>CM057133.1:17923459-18278868 GCA_029964075.1 Patiria pectinifera
ATCTTCTGTTAAAGGCCCTCTTTCAGCACAAGACATGACCGGGCAAGATGATGCACAACAATACGGATTCACACAATTCATCAAAATAAAACTAGCGAGAAATCCCGGAGCTCAAAAAGAGTTTTGTTCAGGCAGGGAATTATCATGATTAGGAGAATACGAGGGGCAAAATCTATACAACATTCTTGGTGGTTTACTAAGCTTGTTGTACATGTGTACATGTAAAGGACATTCACGAAAGGTCAAAGCGTTCCGTATGTAGTTGGTTTCAGCCTACTTTATGTTCATGTATGTGCATGTATTGTTTCAACCTAAACCGTATAATACATGCGTTTAAGGTAACAAAAACATCTCCCCATGGCCTCAAGCCTTTTGTGCTTCGGCAGCAAAACAATTAAATCTGGTTTTCATCCTCAAATTAGGAAGACTAAATCCGATTTCGGAGTAAATATTCTTTATGGGTGCGTTCCCGTGCCTTTTGTCAGGATCTTCAGGATGCTATGAAAGTATGAATAATAATTAATATTTCGATCAAAAAGAAGACGCTTGTGCAAGTTCTGGGTCAGGTGAATAATAGGGGTCACGCAAGTTTGTTTATTATTGGTGAATTTTTAGGAAATCTTGCATACAAATGAAAATTGAGCTAATATAGTCACAAATACGTATACAATATTTGCTATGTTAAAAAAAAGTCAGATACGTGTAGGTGAACAGTCGACCATTTGGATACGAAGATGAAGTTTTAAGCGAATAAACTCAAAGAGAAACACGCAACAGCAACAACTATTTTTGGTTGCATGCATTAGCAGTTTTTGACCATGCTTTTTCTGCATGCGGATACATTTTTATTGATGGGTCACGCATTCAATTCCATACCACGCGAAACTTTTACTTCCCGATCCACATGTAGTTTGGTATTTGATATTAAAACAACACGAAGGTTAATGATGACCTTTGACCTCGCAACGGCCGGGTTTGTGATGAGAATAAAAACTTAATTTGACACCATAATGAGCGTGAAGTCAGAAATCTTGATATGGGGGAAGAAAATTCAATTCCAAGGCGCACTAAAATAGTGGTCGATTCAATTTCAAACAAAGGTGATACAGACTGCAATGCAAATTAAGCGAATCCAGTGAATTGGGGATCATAAATGTTTGAAATCGGGGAATTGTTCCAATTAACCTAAGTCCTTGTTTCTTGGCATAAATGACCAGCATCGTTCATTTGACTTGTTCAGTACAAACAGAAATAAGAGAAATAAAAAGGGTGAGAGGTTGACACGACTGTTTTCGTCGTTTCTTTGAAAGTACATATTGCTTCTTTGAAAGCTGTGTAAAATAACAACTAAATTCTGTAATTTGAGGGAATACCAATCTGACATGCGCCTCTATCTATCCAAGGAGTCATTTGTGTCTGCAATAACATCCATTTCATCGGCTCGACGAGTTGTTTTTTAATTGATGGAGATGCATTTTTCTGTTTTTTAATTATTTTCTTTAAACAGAAGGAAAAAAAATCGAGTCTTCGAAGAACATAACTTTCATGACATCAAACTCGGCGTTGTCTTGACATGCTTGACACTTTTTGTTTGGTATGAATTGAAAGAACACTCAGATTATTCAGGGTTTTTTTTTTCAAAATAAACCCGTTCATGCTGGTTCTCTGAATGAAAAACACTACTTGAGACAACGACAGTAATGCCTTTGATTCACTTATGAGTGTTTTCCCCTGCGAAATCGGTTAAGAAGTTCATGGTTTTGAGTGTGTTCTCGTTCATGTTCAGTTTTATATGAGTAATGCTCTAAGCAGATGGAAAAGCGTGCACAGCATAAACCTAGAAGAAGAAGAGGCTCTGTCACATTCATTATCACTGATAGCATTTCCTAAAATTAGCGGGATGCCATGTTCTTCAGAAACTCGAAATTAGATTGACTTGACGCATGTCCCATTTGGCATGTTTTGTCGTTCGTTACCGACAAATCATATATGCATCATTCAAAAGCTTCATTGTTAAAGGTTTGTAAAACTCATAACCAATTTTCCTGGCCAAAAATATTCGGGTGTTAATAATCACATTGAAGTTTATCTTCAAGATGATAAACAAGATACGGAAAGATCTGGTCATCACTTGTCACCCTGTGCACAAACTGTACGAGACTGGTCTGAACATGTGTTTTCTTAGTAAATACTGAGAAAACTTTTTAAGAATTAGGCCTATTATCACTTTATGATGGCTGATAGGTCACTGAAGGGAAAAATTAGTAATGACCAGAAATAGGAATCTTTCCCAACATACTAAACAGTTGATGATACGCGAGTGTTGATGCAAAGACGAATACTTACTTAGTGAGTTGGGTGATAGCCGCGCTCCCTGCATCCACGGGAAACTCGTATTGCCCCACGTGTACGTCTTGGTCGTCGGGGATAAATCGCCAGGTCTTGGATGATGATGGTGACTGTGGTGGAGGTGGTGTTGATGGTGGTGAAGCAGGGAGTTGGCAGTTTGAAAATGGTGGGAGGATTTGGAAGCGAGGATTCCTTCCACCGTGTAGGTGAACGAAGGACTGGTGGCACAACACGGGGACGTGGCAGGCTTGGACGGGGTAGTGGTGGCGGTGGTGGCAGCAACACGGTCCCTGGCTGCACCGGTATTGTCCCGTTCTATCTCGGTGGTTGCATACGGTGCTGAGTCCTCGCGCTTCACGCCTACCAGGGACTCCACGCGGAACGACAGGTTCTCCCGGCCCGGGTCCGTGGGCAATTTCTCCGGGCTGGTCGGCGTACTGCCCGCCGTCGGTGAGGCGTTATACTCGGGTCTCGAGAACGCCGAATTGGTGCTCACCGTGAGAGTCTTGTTACTGCCGCTCGACATCTTTCCCGTGGAGGTACAACAAAAATGACTGAATCAATAAACAAAACGTCTTCTTATCTTACAATTTCCCCCTTTATTCTAGCGAAAAACTGAGATTTTCCAGCTTAACTCTATACTTTCAGAACGTCGTGAGTGTTGATAATCGGACGACACATGGAGATAGGAAGTGTTTTTGCCGGTTCACTCCACGCGGTTGAACCTCATGTCAAGAAGTGCGCGTATCAGTGGCGAGTGAGTTCCTCAATAAGCATCCGATATGACCACGAAAGTTCAAGTCATCTGTCAATGGGAAATTGCAGTGGGAGAATCCAAGTGCCGCCTTCGGGTTTTTCTGATACTTTTTTTTTTTAACTCACTGAGTCCCCTGCCCAATCAAAGTTGGCTATGGTGATGACGCAGACCCCCAACGCGACCGTAACAAGCGTCTCGTTGGCTCTCTGCAACAACTCACGCGGCCCGAGACTAGTCCAAAACACACTGTTGCACTATCCCCCAATGGCTGGATAATAAATAATAACCATAATACGATAAATTTGGTCGGCGGCATCCAATTTCATTTGGTATGCGCGTGTTATGGTATGGGGCCCCAGACCTAATCGAATTCATACACTGTATCTATGGGACAATCTAAATGCAATTATGCAGTGTACATTGGCGTAATGGGCCGCAGTCGCTTTCCCTTTCAACTCTGGAGTCTCCGACAAGAAAGATCACTTTGAAAAAAAAAGAAAAAAAGTTTTGGGCATTTTTGTTCCCCATTTTGGTGGCTTTAAAGACGCTCGGCAGACTGGAACAGCTCGTGAATGCCCTCGTAAAATTTTTATTCATGAAGATCAAAAAAGTCATTTGCAGTCTGAACACTCCCCCACGAGCGATCAATTACCACTCGGCCAAGCCTGGGCTAATTGCGCGGACAAACAATCTGTCACTATTTGTCACGGCATTCAAGCAGCAGACAACTTATGTTGTGTATAGGCGCCAGGCCCGGCGCGATCAAAGGAGACTCGCGGCTACCAATATGAAACAGTTCCCCCAGTGAAGAATGGCGAGAATATTAACCCGCTCCCATTCACAGACCGTGCCGCTTCTGTGGCCCAAGGTCCCAACCCAGGGGACTGGAACAAACCTGGATTAAGCTAATCTCTACCCCTCTGCGGTGCGCCCTGTATGCAGCCTTTACATACACAGATTTTTTCCTGCTTTTTTGGTTTTTCATCAATATTCTTGGGTTTGACTACAGTACCCAACAAAATACACTGAGTATTGCTACAATCACGTCCTGGCCGACACTGTAACCTACAAAGAAATGATACAACCAAGCTGACTAAATCTAGCTCGTGCACAGCGGCCCACGCACGGAGCGGCGGTGCGTAGCACTGTTTGGAGAGTAAATAAATTAAACAACGGGAGGTCACGTGGCGCAAGGATTGGCTTTTGGCCGGGGAAAAAAAACCTCAAAAAAGTTCAGTTGTTCTTGGTGTTGAGCCGTTTAACAAAAAAGGTGGTGTTGCCCAGCAGCGTCAGTGCACGGCACGGCGACGACTCCTGGTATCGGGTTACTCAAAGGGGGACGGGAGATTTGCCGCCTCCCAATCAGGCTGTTTTTCTTTCCCGCTTTTATTCGCCCCGTAATACGCTCCCAGGTCTTTTGTGCAAAGTGATTGGATTTAATTAGGGAGGGATAATAGGTGAAAGGGTAGGGCCGACGTTCACAATTTTGCTGGTAAGATTTTTACATAACGTTTCCAGCGCAATTTATTATGTGAAGCTGACAATATTGTATCAAAGTTCCTTGGGAGGAAATAAAAACTCGACTGCATTAAAAAGTCATAGAGTTATTTTGATGTGTATTTTTTTTTTCTTCAAGCAATCTAATAAACTTGTCAGGAGCGTTGCCGCGACGGCATAAATCGTTCTGAAGGGAAGCTGGTCGCTCGTTGGTTTGGAGAAGTCATTTGGGTTTTACCCGGGCAGACAGGCAGACGACCGATTGTTACGCGGGAGGACTGGGGTCGGGACCCCTTAATCTGAAGTCGGCGAAAGGAATGACGAGTTAAACGGGCGAGAAGTGATCGGGGAGAATGTGGCCACGAGCCAGCCGGCTCAGACGGCCGGCTCCGCAGCCTATAAGGTGCACAATTAGGTGATAATGATTTCCAATTCTTATTAAATTAACCGGATCGTTTGGGGAGTTCAAACAAGTTAAGCGGTTCTCCCGCTTTCCCAGTTCCGATCGGTCCGACATGAGCTGCTGCTCCCGGCCAAGAGTAGAAATCCATCTGTCATTGAAGAGGACTCCTCGGTAACCTTGAGTTGTAAGCCATGGAAGGCCTGTTACCATCCAGTGCTGAGGCAAAGAGAATACAAGATTTTTTAGGATTGGCGCGTATGGTGATCAGGTTATTTTGTTCTTTTTAGTCTGGTGCAATGGCCGGTCGATCATGAGTTGGCCAAGGCTGGTAAATCAACAAATGTCTTTATATTTTTCCCTTGGATTGATAAAGACCCAGTCTGGGCTGGCAAATGACCGTCCTGCAGTCCTGCACAGTTCTGGCCTCGTCTCCCCTCGGACAATGAGGTGAACAGACAACATGCCATGGCCGGGCCGCTCTGGTCAAAGAAAATTTCACTTGCAAACGTAACGACGGTAGCCAGATGAAGAAAAAAAGAAAGAAAGAAAGAAATGCTCTGCGCCATCTTCCAAACGTCTGGATACTGTAAACTCAGCTCATGTAATCATGAGATTTTTTTCTTTATGGATCATAGCGGCGTCCCTTGCCCTTTCCTTAATACCTCTATCCTTGGCTTGCTAGGAGGGAAAAGACGATACCCCATCAGAGAAAATGGTCCATCAAATTAAAGGATTAAATGGAAGGTACACATCATCTTAAGAGGAGTGTTTAAGATGTGTGTCGGCACTGTTATGGACTATGGGAATAACAGGCCATTCTTCCGCGCTGATAACAGATAACCATTTCAAGCCCATTTGTTCCCTCACTGGACCTTTTCAATGGCAATTAAAACGATACCGTTGTGGCTTGTGTTCGGCGGCGGCAGCTTATCATGAGGGCCCAAGTACCGAACCACTTTTCTTTATCACGGTGGATTTTTTTCTCCTTCACTCTCAGTCTCAGGACTAATAAAACTCCCTACAAAAACTGAGCCTTCCCCGATAAGACCAGCCAGGGAGCGGGTTTGCTCTGTTGAACATGCCCCGGAGGTGCGGCGCGCTGAGCCCGGCTGTGGAACCAGCGTGCGACCGATTGCTCGCGGCGGCTCGGCGGAGATTGAAACTGTTGCAAAAGTCTCGCGGGGTCAGGGCGGCTCTCAAGATTCGGTTAAATCGAGAGGGTTAATCGGGACTCGCATGCGCTGCCGCGCCGCTGTGTCCACGGCCCGGGCCCAGCCACCAAAATAATCCACACCGAAAGAGAGACACAGAAAAAAAACCTCTTGCAGAGCTGGGGGAGGGCTCGTGGCGAAACTCGAGCGTTGAACCTGGTTGCAAGCCTACATTGTTTGGAGGAAGCACATGTACGCGAATGGATCATTGTGAGCGGCAGAGTCTTCAGCTTATACCACGGTATAATACATCGGTCATCTCATCCCTCCCACTCTGTGATGAAGTCACATCGCCGACAAACCACCCAAGGGATTTTTCTGGGTTAAAATAATTGAAACATATGCTGAAAAGGGTAGAGGTCATTCGACACACAAAGAATAGGGGTCAGGTGAATTAATAAAGAAAACACGTCGGTGAAGGGCAAAACCCTTTTCTGAAAAATGAGGGTGTTATTTTCCAAATAAAATAACATGAAATGTTGGCATATGATATTTCCATACCTTGTCAATGACTGCGTTCCTGTCTGCTGATCGATCCAAAGTTGCCTGGTTGAGACGTCTTCACAAAATTACTAATAATGTCGTAGTTTCGAATCCTTCTCGAAGCAGCAAGTGATTTTGATGCTACAGTACAGAACACAGAACACTGTTAAAGGGCCCATGAAGTGACTATTTCTGAGGAACATATTTTTGGCTACTTTCTAATCCTCTTAAGTGTATGAAAACTAATTGATATCCCTTTTTGGTTAATTTTACTGAAAAGTACACTTTTTTAAACATTTAAAATTGTCCATGTTTTTCCAGACAATAAGGGTGCTGTTGCCTGTGATGTCATTTCAGTAAGACACTGTGTACATTTTATGTTTTTCTCTTGAAATTGTGAACCCAAACATTTGCTCATTGAAAACATTTGTGAGAAAAGTTTGCTCATTGGCTTACTGCCATGTACTGACACAACAACGAATCACTTTACGACGGCAAAATATCCCAAATTCTGGAACTTTTTGTGCACAAACAAATTGCAACATTTAGGTTTCTGCCTGATATGACATCACACTTATGCTCATGAATATGGAAATTCGCATTAGCATAAAACCAACAAGGGACCAAAATACCCTTGAAAACGGCAAAATAAAAAGTAACAATAAGATTAAATGGGACATAAAGGTGCCTTTTCACGAATTGCATTTAAAAAAAATTACGTTTCATGGGCCCTTTAACGAATAAATTCGCGAGTAATAATCAGGAGTTTTTACAGAAGCCAAAGTACGGGGAGTTGGCACCGTCTTTATAATAATGCAAGCACCATAGTTAGTACATATATTAAGCCTAGTTTTACGGTAGCAGTTACTTGCTTTTCCTATAGTTACAGCAAGTAGACCAATCAATATCTGTGTGTTCCTTCCGTCCGTGTCATTTTAATGGAAGGTCGTAGGTTCGAGTCCTGCCCGTAAAGCCTGAGACTTTTTTTAGGCTTTTTAGAGCTGGCCATGCTGTTACATATACGCTGACAAAGAAAAGATTCTTAATTACGAACGAGTGTACAGTTGTGCATGACATAAACGTAAAGCTGTTATTTGTAATGGTCTGCTTTCTGGTGGGGAAGGAAGCAACTTGCCCCCCCCCCTCCCCAACATGTTGCAGTTTTTAATGATAGCACCAGCACCAATCCATCGGCACTAACAATTTGTACAATTTTACGGGGGAAAAGTGTTGATATTTTTTCGTTTAGGGAAATTGCCCATGGGTCACTCCACCAGTCCCAAACCTAGATACGCTACTGCTGGTTTCCCTTTCATAGACCTTTATGCTTAGCGGCTATCTTAGAGGGCATCTTCTGTTATTTTAGCTCAGTAACAATGACTGTACAAAAGGTTCACTCATGCATATCCCAGCAAATCAAAGGTACGCTTAAGGTATTTTTACAGTGAGGATATTTCAGAATCAATGGCAAACGAAGAACTTAAACGTGAACTAAACTAAACCCGTTTCACATGTTGGAGTCGAAGGTGGGGGATTCGCGTGCGACATAATTTTAAGACATTATTGCTTGGTTTAATAGTGCTTTTGGTACTTCAATGCTGATAAGAGGCTGCGGTTTCCAACCGGCCTCCTTCTGACTTGAAGGTGCTGACCAGTGCATAAATTCCCATAGGCATATTAGACACAAAATGATAAATTCTCCACTTCAAGAAAATCAGAAAAATATCTCACAACTCTCGCTGCAGGTGTTCAAGACATGCATCAAATTAAACCTTGAATTGCCCCGTTTCATTTTCTGTCCATTTTTTTTTATGTGGTGTTGACCTTGGACTGTTTTTGGTGATAATTTCCCTCCACAGAAGACCAGTGTAGGGAAATCCCAAAGTCCATCGCCATCTTGAAAATGATCTGTCCACTATTATGGCACAATTGAGCGACTTTCCAGTCAATTTTTAATCCTCGTTTTAACGGAAATTTAGGTTCAAACTCCTCACCAGACCCTGGACTTTTCATTCAGTTGCTACAAACAAAGATCCAGTGCAAGGCCACGAAACTCCAGATTCAAGAACGCAAACTGAGGGCATACAAATGGTGATTTTGGTTGGCGAAGGCAACTTTTGCGCATTTACTCTTCAACCGTTAGTAAGAACGCCGATTTCTGGTTGGTGGTATCCTGAAAATGAGAGAGCTACGCCAGACTTTCTCGACGAAAATTATGTAAGGATAAGCATGAACACTTTGCAAATTGATTTTTAAATATTACCTTCGAAAAATATAAGTTCACAAAACGTCATGTACATTTTCCTCCTTAAGCCCCTAGACCCCGAGTTAGTCCCCGGTTTGGTTTTGTATTTGATTGTAGAATAACTAAGATGCCCATAGTGTCCAAACCAAAATTGAATTCGCATACTACAGACTCATGATTTCGGGTTGTAACTTCCTGAAGTATAGAACCATATTGATCGGAGTCCCCAAATCAGTTTTTTTCACGAAATCACGAGAAACAGAAGTTGCAGACCCAACCAAGGTTTCGAAAGCCCTATAACAATTGTAAAATAACCAATGTACTCATTAGCCCTTAGGCCTACTCTTTCATTCTCTATTTTGAAAAATTCTAAGTCCTGTATCTTTGACCCTCTAGGCTCTACGATGGTAACCTCTGTATACGGTATAGGTAGTCAACCTTCTTGCCAGCAAGTTCTCTTATGTCACCAAGAAGTTCAGGCCACAATCAAACCAGCCGGGTTGTTTTTGTCCGGGAAAACTCCATGATGCACACCGTGCTGCCAGTATGTCGTGTGGGGGGAGATGCACCCCGTCCCTCCCCTCTCAATCTCCCCTTTGCGCGCCGTGCCTGCCTTGATCGCAAATACCAGGATCCCGGCTCTTGATGTTTCGCCGACCCGGCTTGCCTCCGCCGTCACAAACCGGCCGCCGCCGGGTGTCCCGCTGCTACTTTGTGCCGGTGATGCCGCGGCCGCCTTTTGCTCTTTCTCTTTTTTTTATTGCTCGATCTCTTCCAGAATCTTAAAGAGACAATCCCGTCCCTGTTAGGAACTCACCACAGATCCTCGTCGCGGTATATACTACAGATGACTTCCGTGGCTTCTTTTGCTCCTTATCTTTAGAGGGGGAGGTCTTTCTTACTTGTGGGCCAAATTTCAAAAATATTGAATTTGTAATGCTTAGAAGTTTCGTGTGGTTTATTCGATTTCATGGTGACTATTCGCAGTTTGGCAAAATATGCCCACTAAAAAATCAGACCAGAAACGCTTTATTTGTGAATTTAAGGCAGGGTAAATAAGCAACAAATAAAGAAATTGGAGAATTGCCCAAATCCTTGAAGTAAACAAGCATATTGTAGTGTGGTCGTCATTTTGTTTTGTTCAGATTTAGGGGATGAGCGAGTACAGAGGTAAACATTTCGAGGTTACATTCCTCAATGTCAACAGCGTCCTTAAAGAAAGACATTATGTCCATCTTCTAAACCCCAGGACCTGGTATGTCGTATTACCGTCGCATCTTTAAAAAACGTTTACTCCGGGAACAGCAACAACTTTAAAACCGGAACCCATAATATACCCTCTGATTCTAATTGAAATAGTAGTAACATAGTATTTCAGTGTGGATGCACACACGTGAACTTTGTCGGGCTGCAGTATTCCTTGCACGGCACCTTCAACTTCAAGTTCGGAGCGCTTGCCTTTAATAGGTGACAGTGATGCCAATATAATTTGTCATGACGCACCAGCGCGGTAAACAGCTGATATCGTGCGCTCTCGGGAACACTGTGCTGGCGGAAAATGGGCCCATTGGTTCGTAATTCAAGGACTACAATTTGAATGGTGTCGAGTTGTTTGAAGATTGAAGAGTTTAAGCAAAACCTACAGAATCACAGGACCAGACTGCTGGTTAGCAAGGGGGGGGGGACATTGAGGCTTGTTCATGCTGCAGCACCCTCTGTTGTTTCGAATCGGACAGTCACAGGCAAAATGTCTTCTTCTTTTTCTGTTTAACACACAATCACTTGTAGTGACGGGTTAAAAGCGAAGTTGTGCTTGCAAAACAGCAACATTGTTCGTTGGTGATGTGTAAGCTTGAACTATAAAGGTAATCACTCCTTCACGTGGCCGGAGCTTGTTATTGCCTCCACTTTCAACCCAATTGCACTCAAAAGTCCTCATTTGTTGTTGTTCCGTGTAGTCGTTGATGGAGCATGGAGCTATGGTGCTCATAGGGACCAAAGAGCTCAGGCTTGATGGTGAAAACTTCAATTCAATTCAATTCAATAAACACTTATTTCCACTCCGTGGAGGCATCATCCAAAAAAGCCGAAGCTTGTGGTGGATGTGCCCAACAATACCAGACAAAACAAGACAAACAACACTAATTATAGAATTTAGAAATAATAACAATAGTTAAATATGTAACAGTTAAACAAAGTATAGACACGACAATAAGCAACATCTCAAAAACGGCTTAATCAACTTTACGTTATACTGAATCAGGGTCTCTGGGAATTAAGTAGGAATGTTTTTAATTTATAATTGAAAGTATTACTTGAAGGACAATTGGTTACAGACGGTGAAAGGTCATTCCATTTTTCTTGGTCCAGAAAAAGAAATATGTTGAGAAAGAGTTGTTCTGACTTGAGGTATTGTAATTTGGATGAGGACTAGTATTATAATCATGTATGGATCTATTAAATTGAAAAAGATTTTGTAACGATTGTTACAAAATATATTGTTAGTTGTTTTTGTTTCTTCTTCAAATGTATACATAAAAACATCTTGTTGTGAAACATTATGACTAGACAAGCTTATTAGTACGGCAGATAGGTGATTGCATTGTGCCTTATTTGATGATCCAATCATCCAAGCATGCAATTTGGCACACAGTCAGAATATGTCATGAGAAAGGTATTTGGCATAGAGCCATCGCAGATTTGTCCTTTGAAAAAGAAATATAGGTTTAAAAACAAGCAATGGCAGCCATTTTGAAAATTTTGGAAAGTGCTGGTTATTCTACGTGTAATTTTCCAAAGGACAAATCTGCGATGGCCTTATAGGCAAATATCTTTCTTAAAGGGAATATACAACATTTGCAAACATCGAAAAATAAAACTACCAAGTTTTTACGAAATACCTTACTAGGATGTTGGTAAATGACAGTCTCAAGCATCTTGTAAAATTATGGCATCTGGTGTGAAGTCATTTTCAAGAAATGGTATTTTTGTAAACATTTCCAACGGTGGTCGGCCGACCAGCGTTGAAAAAATCTAACTATTTTTCAACTACTGCTCCAAATGTACCATTTTTGTCAGTCCAAATTTTGTTTGCTACTGGTTACATGTTCATGAACGGGTGCAGGCCAGCTAGACTGGTTCCCTTGCCTTACGGTTTTCCATCATCTATAAATTGATCCATTTTATCTTTTGTGGAGTCAGGGAACCAGACTATTTGAACATTTTTGTTTTTCTTGGTTTTTCCAACCTTTTCGAACACCAAACTTCAAAAATGTCAGTGTAACAATATTTGATCTATTATACTAACCTCTCAAATAGTTCATTTCTGAAAATTACAGCAAAAGCTAATGATGTACATTCCCTTTAATAACAAGCAATGGCAGACATTTTGGAAAGTGCTGGTTATTCTACCTATAATTTTCCAAAGGACAAATCTGCGATGGCCTTATAGGCAAATATCTTTCTTAGGACATACTCTGACTAGGCCTATGTGCCAAATTCCATGCTTGTACCATCAAAGGCACAATTCCCCCAAATATTTCTCCTATCTGCCCCATAGTAATATAATTAAAGCGGATGCCATAGCACACACAATTCTATGCTACCGAGTAGGAATGGTTATTCGCTTCGTTTAATCCTACTCCAATAATAGAACTGTCTGGCTTTGTCGGTCAGTCAGTCAGTCAGCGACTGAAAAAAGGACACCAGGCTGGCCAACGGGGTGATCCTACACGATAGCACTGCCCGGATTCACAAGTGACAGACAGACAGTCGGTGAGTCACTAAGTTAGGAACAAAGAGCACTGCAGAATGATTCGGGTGAGATCAGAAGCATAATATTGATAGGCACGGTTACTCAGTTGGCACTTTGAAAACATACCAGCATGCACGGGTAGGTACGGTATGGAGACCTTGATTCCGTTCCGAGACAGCAATTTGCAATACTCTTCCAAATGTTACCTTACCCACATGACTAAATGTTAACCTTTTGCATTAGAATTGCGACTGACAAAGAAAATTTAAACTTTTTTTTTATTCAAATACTTTTTTTTTATTCAAATCAAATTCAAATTCAAGTGTATTATCCACACAAAAAAGTATAGAAATCCGGTTTCCACTGGCATTTCTGAAAAAACGACATCACATAAAACCACAATAAAACCAATGTATAGTACGATATACACATATCACTGAAATCACATAAAAATTAAACCAACACAATTAATGTCGAATGTTCCTCTTTGCTCGACTTGGTCATAAAAGCGAAGTGTTCTGCCAAGTTTGAAATGTTTCCCTGTAAAAGTATTAGACAGATAAAGGAAGAAGGCACCTTTGAAAAGTCCTCATTACACATGTAACCCCGTAGTTAATTGCTCGCAAACACATTCTTAATGAGCATAACATTCGTCCCGCATAGTGTACCCATATCAACATTATGAAGCGTGGGCAAAGCAGATATTCATCTGTCCACAAGCGAATTCAGGTACGGCATACACTAAAATACAATTACAAAAGCCGCAACTTTCTAAAAAGAGAAGGAAAAATTTCTTTCGCAAATGCAGCGTTTGTTCACAAGTTTCCCTTCAATGGCACAATTAAACTGGCCCGCTTTTTCCCCCTCTGTTCGCAACAAAGAAAGTAATCCCTCCGAAAAAAGTCAAATCCCCCATTCGCCCAACCTGGCGCCAGCCTACACTTTTCCCAGTAAGGGTGTCAAGGCAACTCGCTTAATTTCAGTCGCATTCATGGAATAAATCACTTACAAAATTAACTCGTGACACCTAAAACTTTTGTTAGGGGAGAGTTTTTTTACCGCACAAAAAAAACCACCCAGGCCAAAATTGTGGCGGTGCGAAGTTAGCCACGGAGTTAAAATGCTATCGATGCCTCAGGGGACGTACGTACGGGCAATGAATTGCGTTTTGTCAGGGGGGAGCTTTCCTAACTCAAAAGTAGTTAGGGTCTGCTGCAAAAGTACTGAAAAAAATACCACATAAAGGGAGAAAATATCAAAAGTTACCATCCCTCAAAGAAAATTATGCTGACAATATTTCTTAGTGTATTGAACGAGGCGGGTTCGACAATGGAAACAAACTATTGGCATTGTGTTGGGCCAAGCACGCGTAGCGATTTTTTACGAGGAGCGTTATTGTCCGGCCTTTGTGGCTAAATCTACCTCGTAGTCGACATGTCTGATGATTTACCAGATTAGCATTTTCTTTTGGTGGATGCGTGTCGGTTCAAGGTTGCACTTTGCTGCGCAGTGATTATCAATTATCGTTTGCTGCGGGGACTGCACTAGTCGCTTTTCTTCTTTTTGCTCAATGGTCTCACAATCAACTTTATGGCTTGCTCTGCTGTTAGCGTGCGTAAGCACCATGAGAAATGACAGTGGTTCAAGGCACACTGTTGGCCTCGTTATGAGACTGTTATTAGTTCATCTGCATCACTCACATCACAGCACTGCACTAATTGGGCTCATTGGTGCTGATCCGAAAATGTTTACTTTTCCGAGGCTTTCTTGAAACCTTAACCGTGTACCTTTTTAAATTTGAACCCTATGACATACCCTTTTGACTTTAATGTGTGTGGGTTTTTTTCGGATCGGATTTCGATCGGTTAAGGTATGTTTTAATTGTAAACTTGAATTTGGGGCTTAGCCGCGAATTCAACATTTGAAATACAGTGTGTATCAAAAAAATGATACATTTAGAGAAAAAAATATTAGAAATTCTAGCTCCTATTTTGTTTACTAATAACTTAAATACGCTTAAAGAATGATTATTTCTCAACACAATGCTGTTTTCCCTATCTCATTTGGACACCTACATCCAGAGATACAGACAGTTAATTGAAAGGGATGATATGTCAATGTGGTCCAATTTGCAGCAAAGTGGATGAAAGGAGATTAACATGCCAGCAATCTCTCTGTTGGCCAACTTACCTATTGTTCTTTGCCAATCAATATTTAGCTGGAACCTAAGATTCATTGATTATGTTACTCGTTTACATGGTAATCATTGGAGCATAAGTTTAGGTTTTTCCAACTCAATTTTTTTCGATACACACTTTGTATTTTTTGATACACACTGTAACTGTGGGGTTTAGGGCCGGTGTCATATGAAAATCGGACTCGTATGAAAATCTGACTCCTTTTCCCTTTTATTGGATAAACCCTCTCACGTGACCGGTCCCTCTCCTAATTATCTATGCATGAGCATGCGCACTACCACCAATGAGTCCGTATTTCATAAAACCTAAATTCATGCTACACCGATATTCCTATGACACAGAGGAAGATGACAACAATCCGGAGCGTATAAACTGAGCCTCAAATTAATATGTCCTTTGTACGGTTGAGTAGACAGGCTACGTTTCAGCCACCCACTGAATGGATCACGTGATAGCTTAGCAATTGTCACAGTCCCGACAGTGTTCAATTTACACGAGCAGCTTCACTTTTGGTCAAATAATTATTGCATAACAAAAGGCTTATACACTCCGCGAAATCGGTTGGCTCTAAGCATTTTTTTTTATTCCTCCATGTCCATGCTCTAAGTAAAAATTAAAAAAAAAACTCATCTAGTCCGAATCCAGTCGCCGACGGAAATCTGAGCCACTAGCTTCGTCATCTGGGGGAAACACCCTGTTTTATATCTGGACGATTGTGTCTATATACATAACGGGTTGTTAGACATAACCCAAACATATACGTTACGGTTGTTAGACGCAATACAAACATCACCGCATAACGGTGGTATCATCGGGGCCGGGGCAGTGGGTAAACAACGTGGGGACCACCACCCATGCACCCAGAGTGTTTACATTACGAGGCATGATCATCAAAGCGAGCGGGGAAGATGGTGAGGTGTTGAGAGGTAGACGGCGGCATCCGCGGCAATATGAGAGGACCCCGCTACAGGTCTGGAGAGAGTTGGGGTAAGGGGTAGGGGTAGGGGTAAGGGTAGCGGTAGGGTTCGGAGTAGGGGTAGGGGTAGAAGTCTTTTAATCAAAACCGAAGGATGTGAGGATCATTTCCAGGCCCACAATAGTGGTGATTGGGCAGGGGAAGTTTCAAGCATCGGGCTTCTATTGTGACTCGAACAAAAAAATGAAGATGAACATTAGATCAGTTTGAAAAGAAGAAAAATCGAAGCATCTACAAATTGGTACGTACTGCTGTGCATTTGGTTCCATGCCGCTAGTCAGTGAATATGACAACATTGGGTTGGTATAGACAATAACAAACATAACTGTTCCACTAGGGAGTAAAACTTTTTCTCACGCATGATGAATTGCAATTTGGAATTAATTTCTCTTATTGCCCCCTGCAGTCATGGATAGCTGATTAAAAAAATCCCTGAAACATCCCAAACCCTGACCAATACAGTAAAATAATTCCTTCTTCCGTCCAAAGCAGGAAACAGAAAAGAATATGCAGAAGAGGCCCCAAAGCAGGGAAAGAAATTTAGTTTGGAACCCTGAAAAACCAAGTCTCCGACCGGTTTTGTTTTCAACAATGCCACTTCAAGTTGGTAGAAGGTTCTCGCTTATCACAGATTTAACACCTGCCAGAGTGCTGGTAGAGTTCATTTTCATAATTTAATTGAACCATCCAGAGTTGAAAGACTGGCTTTGAAAACTCAAATAAAAATGATATATATTCTTGGCGTGCTTGACTCTATTCCATCCAAAATTAAGATTGATGCCCATACGTGGGGTGGGGGGGGGGTGTTACAAAACCCCTTGCACCCTATTGTATACCGGAGAACGCATGTTATTCCAGCGCCAACACTAAACACGTGTTTTATGCGCCACAATAAAAACTCCCCAGAAAAATAAATTTGTTGGATATCGCGAATGGGTCCCCGGGTGCTACTGCCTCCGTCTTGCCTACTACCCCACCTGTTTCCTCCGCGACTAGCGGGGAGATGAATGGCCCGCGACAGCGATTTTGAAATTGCGTCGCTGGTTCGCGGAGCCGTGCTGGCTCCGCGAGGCACTTGCGAGTCTGATGAAGGGGGTTACCTATTAAGGCGGCGTGTTCGGGCCACAGCCGGGGCGAAGCTTGTCGGGGTCTCCGAGGACTTACGGTTACCGGGTGTTGCAAGGGGAGAGGGAAATTGTTTGTTACGGTCTCGTTGGTGACCGCGTACCGGTCGAGCATTGCTAGAGTGATTTATCCCGGGACTATGCTCCACATTCAGGGAACAAACTACCGGGGCTTCCCTTCATTAATCTTCCAACTCGTCGGTGAGCTGCCGCCATTTCTTTCCCCAGTCGAGGCAACCAGGGTCATGGTTGCTGCACTTTAGCTTTAAAGTTTTAACTTCTCCCCCCCCCCCCGAACATGAGCAGTAAACATGTTGACATTTCTTTGTTTTCTAAGTGGGGTAAGTTGTTTTTTTTATGAAATCATATTTTATAATTTTGGAAGCTTGCCCCCGGCTCCTCAAGGCGCCCACTGACTGCAATGGAGGGGAAAGGCATGGGGCAAAACGATCAAGACAAGAGTGCAACTTGGTCCCTCTGGGCCGGTTCTGCGTGACAGAGAGTCGCCACTCGTACCGGCGCGTTGGCTCCGACCTCAAGGGTGCAGATTCGGCAGCCGTCGGTCCGTCGGTGGCTTGGTTTGGTTGAGTTGGAGGACTTATTGAAATGAACATCCATGTTCCATACAGAGCTTTCGATATGTTGAAGTACTCCAGAAGTACATAATTAATTTTAAAAAAATTGGGGGGTGGTTAAAATTTCATGTTGGAAAAGGTAAGTTCGGTTACATGATTGTAAACTGTTGGGGTTTTTTTGTTTTTGTTTTTACTCTGTCTCTTTTTTTTTTTTTTTTTTTTTATTTGTTGGCCATTTTGGTTCAGAAGTGAAAGTACTTTATGTCTGCTAGCTTCCAATGACATAATATCTTCAGAGTTGCATTTCAAGCCGGGAATGAAAATGAAAAGTATCACAAGGCTCCAATTAAGTGAAAGCTAGCACTACTGGAAGTTGTAAGTTTAGTATTGATCATTCCGCAAAAGCGGTACGGCGTTGTGTCCTGCGAAATGGCACATCTTTTTGAACGATCCGAATACAATGATACCATGCATGATTGAACGGACCAGGCAAGAGTTAATAGAATGTGTTTCGCCGATGGGGGCGCTCTTTGTTATTTTGGTTTGCTTTGAATTACCGGCTCGATGCGTGGTAATGCTATTATATGAGCTCAGATCTTCCGAAAAACAAAAACAGAATGGGACCCTATGGAGAATAACCAAGCGTGATAAGTTTGGCGTTTTAGTTTTTACTTGGGGCTAGGGGTGCAGACCTGCAAATCGACTCTCATAGACCCAAATTGTAATTACGCGCGTACTTCCAATTTTTTTTTTAAATACTCACAAACTCTCCAAGGTGTTTGAGACACCCATCAAATTTAAGCTTATTTCATCATCTTTAATTTTTTGTTCATTTTTTTGCAAAGTTAACTGATGACCTTTTGGGAGAAAATTCCATCCACAGATGATCACCCCTAAAAAGCAGTCCTGAAGCCTATCGCCATTTTGAAAATGGATGAAGCTGCCGCGCGTAGTCGCTTCATTTACGGGGGTTGACAGCTACAGGCGAAAGGCTAGGAACAGGCCTGAACAACAATGCGCAAAGGTACCGAGCATGTACATACATTTTGCGACAATGAAACGAAAACCTTATAGCTGAATTGAATTTTGTATTTTCGAGCAATTTTAAAAATTAATTTCGAACGATTACAGTACAAGCGCTCAATATAACAAATTAATCATTCTTGCAATTGTCCTCCGATAGAAAAGAAAGAAAATAAAACAAAAAAGTTATGTGGCGATGGCCAAGTCTTCAGGAGTCGGACTTATGACCCTAACTCAATGAGCCCCTTACCGACTTCCATATAGAACTCTTCTGGGACTCGGTACCCGGCCCACCACACCTCCTTCCCTGTCCATCCATGTAACTCGAAAGTCAGGCACCATAAAGGGAGGAAACGAGGTGGCACCCTAAGCCTTGCTGCCGAGTCAGCAAAAGAACCCCGTACCTATACGCAGATGCCAACCTGGACTTCGCAGACAGTCCCAACTTGTGAGTCAGCTTACCGACCGACCGAGCTAACTGCTGTTGGTAAATGACGACGGGAAATTAATACTCTTAAATGACAGAACCGCGGGCATGGCATCGAAAACCAAAAACTGACGCTAAGTGGGCTCGAACCCCTTACCCTGGGTCCGCTGTCAGACAGCTTAACCACTAGGCTGTTGCATTAGGTGCTTTTCTCTTTGCGTTTAAAATATATCACTTTTATATCCGCAGTGGGAGAGTTACTTTGTGTTTCACAGCTGCACGAAAGATGCATCAGCATCGCGCTATACACATGAATGCTGTTACGTAACTCTTTTCTACAATCGTTCTTACGTAACGAGCAGTTGACTATTTACCAAGCTCGTCCTTATTCTGTCTCTTTATTGTTTCGCGTCGCGCGTCTGTCGGCCGGCACTGACATCGCGCTGATGAGTGAAACTCTGGCAAGTTTCCCCTACTTCATTATATATTTATATATTTATATATTCAAACTACTGACCCGTTTACAAATATTTAAGAGGGAATTTTGTTTGTGCGATTCTAATTCAGCTCCCTTAGCTAGCTTGGGAAAGTTCATCTTTTCTTGTACTTACGCCAAGTCTAGGGAATGATGCCATTATAATACAATGTCACATTTACGTCAGCCGGTGGCATGATTATAATCTTGACCACGCGAGTGCAATGACGGCCAGTTGCGTAAATCTGTGCCGGCGAGTGTTGGGGGGGGGGGATGGGGGATGCGAATTTGTCGACCATCTCCCACAATTCACAAGAAAAAAATGAACACTCCGTGGCAAACTCTTGGTGGTGCACTGCATTGTGAAACGCCCGAATTGCTCGGCCGTGGACATTGGAAGGGGGCTGGATAGCACATTATACTAGGGGACGCTCTTTACCAATTATGTATACTCGCGCTTACATTTTTAAAAGCTTTTGTACTTTGTTTCTCCACTTTACAGTGCTATTGAATACATTTTAGTTGCTGGGACGTTCGGAAAATACCTCAAAATCCTCATCACAAAAAGGGGGGGGGATGATTCAATAGCCCCCCCCCCTTGCCAAAAAAAAATGGATTATAGACGCCCTGTGGTGCGATCTGAGGCAATTTCTGACGACTGCCAAGGTTTTAGCACAAGATCATCATGTAAACAACATTTTCAAGTTTGGAGTCATTAAATCAGCTCAGCTGTTCTGAGCTATAGAATCAAATGTAGGCTACATTCAGGGACGAGAATCGTTGGGGAACGACATGTCCCCCGTTCCCCACCGATCGATGCCCATGATTGGCACCGTGCTTCAGAACGACAGACTTTACACGTACATAAATCTACGTGGGGCCTATGCATACATGCTGTACAATGTCAGTTGGTGAAATCGAAAATTCTGAGAGAGACCTTTTTTTAAAAAACTTTTCTCTGCACGTGGAGGTGTGTGTATGTCGGCCTATGTGTTTTATGACACACTGCGGTATTTTCGTAGCCCCCCCCCCCCAATTTTCGTAGGCCCCCAAATTTTGCGTAGGCCGCGCCGGCCCTATTGCCTATTGGGTAATCCGGGCCTGTACTTAAGATGAAACGGAGTAGTTTATAGACTGTTGGGAATTGTAAGGTCAGAGAATTAGTCTAGCAGGCTTGTACCCCTTCACAGGTGTGTAATCAATTGCAAATGCGGAATAACTAAATGTGAAACATAAGGAGCAGTTTCTTGAAGAAAAAAAAACTTTTTCAACGCTGGTCGACTGACCAGCGTTGGAAAAGTACAATTTTTGTGTGAAAATGTCAGCACATAACAGACATGATTATAGAGGATGTTTTAGACTGTCATTCCCTAACAATCCAGTAAGGTATTTCGTGATAATTTGATCATTTTGTTTTCCGATGTTTGCAAATGTTTTATCTCCCCTTTAAAGTGTCTTCGATTTTTTTCACAGACTTTTGTATATCATGGTTATGTTGTCCATTCTTTTCCCGGTTTTCTACTTCGGATAAACCCCCGATTCAGAATAGTGCCCTCATTTAAGCAAAAACAAATCAGATAAAAATATTTTGAGTCGATAGAGGGCGCAATGTAGGAAATCTGGACACTGATGAGCAAAATTCAGCGACACACAAAACAGACCGTCAGTAGCAGTTGCTGGACCGTGGGCAATTCAACAGCGCGCACGTTACATACTTTTCATACGTGTTCATACTTTTATACGTGTCAAAACTCATCAGGAGCTAGTGGTTAAGTTTCGGTAGGTTTGGTCTCCCAAAAAACAAATCTAATCACATTTTATGAATTTGGAAATATTTTTTCAGGAAGAGCCAAGACTTGTAGTGATTTCAGCAAAGTGGTGGTGATTGAAACAAAGAGTACAGATTATTTTTTTCCAAAAAACCCCCAATCACTTAAAAGTAATAGTGGCCTTTTTTATGGGAATATCCATTGTTTGTACTTGAACACGTCATTCTAAATACCCCCTAGCCTCATGGTGAACATGACTGCTACAGCCAAGGAATTGCTCCGTTTTTATCCTCAGTACATTTGAACAGCGCCATCTATTTTATCTTCTCTGATGGGAAAGTCCCTAGAGGGCGCTGTTTCCACAATCTTGTCAGGACGAAAGGAGTAAACGATTTGGTTGTCAGACTGCGCTGTAGTAGTGAGATATTTTCGGTAAGAGCAACCACTGTGGAATATATTACTCACTGTGTCACCAACATTAACCAGACTATCAGTCAATTGTTGTATGTGAAGAGGTGGGGTAAGGCGTAATCATATTAGTGAGTGTGATCTTGGAAAGTGCATTCGGACTAAAATAATTACAGAATCACACATACAAAATGTACACATTGTTTTTGATATTGTGTTAGCTCTCTGCATTTTATTGCTTTTACATTTTGTCCTTGATAAAATTAAAATAGTTTAATGGAATAAGTGGCTTGGCTTTGGTAATTAAACCATTGACCTTCAAAGCGCCCACAACCGCCCTGCCTGTCACCCCTCACACTGTCCCAAACCGCCCCACATTGATTTATGGAGGAGTAGATATAATGTTATACAATTTCATACAAGTGCTAAAGGGTTAGTGCTATAGTTTTTCTCCCTTGCACTTCGGTATACATGTAGTATGCCGTTGTTCGATGTACTTAGATGTATTACACAGTGTGTATCAAAAAAATGCAAACAAAATATAACGGAATGCCAGACGTAGAATGTGTAACCAACATAGTTAATATATAGGTGTGATTTGAAAGATTCGCCTTTCCACTTTAAAATGAGACATCAAACGTCCAAATCTGATAATTTTTGACAAAGTTATGAGTAGTTTTCCAAAAGAGGTCTTTTTATTTGCAAATACTGCCCCAAATTGAAGAAATTTATTTAGGCCAAATTTTGTTTGCAATCAGTTACACATCCGTGAACGGGTGTTGCAAGCCAGCTAGTCTGGTTCCCTGCCTGACAATTCCCCTACGTCTAAAATTTGCTCCGCTTCGTCTGAAGTAGGGTCAGGGAACCAAACTACAAGAACAACATTTTTTTCTTGTTTTTTTTCAAGTGCTATTGGTTAGTGCTACTTTTCTCTCTCTTGCACTTCGGTATAGTATGGGTTGTTCGATGTACTTAAATGTATTTACAACATTTGCTTTTGCTGTAATTTTCAGAAATGGATGGATCTGGGGGTTAGTATTTTATAGCAAATAAAGTTACACTGACCTGTTTAAAGTCTTGTGTTCGTAGATGCTGGAAAACCATCCTATCCAAAAAAAAGTACATTTCGGTACAAAAGTCAAAACAAGTCACAAGTACACTAATTTCCAACAATTTCTATTAACAGTTTTACTTTATGTTTTGTGAAACACCCCTCTGGCTATGACTGTGGTACATGTATGAGCCTCGCTCGCGTAGTGCTACAAATCTCCTTATATTTAAATCGGCACGCGCGGCGTGTACTGCGCGTGGCGCAGAACGCAGCGGTGTTTTACCGGAGGTTTAAAACCACCCACGTGACGGCCTCGCAAACAATAGGAATGGGTAAATTGTCTCAGATATTTAGGAATTCTTATTTATTAATTGTTCCTCAGGTAATTATTTTATTATTTCTTAATGTCTATACTTGCTTTGTTTTTGTTTTTACGGATTCTCTTAATTTGGAAAGCAGATTAGTTAGTCTGTTTCCCGCCCCCATAAAAATATGGGGACCAGTAGCTAGCGCCCGATTGATTGGATGACCTCTGCGCGTGCGCAGCAGAATTTTTTTTTTAACTTTTGAATCATTAGTTCAGCGTTGTGCATGGACAATAATTGAATACATGATTATAAAAAAGACTGACTCTTGTCTATACCACACAAAAAGTACGTAAAATCACTAGTGTCTCCATAAAGACAACTACTTTCAAGCATTTCAACTGCATAGGTTTTAAAATACTTAACAGTAACGCCCCTCTCTGAATTGATATATGCCAGAGACACTTTCGAATTAAGCAAAAATCGAAGCTCATTACCTCAGAAACTGCACATTCGAGGTCCATTGCCGTTTTGCAATAGGCTGGTTGCGCGCAAACATTACTGTTGTGGTTTTGGATTCAGGAGGCGAGATTCAGACCTATGCACGACCTGCATATAATTTGCATACATTAGGAGGAAAGCCTCCTGATGTATTCAGGACTCGCTACTAGTACTAGCTACCTGTCCCCATATTAAGGACGGGGAACCAGACTACAGATTAGTCTGCCGTGCATAGTCCAATAATATACTGGCTTGAGGAAGGCTAACTGGTGCCATCCCAGAAAACGAAACTCGAAATTTGTCGCAATGTTAACGCCTGCTTCAATTTATGACAAATGTATCCCGAAAAAACTGCATAATTCCAGTATCAGCGGCACTCGACCGCTGACTCTAGCTGCATGCGGTATCTCTGGCTTTTTCAGACAATGAATTTGTCAATACCAAAACTTTTTTTTTGAACAGTAAAACTAAACTGCGATTAAATAATGGAGAATCGTTGAAAGGTAACCGTTTCCTGGCATATTAAAACGATTACTGAATAGGCTGTGAGAAAAAAAAATGTGCGTGTTAAAAAACTTAGGAGCGACGACATTATAATCTCGCGGTTGAAAAGCGCGAAGGCTCACAAGCGTGTCTCCGATTTGTTCGGCAACGCCCTCCAACATTATTTCCACTAGATCTGTGATCGCGTTTTCTGTCAGCGGCTTTGCCTTTCCTTCACTCCCCCATTATCTGATGGTGGGGGAGGGGGAGAGATTCGTCCTCGTGTTGCCCGAGCCGATGGGAGTTGCCCCGGCTGATTGCGAGCAGAAATGGGCCCCACCGCAAGAAGAAGAAAAAAAAAGCGGTCTTCTGGGGGCCGTTTTTTTTGGCACAAGGGTCTTAAGTCATTATTTCCCGAAATTGGTGAGGCACCGCTCAAAATTGAAGATGAGAGACGGGTTTAGAGGGCCATGAATCACCCTGCGGCAGCTGTAATTCATACTGATGTGAAATGAAGGGGGGGGGGGGCTTGGTGACCCCTGACCCTTCAGAAGAGAATCTTGGTAGATTAAAGGGGGTGTTACACTACACAATAGTAATGGCAGAGTAGGTTTAATAGCTCAGCAACCTTCTGAAATTAGGCTTATCACTTCAAAAAACAAAACAAAAACAAGATCAAAACACCATTTTTGCTAGAAACAATTACAATGATTAGATTATTGTCTTTTCAATAAAAGACGTCCATTGGGCGTTGAGATGATTTCTGAGAAGGGTTGGGCCAAGCAAAAGTGAAGTGCAACTGTCATGGCGCCCTCTGTTGATTTTAACATTAAAAACGTATGGGTATCACCCTGGAAACGAAATTTGTTTCCTTTTTTTTCTTTTTTTTAGATTAAAAAGTGTAAAGCCTCCTCAGAGTTACGTATCAAGTGCATGAATGTAATTCAGGAAGTCCTGCCAAAGTTTTAGTGAGTAAGCATTTTTTATCAATTAGGCTCTCCGTTTATGTGGACCTGTCTGTAAGCCGGAAATCTCAAGATGTCAATATTTCTGGAGAAGTTCACGATGGGTTCGGCCCTCTCATAATCTTATCACTCGCTGTGTTTTCTCTGGACGTCATTTGTAGGCGCCACGATACGTCAAACGCCCAATCAATCAATGGCCCTAATCAGCCGCCCGGATATTCGAATTACTTGCTCAATTCACTCCCCGAACAACTTCTAACGCCGAGTAGGAACATTGAATTTCAATAGTACTTGCTTTAAACCCCTCACCCCCCCCCCCCCAAGAAAAATTAAAAAAAAAAATCTAAAGGGACCTTATAAGGTCCGGGGTCCTTTGGGAACGATCCCGAGTGTGGCAACAACGATATCCCTAATGAAATTGGACTAACGTTTTGCTAAGGGAAACTCGAGAGCAGCTCAGTGACCAGCGTTTTCTTCTTGTAGAGATTTAAAGGGGAGGCTTTGGCCCCGGGAGCGTGACTCAGGAGAAACTGCAAGGGGGCCCACTGGGGAATTCAGCCCGAAGGTTGAGGGGAACAACCTGCTCGACCCTCCCCGCCTTGATGGACGAGATAACGGCCATTAAATTTACCCCGTCCCCCTAGCCCTCTACTCCCCCTCTTTCTGTACCCTGCAATTTTGTTTCCCTTCTCTAAGAAGTGCGGTTTTTTTTTCAAATTCCATTGAACAGGGGAATATGTCTGATTTTCCGCTTATTCTTGAACTTTGAAGTGTTAAAAGTTGACAAAATGGTGATGGGGGGGGGCATGTATGATTTCCCCATCTTTGTAAAGTAATAAAAGTTGCCAGGTGAATATTAAACTTAAGGTGCCATTTCGTTCTTCCTGAAAATATTGTTTTTTTCCAGCGACACAGTTGGGCTTGTTGGTAAATCCTTTGACTTTTGTTTCTCTGTCTCAAGAAATCACAATTTTTTTAACAGTGAAAATTGGACAGTGCCACCATAGGCTGAAAGAGCTGGGTTTGAGTCCCAATTTCGAGGGTTAGTGGCAAAGAAAGACACACAAAGAACTTTTGAAAAATTGGCAAAAGTACGTTAGTCAATTGAGATTTTTGGGGGATTGCGAAAAATCGTCAACTTACCACACTTGTCAAAGCGGGCCTCAACACGGTTTGAGCCCCATCAATATTTTCATGATAATCATCCTAATCACCACCATCATCGTTGTCAAGATCGCCTTTCTCACTATCACCACCATGCACCATTCCCTGCTAATCCTTAACCCATTCTCACCATCGTCACTAGAATCATCATTACCACCATGATCACCCTTTTTTGTATCACCATTGTCAACATAACTGATGAATCACTATCACCACCTAACCAACCCTAATCTTAACCACCACATTCACCATTATCGCCATAATCACTATCATCACCATCAATCCTCTACCCATTCTTTCACCATCTCCACAACAAATGATTGTCTCCACCATCACGTACACCCTTAACCACTGCACATTCAATCTTCAATATCACCTTTATTACATCAACCACCTTCATCATCATATAGTCATCGGCCCATCGTCACAATCCTCATTATAATCATCGACTCATCGTCGCAAAATCATCACTACGTGTATAAATCACCATCACCCTAATTGTAATCACCAACCCAATGTCATTATCATCACCATAATCACAAGGATCCTCAGCGGAACACCACCACCACGATCACCATAATCTTCGGCACCGTTATCACCACGGACCAATAACCTGTGGCTTATACCTTATCACCTTCACCATCCTGACCCTAATCACCCCTTGTGCATAAGTTCCACATAAACTTTACCATCACCACCATAAACTTCCATAAATCATAAACACTTTCTCCCTCCGGCATGAGAAAGGACACTTTTTCCCCCTCCCTTTCTCCTTCACGTCTTCAAGTCTCCACCATGATGACTCTACACTTTTCTGGCCTAATGACCCATGTGGCAAACCCGACGCCGATGCAATTGTCATATTAGCACACACCCTATACCGATACCCAAACCTCATTACAACATCATCACCAGATCAATAAACCTTTCAAACAATTCTCCACCGACGATTACGAAGATGTCTCGGAGGACATTTTGTCCTTTCTTTTGGCGAAGGGTTAATGACCCTCTGAACACAGCTCTGAATGTCCTCGTTTGAGAGGATTGCTGTATTGTGTTCTATACGACGGCAAGAAGGATTTTCTCAAGAACAAAATTTCAAACATTTAATTGACGAATTTATACAGGCACTTTAGCAATATTAATGCCGTCCTATTATATTTATCCAGGGGAAGTCATTGCCTCCCCGAACATAATTAGTTCTCGAAGCGCGTTTAGATAAAACGTTACTTTAATATTCACAATTATTTTCCGCAATACAGGCAAAACCATTGTATTCACCCGCCACCTAGGCCTTAACGTAAACAGTAAAAATTGCCGGGGATGGATGCGAATTGTGGATAATTTATGCATACGTGTACACAGTCGGGCCTACCTTACGTACCTAGTTTGTCCAGGATTACTTTTTCTATTTTACTCGCACTGTGAACACATTTGCAACCCAATTTTTCTATCATGATTTCCTGGAGTATTCCTTTTCATTTTGCGACGAATAACCCTAACCCCAAAATGCCTCTAAACCTGTTTTTCAGAGAGGGGACACCTTGTGTGGACCTGGCTTAATCCACAGAAGATTCACAGAACCTGCATCGTGTGGACCTGATTTGTTTTCAGGTCCACACAAAGATAGCAAGGTTGTCACGATGCAGGTTCTGTGAATCGTCTGTGGACTAAGCCAGGTCCGCACAAGGTTTCCCCCCTCTGAAAAACAGGTTTAGAGGCATTTTGGTGTTAGGGTTATTCGTCGCAAAATGAATAGGAACACTCAAGGAAATCATGATAAAAACAGAAACAATTTTTTTTTTAATCATGATTTCCTTGAGTGTTCCTTTTCATTTTGCGATGAGTAACCCTAACCCCCAAATGCCTCTAAATCTGTTTTCAGAGAGGGGGACACCTTGTGTGGACCTGGCTTAGTCCATAGACGATTCACAGAACCAGCATCGTGTGGACCTGGTTTGTTTTTCAGGTCCACACAAAGAAAGCAAGGTTGGCACATGCAAGATTCGTGTGTAGATATACCTCTTCTATCAATCCCGATCGGAGAAAAAAAATGGAAGCCGTTTTTGAGGGGTGGAACCTGCAAATATTGCTTCTAATTTTGTTCGCCGAATATTAGTCTGTCCCCTCCCAAAGATTTTTTTTTTAAATCTCCACTGGCACTCATCTCCTTCCCAATTCGACGCGAAATCATCACTGCTCAATCATTGTCTTATCCAGAGTTGTAATGACTCGAGTTAATGACTCGACTCGAGTCTCGAGTCACAGTTTTTAGAGACTCGACTCAACTCGAGTCCCTAAGGGTAAAATTAATGACTCGACTCGACCCGAGTCACAAAAGTCAGTGACTTGTTACAACTCTGGTCTTATCCGTTTCGTCTTCAACAGCATGCAGTTCATAGTCATTGCTCTCAGTTTGTGTCAACTCATGGATGCTACTTACGTATATTGCGAGGGGGCGCTATGTCCTAAATGCCTGAACACCAGCAAATCCCTCATTTTTGTTAACTCCTCGTTACAATTTACTTAAACATAAGCACTCTTCTGTAATTTCACGGCAAGTGGCAGTGCCGTGCAGTTGCACTTTTCACAATCGGTTTTCGTACGTGACGCTCCGCCCGACATTATTAACCCCTATTTCAATACGGTGTATATTTCTGTCAAGCACAAGTCAATATATCACCGGTGTTTCTCAGTTGTCGACCCGTGGAAATATGCGACCGGCCCGGCGATTAACATACCTGTCCGCGGCCCGTTCCCCCCTGTACCCGGGCCCCGCGGTTAGCTCCACCGAAAGCGAGACTTAACTCAACACTGACGGGTGAAATCTCACTCGGGCAATACATTGGTGACAAATTACTCTGTAAATGGAAATCACGGTCGAGTGCATCGGTTTTCACGGTGTAGCGTAATAATCAAGACAAGAGAGGGGAAAAAAAGAAGAAAGACGTACCGCCTCTGGTTCGGCTCAGATGGGGGTGATACGGAGTTGTTGAAAGCCGCATCAATCGTGCGGCTGACCCTTGACCCTAAATGGCGCCCTCCGGGTCGCCATTTTAATTCCGCTCTGGACCGATGGGGCAATGATTCTGTCAATAAGCAATCCTCCGAGGTCGGCAATATTGTTCACCCGGAATGCTAACAACTCTCTCCGTCAGGTAAAAACGGAGGTGAAAAAAACCTGGCTGTCTCGCGCACTATGTTTCAGTTTCGAAAAAAAAAAAACCAACTGGCCCGGGCCCACTCACTCATGATAACGAGATAACGAAGGAAATCGGAGCTGAGTGAGGTCGGGGCTGAAATGTCAACGGTATAATAAACCCGCCATAAATCAGCGGTCATTTTCAAGTCGCGTCAGGTTTTTTTTTCGTATGAACTTTAACTTAAGAGACCCAATTGTATCAACGACGGTAATAGCTTAAAGCTGTTGCTGACAGCCTGTGTGAAGCATGCAGGTACATTCATGGTTCATGATAATGAGTGGGTGATAGTGTCGGTAAAAAAATAACTTAAAGGGAAAATGCAACATTTGCAAACATCGAAAAAAAAATTAGGCCACCTGGTGTGATGTCATTTTCAAGAAAAATGGTACTTTTGCATACATTTCCAACGGTGGTCGGCCGACCAACGTTGGAAAAACTGAATTGTTTTTCAACTACTGATCCAAATTTACCGGGGTTTTTTTCAGTCCAAATTTGTTTGCTATTGGTTCGTGTTCATGAACGGGTGCAGGCCAGCTAGACTGGTTTCCTTACCTTACAATTTTCCGGCATTTTTACTTGAACTTTTTTGTTTTTCTTGGTTTTCCAGCATTTTCGAACACAAAACTTCAAACATGTCAGTGTAACAATATTTGATATGTTATACTAACCCCCGAATAGTTCATTTCTGAAAATTACAGCAAAAGTTTATGCTGAAAACGCTCTTGAATTCACTGAACAATGGCAGGGCTGAGAACAAAAAAGTCTCGGGCAGGTTATTCTACCCGGCAAGAGGCGTGAAACCTATAATGGTGTAAAATTTTACAAACTTTTTGAAGAGGTAGTCCGAATGGATGGCACTAGTTATTATGACATAACTGGGACATTGGTCACTGACGATTGCCGTTTTGTTTTGAGTTGCGTTGCTGTATGGATAGTGGGTACAAGTACATGAACATGAAGTTGCCTTCTAATCTTTATTTGAGGTTCATTCTCACATTTTGTCCATAAGCAGAGTCGTGTTTATCTTCATAAAAAAAAGGCAGCGCCTTTTATTCTCTACTGGCGGGATTCCGCGCTTCACGCGGCACCCACTAGCTGGATGGAGTCGTATACTAATGTTTATGTTGACCTCAATTTGCATGTTGACCCCAAGTGGGTGTGGTCAACCTTGGTACAGCAATGTTGCCACATATTTTATCATTAACGTTATGTGTTGCGTAATAGCGATACATTTCGAAGTGTTTTCATAGAGATAATTTAATATTTAACTGTGGAATGTCTGGAAGAAACAAATTTGCCAAAAAACTAAACAAAACCATCAAATCTCCTTGTTTTCATGTGCCAACTGTGACTTCAGAGGACAATAAAATGGGGGCATATACCAGGGAGCTTAATACATAACTAAGTCTCTTCATTACCCCTTGCATTTTGTGTTTCAACACACTTCTTAAGGCCTTTTACCAAAAAAAGTGACACACAGGCATCAGACAGATGATCGACAGAGAGATATCAGTCAGACAGACAAACATCAGACAAACAGCGTATGATCTGTTAAAGGGAATATACATCATTTGCTTTTGCTGTAATTTTCAGAAATGGATGGAATTGGGGGGTTGGAAATATATAGCAAATATAGTTACACTAACTTTTTTGAGGTTTTGGGTTCGAAAATGCCATAAAAACCAAGAAAAACAATCATTTTCCTGTAGTCTGGTTCCCTGACTCCATATAAGAAGAAACAGAGCAGTTTACATACATTGGGGAATTGTAAGGTCAGGGAACCAGTCTAGCTGGCTCGTACCCGTTCATAGGTTTATAATCGATTACAAACAAGTGCGATGGTCAATTGGAGCCAGTATTTGAAAAAAAACCCAGTTTTTTCCAACGCTCATCGGCCGATCAGCGTTGGAAATTGATACAAAAATACCACTTTTCTTGAGAATGACAGTATACCAGGTGCCATGATTTTACAGGATGATATACACTGTCATTCACTAACAGTCCAGCAAGGTATTTCGAAATGATTTGGTAGTTTTATTTTTTGATGTTTGCAAATGATGTATTTTCCCTTTAATGTCTGATCTCTGAGAGCGACAAAATATTAAAGTATTTCCATTGTCTTCTTCCTAGAGTTGTATCAATTTTTTCCAATGAATGACCCCTCCCCCCCCCCCAAAAAAAAGACCACAGCATGATCAAGGTTTGTAGGTCACATAAACGGCCTCAATCTTTCCACGGCTATTTCAGTCTCAATATAAAATCCGTGTTGTAGGGGGGCTGTGTACCCAATTATGCGGCCATTACCAAAAGTGCGTCGTCGGCCCATAAATCTGACAACCGAGCTCGTAAAAGGTCAGCGACTCTAGGGGGCGCTCTGGTGACCTTCCCCAGAAAGAGAAGAAAGGTAACGATCGTCCAATAGGTTCGCTGAGTGACAGGTTGATATAGATGCCATATAGTATGACAATGATTGATGGCCTCGTTTCGTGGCCCCGGCGTCCTCTCTAACTTTTATGGTTTTAGCATATGTTTTTTTGAGCCAGAGTTGATCTTCGGGGAACTGTTTTGGCAGGGGATGTTTTCGCAATATAATATTTCTTCTATAGGTTTAATTTGTCTGAATTCAGATTGGGGCTTCAGTAGGCATATATTTTAATCTCTTGTGATTTCCTTGAAATGGATAGACAGACGTACGTAGAGTCAGAAGAGTTATGCTGCCGCATTGCACAGCCGGTGTTGTGCAGTATATTGAGTTCTTTGTTCTGGTTTTACAGTCAGAATCAACTCTGGTACTTTTCTCGCTTTCCTCCTAAATACTTGGCGTGATTGAACCCTGCTCCGACCTGCTGGTTGGCTTTTCAGTTTCCATACCAGATTTCATACTTTTTTCCTAAAAAAATCCCTATTTTTCTATGAAAATTGAAGCTATTCCATTTAGTAGGTCCTAAATGCAGCGGCGGATCTAGGGGAGGGGTAGCGGGTTTCACCCCCCCCCCTCTTGGGCTGCAACAAGGGGAAATCATGAAAACAAAAGCAAACGCCTGCTTAACCCCCACTTGGCAGCTTAACCCCTCCCCCCTCCTCTTGATCTAAACCTGGCTCCGCCCCTGATTGCTTTTTTATCTGATGGTGTCATCGGACGCGTAAAGTAACGAAACCCAACTGTACTCCGACCCAACACACGGTGTCGTTTATCATCTTGTGATTCAGGTCGGGTTTACTTTAAAGTTACAACTAAACTCGCCCGTGGCCCTGTTTGTGTTGTGCGAGAGGACCGCTTCAGCTCAGCGGTGCGTTCTTGATCTTACGCGTCAAGATGACCTTAAACCTTACTCCACCTTTAATGGCTCTCTGTGGTATTTGGGTATTCGTTTGTCGACGAAACCGGTTACCGTTACTTTATAGGGCCAGCTTGACCTGACAATGATATATTTTGACGAAGCCGGTCGGGTCGAGATGACAATAATTGGAATCGACTGACTCGACACGACGGTCAAAGAAAAAATGTTGATCTATCTTGAATTCATACTTTCGAGGTATTACCAAATTTATTTTGTAACCATTACCTAAAGTACTGTCCTAAAACAGAAAATCGTATTTGTCTTGCGATCTAGAAGTGTCCATGGGCACTTTTTCAGGCAATCTCTCTCACAGCTATAGTCGCTATACACAGTCGTGTTTTGTTTGTCGGCGCCCCATTTTTATCGTGTTTATCATTTGCATGCTGACCTAGCCTCGATATGTCAGCTGATATCGACGTACATGCATATTGGGGCCAAGGATGCACGAAGCGTCCCCGCAAGTTAGTGCCAAACCTCCCGCTACACGTATACCCTGGGACGGTATGCTGTATCGGTGCGCCGGTGCGCGGTGGGCAAACTAAACCCAGGGGAAAAATGCACTTTTGTATACGTGCAAAGTGACTGTGAACCACAACTTGCACGTATACCAAAGTGCAACTGTTTTCGGTACCATTTGTCATAAATTACATAAATTCGTACACATTATCACTGTTTTGGGCCAAATAAAGAGTATGGCTGGATCGCTAAGGAATTTATGTACTGATTAGTCGTTAATTGAGAGAGAGGTGCTCAGTTGTGTTTGAGTTAGACAAAAACGTATTGGAAGGGGGACTTTCTTTTTTGGTTGCGTGTACATCTACCCTGCATCCTTGAAAGTTAATAAGAATCATGTCAATGTGTCTCATTGTGGAACCACATCGTTGATTTGACTGAATTTAAAATGATTGAATTCGCATCATCTGAAATGAAAATGTATAGACAAAGCCTTGACCCCGGGGATCGAGACGTTGAGAAACCTCTTACACCAGAAGCACAAACGACGTCATTGTGATTATGTTGAGGTCTTTAACACTCGCTTTAATATTGGACAAAGTGATGTGTGTTGCAAGTAGCTGTGAGAAGTGAGGTGTATTTTATTGCGGGGATTTAAGATGTCAGACGAAGGGTGTCTGAGATTTATGGCAAAACTGAATTGAATGATTTGTATGCAATATGGATTTTGTTTCTGTGAAATGTCCTAGAAACAATGACCCAAATTGATGGAGAAGTTTCCCACGGTTCCAGTTTGAGCAACTGAAGTAAAACACTCGCTCTGTAGTGTCTGAGTTGATATAGGAGCGTCGGTGCCCATACATTAAAATCGTTCTTTGTTGGCTTGTTGACCGAAAGAATATAATCCACCCTGCCAAAAACTAGAGAATTGTAACACAACTTTTGTTGTGGGGCGACGACGTCACGTCGCTGACCGGTGAAAGACCTCTCCCATGGGAGTAGAAAGCACCGTTTCTGGGTTTGCGGCGCGAGAAAGTGCCCCTGAACCTGCTTGGGGCATACCGCGAATTTTCCCCACGCTACATCGCCGCGGTCCCGGAGCCACAACGCGCGGCAGCGAATGGTGGGACCGGGCCCGCTTCTCACGGCTCGGCACCGCCGGTGAGTTACGAGCGCGCGCCTGCGTACAAAATGTCCGCATCCCCCGGGTGCCATTATGACATGTTCGAAAAGGGGTTGGACTCGTTTCTCATCTATCAAAAGGTCCGTACGGTCATCTTAAAGGGTCTACAACAGTCACGCAAGAATAGTTGGTGCCGCTTTTAAACTTTGATAACCCCTGAAAATTGAATCAGATTCGTTGAAAAAAAATCACGTGATCGGTTGAGCGCCCACTGTTGTCGTCATCTGGTAACGAGACGATGTTGGACATGCACCACTTGTAATCGGACTCTTCAACTTTCTCAAGTAGTGGACAAAATGTGCCATAATTTTTTAAAAAGTGGTAATTTTCAGATTGCACTATTAGACTGGGCGAGTCTAACGATTATTGATAGACCATTGCCAAACAAAAGAGGGCGCCATTTATTATGAATTCTCTCCCGCGTCAATCACCACCATTGTGCAACCCACGTGTGATACGTCACAACAAGTATTGGCTAATTGGCATTTCAGGGATTAGTGTGTCGGCAGAAGTGAATCAAAAAACGGCCGTGGCATTTACATCCCACTTGGTTCTTTATTGGTTATTATGGTAACCCTGGTAGATAGCCAATAAGACACTTAAGGCTGTATGGGCTCCGTGCGCCAACAAAAGAGGGCGCGTTTTTACTACTTTTGAGGGCTCCGTGGACGGGACACACAGCGTGTGCGTACGTACATGTACATTGGTTCGCGCGCGAAGTACGCACGACTTCCTGAATGTGCCAAAGCTATTAGCCACAGCGTTTTCGCTTGGCCTCATGCGTTGTTGGCGCGCGAATACGTTCGAATTGAACTTGCGATGGTCTCCCAGACTAATCCCCACCCCCAATAACTTTGGATCATTCGAAATACGCAGTGGATGGACCGGGAACCAGTCTAGGTCTCCCCAACTCTCCTTTTCTGGCAGTTGAAGGAGTACTTGTGCACGGAGCCCATACCAACACTTATCTTTACCATTAAGCATTTATCTTTTTTTGTGTGATGAATGTATAAAATTATGTGGTCCGATATCCATGGATCGACCCTTACATCTGCTTGGCATCTCCGTGACATTGGTCCCCGCCACCCTCAGAGGTTTCCTTTGAAACATCCTTGATACGAAAACCAAATAATGCCGACGTCGTTGCTGTCAGAGATTCATCTTTATTATAGCAGCAGCTGATACTTATCGTAGATGTCTAGGCATGGTGGACAACAAGCCATAAGTGTGTCGTCGATCTTGGGGGATGATTGCGGTTGTTAATATTATTCTGTCAACTGACTTGACTGATATGACCCAATATGATTGTGTACAATTTGTTTGTGTCTTGCTGAACACATTGTGATTGAGTTTTCTTTAGAATTGGTCCGGCCGCAGGTTTGCGATGTGTGTATGGAACGTGGGGCTTTGGCATGGAGTTTTCAAGTTGTCATTCAGAAGAAGAAGGGAACGGAGCAAGGAAGGGATCCCTTGTTAATAAGTGGCTTTTTTTTCTAAGAGTATGCCTGCATAATCGTCATGTTGTATTGCTCTTCACTGTCTCTCTTTCACTTCCGTAAATACTTTTATTTGTGGAGTGATACGGCCTAGTGGTCTGGAGCATTGTCCGCTGGTAATTGTGTAGGTTGTGGATTCGAGCCCAGCCTGGGCTATGGCACTTCGACGCCTTATATGGGTACAGGAAATTATTAATGTCTTGCAGTGGACTAGTTACCCATCCCAACCCTATTCATACTGTGAAGAGATAAGATATCTTGTCATGTTTCAGTGTGAGGGGCTGGTTCTTCCACACTTACCTTTGAACATGGAGGTATAGTTTCCTACCTCCATGCTCTGAGCCCACATGCACCTCAAGTGGCCTTTGTTCCTCTTGTGGCGGGCGATTTGCATTAAAAACATCTCCATATTGTAGTATCATATCCATCATTCTTTACATCAACGTCTTTATTCTATTAATTTAGTTATTAAAATATTTATTCACGGCATTACGTAAATCAATCGATGGTTCTGCATATTATGAGTGCAGGTGATTTCTCACGGACACACTCGTCAAGTAAATAATTACGCCGTCTGTCTTCCATCTTCGACAAGCGAATCGCAAGATGACCCCGGGCCAATTCACTGGTATCCCCGTCCGTGTTGGGAACCAGCCAAGGTCTATTGAACTTTCGTTGTACTTGTAGTACGCTTGTTTTCGCGGCACGCACGCCATAGCTCATCAAATCCAACGAGTCGTGGCTGTTGCCTGTTGCCTGTCATCGAACGCGGGCCTTTCATCTCGAAGGAGACAACTCGATTGAAAGTATCCAGTCCACTTCATCGAGATAATTTGGAGTTGCGCCTAGCTAGCTCTTCAACGGGAGGTTTAGGACATTAATTGCTTTGACAGATTTGCATGCTATGTTGAAGTTGTTAGGTAAATCCGGGCTCAGTCAAACACAATCTTCACTCGATCCCTCAAATCTGAGGCCCGCTGGATCAAAGAATGGAGGCCGTTCTTCCCAGATGGTGACAATGATACCTTGATTCACGTTCAAATCTGTGGTCTTTTCTTTTTGTGGTATACTCGGCTCACTGTGACATCATGTAGCGACCTTGCGCGTGGGAGATCTTTTGATAGGTTCAACATGGGGTTTTCTGTTCAAAGTTGGCGAACTTGGCGTTTCCCATCTGTCTGTTCAAAATCTGTAGTGACGAAAATTGTCCTGATTTGCAATCGGGTAAAAGACGTCCATATGTTGCAGCCTAATTGACATCGAAGTGTGTGTTTTCCTGGTGTACAGTTTCTTATATATTTTCTATGCAATTATTTTTTTGCCGAAGAAATTTGCTAAGATCGAGATGTCTGATCCTTCAAGATTTATAATTTGGAAAATAGTGAACTTTTATACACTTGTCATACGATTTTGGCAGCCCTTATCCTGTTTCTGGTGAGAAACCGAGCAGGACATACTCGTAGCAGTTCCATCTTCACCGACATAAGGTGCAAATCTTGTCGGTTTCAAGGAAACAGTAAATTGTGTTGTATGTTTGTTATAGAAACAAAGAACATACAATTTCGGGTAACATGTTTCGTAATGGCGTTATACCGCGATGCAGTTTGCGATGGTTTATACCCGTGTCCATGCACACTCCTGCTGCCGATTACGAAACAAAAATTAAACATATGGAGCGATGAATAACTCAACGGCATCTCAAGGCCCCTCGGCATCTTTAAAATTCTTCCGTATAGACGCGAGGAGGTCGGCCCCGCTAGCCACCAACGTATTTATGAAGCCAGCTGAACGAGGAGTTGGTATATTGGGTTGTATTTATGCCTGTCTAACTTTCTCAATCATCATCAGTGTCCGGCGAAATAGGTTTAGAATGGCCCCACTATTAAGATGTAGATCATTTTTTTTGTTAAACGACGCGGAGGCGGGCGCGGGAAAGCTGTGTAACTATTTAGGTATGCGCTTTCCTGTCAGCACGCGAGCCAGAAGCCCTTTAGGCTTTGCCTCGAGCCGTCAAACGGCATCACAAGCGGCATTTGATAACCTCGCATTTGCGAAACGCATCAGAAGTGGGGCAAAGATCTCCCGGCCCCCGGAGCTTGTGGCGAAGGAAGAGGAGGGTATTAAAAATCCATCGATCTAAATCTGCATTCTCATGAACTATCCAACATGCCCTCATGGCAGGGCGCTTGGAATCGGTAGTGTAGTGACGCGGTTAGCCGTAGCACCAGTAGATAACTTGAGGATATTTTGCACCAAAACGACTTGGGACAGACGGGTCCAGGGTACGGCGGGCGCGTACGGGCTGATGCCAGGTGCGAGGAGCAGGCCCGGGGAGAGATTGAGAGGTTCAGGGGGGACTCCCATGTGTCCAGTCGTAGATCTCTCGCCATGCCCTTTGTTTAACAATAATCACGCTCATAAACATGCTATGTAATGTGACAGGTGGAGCAATATTTTTCAGAGGGGAATAACACAGTTGCTCTTTGTTATCTGTTCCGTGGATCAGGTGATGAGTGTGCGGGAAAAGTGGCAATTTGACATATTTTTTTCTCCTTTTATCTCGGCCTTGGTTACAGTCTTTCTGGCGAGGATTTAATTTTATCGACAGTGCAGGTCTGTCTGATTCAGCAAACATGTGAAAGTATACCCTATAAATAACCTGTTTTCAGATTTAATTTGAATAGCGTATAATTGTGGAGAAACAATGACAAATACTGTTTATAAATCCTTGTTTTCTGTACTTGCTTCAAACTGCGGACCTTTATTCCCACCAAACCACGCCCCCTTTCTGGATCTTCTTCCGGTGTAGAGAATGCTTTCAAAAGTCCTCACACCTGAGCCCACAAAATGCTTCCAGATTTTGTTGGTCTTTCTATTTTCATTTGGATTCTTTTACCTTTCCGTGCCGCGCATGCTGTTGTGGTATACAAGACAGGTACCGCCGACCGGCCGCACCGATCGGCGCCCACACCTGTAAAAACACTCGGTCTGCCCGGCCGCGGCGGCGCCCCGCTGCACGGCGCACGGGGAAAACACGTCCAATTTACCTTTGACTCGCAGGCACTCCGTCACTCGCTGTAAACGTACGCTCCATGACCGAAAAGAAAAACAGTTACGAGATGAAAATAACAAGAGCTTTTTTTTCTTTTCCTACTCCTTCCTGGCCGAAAAAAATATGGTCCCTGCTGAGTCCACAATACAATTACACTTTGTGTGTCTTTCAGGGTATACGTTTTTGTCATCACGTTACAGTCTGACTACTATGGCAGTATCCCGGTGATGTATAGGAAGTGCGCGGCCTAACATGTCAAACTGAATTTTCAAACTCTCTTAAACACTTTTTGTTAAAATCAAATGAACAAATGTATTGCCTCCGCCAAGGAGGTAATGCTTTCATCGGATTTGGTTAGTTTCTTGGTTGGTTGGTTGGTTGGTTGGTTTGTTCGTTGGTTTGTCTGTTTACAAGATAACTCAATTTAGTTATGGACGGATTTGCATGAATTTTGTTTTTTTAGGGGTGGTCCTTGGTACAAGTAGTTGAGAGTGATCCGGATCTGGGTCTGTATCCAGGATTTTTCTTATTCTTCACCATTTATGCGAGTTTTCTTTTGGGTGTACTGACAATATTGCGGGGAATTGTTTAGCCTCGGCGGAGGTTTGCGCTCTCTGAGTGCTTTCTAGTGTACAGCTGTGAGCAACTTGCTGGCTTTTAGATTTTACCTGTTTTCTTTGACTAGGGCAGTATGTAGGACGTACATTGACGTCACAATGGAGTTTCAGACGCTTGTGAAGACTTTTTGTTTTATAAAATGAACAATTTGTTTCATTTTTAGAACTGTGACCAACTGGATCTTTTTACAGTTTGCATGTCTTGTAGAAGAAAAGTCTTTAATGAAAACACCGCGACCCCCACAAAAAGCTAATAAAAAAACCCTTTGAACTCCTCTCCGCTATTTGAGTATATGATTCCAGTTGCTCTTGTATAAAGGTATCTCTTCATTTTCCTCAAACTTTTACAATATTGTTCGAGCACGATTAGGGTTTGGATCTAAGGTATGGCATAAAAGTTTGGATTACTTTCAAGAAGCTGGTTTTATTAACCGTCGACGGTATAAGGTGCAAATCAGTTCAGAGACGATTCTCCGCTCAAGACAAGATTATCAAAAGCAAGTTCAAAAGGAAATTGAAAACTGAAGGTTTGAAAACCACATCCCGCCACTCGTTGGTGGACTTACGTTTAATTGATTTAAGATGAAGGAAATGAGCGCCGGGAAGACGCCCGCTGTTGCCCGCTTCCTTTTTCCAAAGAGTGAGCCTGGTGATTTAAAAGAGCTTCTGTCATTGGTCACTCGGTGGCGAAGTCTGTGCTGGCACCCAATTGCGAGGAAGTTCACTTCCTGTTGCCCGCTTCTGTTTTTTTCCAAAGAGTGAGCCTAGCGGTTTCAAAGAAGCTCTGTCATTGGTCACTCGGTGGCAGACTCTGTGCTGGCGCCCAATTGCGCGGAAGTTCACTTCCTGTTGCCAGCTTCTTCTCTCTTTTTTTCGAAGAGTGAGCCTGGTGATTTAAAAGAGGCTCTGTCATTGGTCACTCGTTTGCGGAGTCTGTGCTGGCACCCAATTGCGCGGAAGTTCAATTCCTGAAGGGTGGCTGACAAGTTAGGAAATCGCGAGACTGAACGAGACGTGGCGAGACATCAGCGTCACATCTGGTATTGTGAGTCGCATATTAACGAGCGAAAGGGAGAAAAAAAAGTTCCTCGCGTAAATGACGATGTTTTTACGAAAAATTATTTGATATAATAGCTTAATAAGTAATGAAAGTGTGCTTCTTTTCATGCGCTGTGATGCTATTTCCACTCATATCATGGATGGAGCTTTTTTTGATCCACCCATCTGGCAGCTTTCCAGGGTATAGCAACATTTAAATTCTCTGTCCGTGTTCCCCGAGTGAGACATTTATGGGAAATGGGAAATTGTACCCATTCCTATTGGTCGAAAGCCTGTCACGTGGCCAGTTTTAAACGGTTGATAAAGACCGGCTGGCTGGTCTTAAACACTTTTCCAGTGTCACATGAAATTTGGACTCCTATGAAATCCGGTGCCTTTTACCGTTTTATTGGTTGAACGTTCACAATCCTCATGTAGGCATGCGCAAGCAATACTAACAGTGAGTCAGTATTTCATTGTCCTAAATTCACAACGCACCGGCACAGCTGCATTCTCCGCCACATCGCGCAGAAAGCGACTTCCCCCCGAGCCTGATACACCATTATATAGCTAAAGGGGTGTTTCGAAAAACATGAAGTAAAAGTGATGAACAAAATCGTTGTAAATTTATAATTTTATTTATTTATATTTATAACTTTTAAACCGAAAAGTTTTGATGTTTTTTACCGAAAAGGTATTTTTGAATTGGAGTAAATATGTGCTTGACCGGTATTAAACATAATGTTTAAGACTGGTTGGAGTCTGGATGCTGATAATTAACCGCGTCGAATCAGCATCCAGACTCCAACCGGTCTTAAACAAAGCGTTTAAACCAGTCAAGCACACATTTATTTTCTTATTAATAAGTCGATCTGCATACTCATACTTTTTATTCTTCAAATCAGTTTGCCCTTCTTTTTTTGTAAATGTGATGGCGTATTGAGCCCAAATAAAATATTTGTTTAGTGCAATTTCCAAATATGTTCGCTGAAATCTTAACTAAATCAAACCGTATAAGTGCTTTCCAATGAAAGTGCAACTAAACATTCCAACAACACATTTTTGTGTTATCGAAAAACCGGTTTGTATTAAGTTTGCTTGCTCTGCAAACTGTATAGTTGTTGAATCGCAATCATTCAAGTCTGTCCGCGACCCAGATTATTAAGTTTTTCGACGTGGCAATTTCCTTAGTGGGTCCCTCTTGTAGATTCTGGTTTCTGGACCTTTGCCCATAATATTTTTTCTTATGCCTGTTTAAAAAAAAAAAAATAATCGTTCATCATTAATTTTAATATCCACCCCTCCCTTCCCCTGTTGCCACCCATGATTACAACTACTCCTCCAAATTGCTTCAAGATACTTTGACTCAGTGCAAAATTGTGATTCCCTCATATCGACAAATTAAAAGTCAACCGGGGTACACGAGAAGGTAGTTTAGCAGGCTTTCCTGCCCTTCTGCAGATTAGGGTATTGCGAAGACTGAGGTAGATGTTGGTTAATTCGAAGTGACAAGACACGAGCCGTCCCAGTCTATACTACATGCTCGGTGATCAAACCCCATCTGTTAAGCCATGACAAAAACTATGAAGGCTTTCGAAACCTCTTCATCTTCGTCTTCAGGGAATTTCAGGCCTTTTTCTTTTTTGGGACATCGACGCCACGTATACATAGGTTCATGCTCTGTTTTCGAAAACTGGCATGAAAATACTACCAAATACTAAAGTATGTCTGAAGCCATAAATGTAGTCAAAACTGAAATGAAGTCGAGAAACTATTTGTTACCAGATACCATTTGCTTCACGGAAATTAAGGGAGTTATTGAAGGCGTTTACCAAACCTCGTATTCATCCATGGCTCATTCAGCTATGCCTCAAGCTGCATCTCTGGCATCATTTATAAGCCTGACGTCCGACCAAATGGACCCAACGGGGCCTAAAGTCCTAAAATTGGAATCAAGGTAGATGTTGGAGCCTAAGTCTGAGACTAGCCGAGTTTTTGGTAAACCACGAGCAACTCATTCCCACTCATGATTCCCGTCAACTCGTTTGTGACTCAATATGGAATATCGTGGCTTGGTGGTTTTGTGTGTCAGAACCAACCGGTCAGCCATTCTGAAGTACAGATTATGGTACAAGTGAGGGTTTGCCATGAGTGTGTTCATGGGCAAGTCACTTTATATCAGTGAAACGGCGACTCCACTCGGGCTAAAGAGCTGCCATGGAAGTTGCGTATGGTGAGCAGTTCGCACCGAATTCGAAATGAATCATAGATCATGCTCCCATCAAGAGTCCCATGGAAATGAGATTGGTACTATCAGAGGAAAAGGGGTTGCGGTTTTGATTTGAAGGGTTACTTCTCTATAGTCCGATGTCCCATTGGTCCGACGTTCCATTGGTCCGACGTCCCATTGGTCCGACGTCCCGTTGGTCCGATGAAACATACTGCGTAGTTCCACTACTGGTTGAGGTTGACTGACCCTAACCCTAACTGTCATTGAATTTTACTCATTGGGATTTCAAACCGGCATCCATATGATGCTTGTGTGTATTGAGTTTTTTTGTGTGTTTTTTTGTTTCAGAAAAAAACCCACAGATCTTTGTAAAGCTGGATAACTTATAGGTGCTTCGACGACTCAAGTTGATGATTATGACGTCACTATGTATTATGATTCGGCCTTTGTAGATAGAGCCATATGGGTAAAAACCGTCCCATCCATGTTGCCAGTGTGAGCTTGAATAGATGCGTTACCAAATTTGTGTCTGATTTAGTTATCAAGTCCGAAACAAACAGATTAAGAATTTTGTTGAAAGTAACTCTTCATCATTAAAAGGGCTGTCAGTTCTATATCCGAAATATGAAACTTGAGCTGACAAATGAGCACTTAGTGCGTGTCACTTTTCAAACTCATCACATTCGCTTTCTTGCAATAGGAGGCTAGTGTCGAAAAAAATGGTCAACGTCATCAGTATTCGAGACTGTCCCTTCATATTACTTCATCATGGTCCCAGCTTCGACAAGCAATCGTTGGAAGTGGTGTTAGGTTGTAATCACTCTGTCCCGCATCATATTTGTGTCATTCTGGAGGGGAAAAAATATCTGTCGTACTTTCTGTTTTCAATCAGTCTGATCAATTTTGGACGATAACTTCATATGAGTTACTTAATTTGTGAATATTGTAATTTAGTTTATTCCCAGTTCGTAGAGTATAACATATATGAGGAATAACGATTTAACTATGTTATTTTCATAACAGGAATTCGACTACATAACTGAGCGTGCATATTTAGTGTTTCCCAAATCAATTCATTGGAGTCTTGTTGGGCCTTAAGGCACATGGCCATTCGGGTCAAAGGTCACCCCGCGGTGAGAGCAATTAAAACCCAATCAAACGTCAGAGACAAGCTTTAAATCTCGATCCCCTCTCGTAAATTAGACGGAATGAAATACCAGCCCATGACAGACATGCCTTTAAGAGACCTTTGTATATTTTCAGGAGAGATTCCATCTAGTCTAGCATTGTTGACAGACGGGCTCCCGTACTCTGTTCAGTGTTCTAACGAGACGAACGAACCCCTTCTGAAGTGGGCCCGTAATCGGGCCCAACCGTGTTTCCGGTAACCTTAACCGGCATATTGCAAACAGTGGTCTTTATCATATTTTGTTCCAAAACATCAATACACCCTTTCAGGATTTTCTGTGGACAATAATAAGTACTTGACCCTTCGCTCCTCCAGGGCCTATCAGAAGCGCCTCCGCACGGGGACCCCTGGCCGCGACAATTGCCGAGCCAGTTTGTCCGGCGATGGAAGTTGGTTTGTCCCGCAGCGAGCGAAAGAGGGGTTTCCGCTGCGCCGCAGCGTGGCGCGCCAGGTCCCGCATTTTGTCAAGATCAGCCCGGCGCGGTTGCAATGTCATCGCCGCGGTTTATAATTTCCGTGCCGTGTGTGGTGTGTGCTTTCCTTACTCCTGGTGACGATGTGCAGTACATGTATGTACTGGCCTGGGCTTTTCGGTGTGGTTTGGTGCTGAGGTGTATAATAATAATCGTCTCAGGCGGATGAAAGGAAATCCTTGATGGGAACCATTTTGAAGGAGGGTATCTGGATGTGCAGTCGGCCTCTACGGTGTTGTTAAGCAGAGACTAGATCTTATTGTGATCGGCGGATGCGGGCGAGTTCACTAGCATCCAGTTAGAGACACTAGGGGCTGAGCAGAAAGAAGCCAAGGGGACAGGGCAAAGCGACTGAGGGTGACTCAGTCTCCTCTGTTTAATATCGGGCTGGCACTTCCCTTTGAGTGGGGAATCTTCTGGGAATTCGCCCCACCCCAAAGTGGAAAACATTATTATATCGGGGGATTAATCCACAAGACAGATCACCCCTTGTGCGGTTTTTTTATTATTATCATCTCGGGTTGGGGAAAGTTAAGTAGGAACAAAAATGAAATGCCGTTTGAGTATTAAATAATGCTATTCATCTGGCAACCTCGTGTGCTTTCCAAGATGCACTTGATTTGGAGACTGTATTTTTGTTGCGGGATTTGTTCTCGAAGCAGGCGCTGCTGGCGGCTTTCGGGGCTTTTTCGGGGGCTGCGGGCCACGCGCGCCGCAGGTCGGAGGACCCGCATAATTTGCGCCTAGTGGGGGACTGACCACATTTCCCTCTACTCCACACATGTTTCTCACATCTTGTAAATCCACAAATAAAACACACAAAAAACTCTAGAAAGTGGCGAACATGTGTAAAGTGCCCAAACGTGCCAAACGACGATTATGGTCACTCGTGACCTTCTAACAAGGCACAACCATATTGATTAATATTATAAAACGGGCCAGATGTAAGCATCGGTTTTGTCTCGGCAACCAATCAAAGGAAAATTGCCCCGAGTATAGAAAGTAACTGATATAACTCGACAAGGCTAGCTATGATTAGCCTTGCGTCCCGCGGAGAAAGCAAAACAGGAGAATGATTAGACCCTATTAACACCACTACGCATACGGTACGGGTGTTAGTTGGTTCAGTTGACACTCCACCTTATTATGCGAGATGTAAAACCAAAAGCTTAGAATATAAAAACACACGTACACCATATTTTTTTTCACAGACAGGTTGGGCAGAGACTTTTGGTTTATTTTCCAATCCGTCTGTCCGGCAAGTCAGCTACAGTCACAGCCAGATGATAAGTTGCTACACACCGGAACGCCAGGTCTAAGATTTACGGCGGCGGATGGTGCATCAGTCAGTACCCGGCCGTGAATTAAGACAACCGGCTTACATGCAACCCGCTCCTCTCATGTCTTTGAAAGTGATTTATTACCGACCGAATGAGTTCACATAGGACAGATTTTCGCGTCGGACAATTTTTTTTCCTTCTTCTTTTTATGATTCACGGAAATTAACGGTCCAAGGATGCTGGGCTGAGGTTTTTTTTTTCGTTGGCAGCCCAGCTCTGGAGAACCCAGTGCCAATTAATAGCTGCGGTGTTTTACGGTTTTTTTTATGGGTGTGACCCGGGTGAATTGAGTTACAGTATTCTTGGGGTCCGCGAGCAGCGAGGGGAGTGGTAGCGGGGGAGGTGTTTAAAGCACTTGACGAAAGAAGCCGCAGAAAATATACTGTGTGACTGATGATTTGATGACGACCGGCCTTGGATGGAGATTTAGAGCGTCGGTGTTATTCGATCAGGCCCGAGCTGTCAAGGTGCTTGACGTCTCAACTTTGCCATCGCGGTGCCCGATCAGCCTACAGGGCCCTCAACAGGGATCGGTGATTTGCTCGTGGAAGGTCGCGCAAAACAAATTAATTATATCACTTTAAGACCGGCGCGGCAGAGGTTGTCACCGGTAACCCGAGACAAGGGTTTGGTGTTTTCTATTTTCTTTCTTTCATCTGTTTTTCCCCTTCTTTGCTTCGATGAAATGGGAGAATGTTTAACTTTTGATGGATGGCCTGATTGTGAGCGAAAAACGAAACGATTTGAGGGCGAACAGCTGAGCATAGCGCGGCGCGCGCCGGGGGTGCCGAGTGGTACTGGAATCGTGAGTAAAAAGGGCCGGTATTAAGTGGCTGATAATATACCCCAACAAGACATTGATTACCTACGCAATGAGATGTTACATCCGTGGTCCACGATAAGACCTTGGGATCTCGCTATATAGCTCTCGCCCCTTGTCGCCTGTTGGTCACAACTGGTTGCCGTCTTATCCTCGCGCGGGTTGAGACCCGACATGCATGACAGCCCCGCCCCTAAAATTGCCGAGATTCGTTCGGGTCTAAAACCGCTGTGATTGGTGGAGACAACTGTATAAATAAGCCTTTAATTTGATTAGGAGCCAATGGGAAAACAGATCGGCCAATTAGCATGACTAACGACGCGAGTGACAGGTCGCGGATGTGATGTGCCCGGCCTGTGCGCGCTTTCTCTCCCTGGGACCGGCTGGCCCTGATTGCCTCGTTAGCTGAACTCGGCTCAAGCCGCCTATATGAACGAGTTTATTATAGTCTAGCCGCATGATCAACCTCCCGAGTACGTCAGATGACGAGGCACGCTTGCCGTCACCTTAAACACTGAAGTGAGCAGAGGAGACGTACCACACGGTTCATTCAACGCTATGACTTGCAATGATGCAAGCACTGTCACTGGACGGTTGGTCTGGCCTTTCACGTGCATGATTACGGCATAACGGTATTCCGCATATCAACATTTGGACCGAAAGTTGGGTATAAAAAGTCACACCGAGGAGCTAGTCTTGGATAAATATACGAGCTCGTCAATTTCAACCTGGTGAATTGTTGTTAAGACACTGTGGTCGCCATGGCTTTAGCACCAGCGCTAGGCAGCCACGGTGGTGTGTACATACCTTACCAGAGGGTCTCCACGGTTCGTTTACAACTCCAGCCGGTCCATCCTCGGAGCAACCCGAGGCCTTACACATCTTTCTTCATCAAAGACATCCTTGGCTCGAAGATTGGCGGGGTGGAGCGGGACAGCGGCGATGCCACGACGCCCTGCCCGCGGCCCACTTCCCCCAGCCCCGGTTCCCCCTGGTCCGTTCCGGCCACCGCCGCCGCGGCCGCGACCGCTGCCGCCACCGGAGCATCGCAGCCGTCTCCGCCGGGCAAAGACGCCAATTTCCCCGTGCGCGACGCGGAGAAGACACTACCCTCTCCGTCTTGCGGGATTATCAAGAAGGACGCTAACGGCTCGCCACTGTCGGCGCTGGAGGAACTGGCCAACAAGACGTTCACTGGACTTGAAACCAGCATTCTCAGAGCAGCTGAAGGTAAGTTACAATTTATTAGACAAATGCTTCTTTGCCATGTTTGTATTGTAAATTTAAACTTTTGTTGACATCACGCTTAGCTTAGATCACCATTACTAGTTTTAGGTATTTATGTTGATAAAACTCTCGGGCCATTATTCAGCCGTTGTCAGCTGTAGTAAAATAGTTCCAGTAGGCCTAACATGTCTACTTTTGCAATCTAACATGTTTAAATGATGTTTTAAATTGCATTTTCAACTTTTTTCACATCCGTCAAAAAAATTGTACTTCTATGTGCCCCAGGGAGTAGGCCTACAGTTCTTTTACAACTGCTGGGCTACCCCGTACAATAAAACTTATCTAAATAAAATAAAAATGATATATTTGAGAATGTGGTCATAAACATTTACAAATAAAAATGCAGATAATGAAATTACAAGCAAAAACGGACCGTACTTTCTAATTAGTCAAGTATATATGGGCTATGTGATTTTTAGTAGTAGTACGGAATGCAATTTTCCTGCAGTGTCGTTAAAGTTTAAAACAGTTGCAATTGAATAATGCGCGTGTTGAGGCGCCTTTTTTTAATCTGCAACCATGAAGCCGACGACCCGTTTCCTTCGGAAATAGTACAGTTAACAGATCACAGACTCCAGTCTACCATCGAGTGAAACCACAAAATAAACCGAAACTTGATCAAAATGCTGTCATCACAATGATTATTTACTATAATTATAATACGGTACAGACCATGTACATTTGCAACTTCTCTCTGTTAATAAATAATCAATTAATATGATCAACTCGGCCATTCCTTGGTGGTTTTCATAATCCACAATCCTTCATATTAAAAAAAACTGTCCTTGCCGGGAATTCCAATTGAGACTGCAGCTCGCTTTTTATTGGAATATTTTCGGAATGAGACACGAGTTAACAAGCCTGGCATGGGATCTGTACCATACCGCTCATGATCACCGGTTCACCGCTAGCGCCATTTTTTTCCCCGCGGTCTTCCATTGCACACACCGTTACGTGTCGAACGTTTCCCCGTGTTGGTACCGCACTGCCTACTTACAAGTAGCCGGTCTAAACTAATAAACTGAAACACAGTTCAAAATCGAATTACTCTCCATAATGCAATAATGGATTCACGGGCGTTATACATACCTGTCGCAGCCAGCTGCCAGCGCCACAACCACCACCGAGGTTTTTTTTGCCCTCCCATTTTCCCCCGCACTTGGGGTTTGTGACAATCAAAAACAAGAAAGAATCTTGGAACGAGAATCTTGGCATATTCGCGTCGAATGAAGGAATGGGAAGACACCGTGCAGACCCGACAACTGCCCGAGCATAGCCCCGCGCCGTGTGGTATGGTTTGCGGGGTTGAAGTTAATCGGTTGTGATTAAGACAAATCGCCGGAACCCGTGTGATGTTCCCCAAATCATGAACATAATATTCCGGCGACGTGAAGAGCTGGCGGGCCTGCGCCCGGGCTAAATATCAAACACAAACCAGTGAAAGATTTGTCCATTTTTTTTCTGAATTGAAATAACCGTACAGCTACCAGGACGGAGAGCGGACATGACTAGCCTATCTCTGGTAATTGATGGCCGCGCTCCGCCACAAATATCAAAGTGATTCGAAGAGTGTCCCATTATTCATGCTGTCATAATCTGGATTGAGTTTTGCGCCGTCGGTTCCCGCTCAAGTTTGCAGACATTCATTTCATAGACAGGGCGATGAACGGTTGTCAGGATTTCAAATCTGTCGTCAGACTTTGTCGTGGTTGTCTGTTGCAATTAAGTCAAGATATTAGATTGGCTGTCAAACAATCAATGTAGCGTTATAATTGCAATTTGTAAATGAAGACGGTTACTTTGAACGTGTATACAGGTGGGATGCTGATACAACCAAAAGCTTTCAAACGTGTAATCCAAAAATGGACTTGATCTAATTGAATTATTTCCTATTTCACCAATTGATTTCAAATGTACACAGCAAGACAGTTGTGGTATTTAGACAGGGCGATGAACGGTTGTCAGGATTTCAAATCTGTCGTCTATGTCGTCAGACTTTGTCGCGGTTGTCTGTTGCAATTAAGTCAAGATACTAGATTGGCTGTCAAACAATCAATGTAGCGTTATAATGGCAATTTGTGAATGAAGACGGTTACTTTGAACGTGTATACAGGTGGGATGCTGATACAACCAAAAGCTTTTAAACGTGTTATCCAAAAATGGACTTGACCTAATTGAATTATTTCCTATTTCACCAATTGATTTAAAATGTACACAGCAAGACAGTTGTGGTATTTCGTATAGTGTTCAAACCGTTTTTTACCTTATGGGCAAGATCAAGCCATCACGAAAGATTAAAATCAGCCCAAGCAAACAGTACACTGCGTCTAGACAATAATTAGTTAAACTACAACTGTGACCGAGACGAAAAGTATTTACTGCCTCTATTTTAAAATACATTCAAGTAAAAAAGTAGGGAATATTGAAGATGGAAGAGTATTTCATAGTCGGCTTGTTCTTGGAATAGGGAAGTTCAGATGCAGGCTGGTCTTTGACTCAGGGATCAAAATTCTTCCAAAAGATCAAAATAGAATTGAGAAAGTACGTACATTTTGGAGGTTGGCTGACAATATTTGGAATTACATGTACCCTAAAACTTCCATCCACCATATAATAGTTTTGCTCACCTATTAAAAAGCCATTACTTGCTGCTCCGGAGAATCCAGTTATTGTGAGTTTCAGTTGCACATGGTTAAGTTTCAGCCAGCCGTGGCCACATAGTTAGGGTCAACATGGGATTCAGTGTGACTGTTTTCTGGCCAAATTCGCACAGTTGTCGAGGACTGTTAACCAGTTACCTCATGTATTATGATGTGTAACTAAAGTGTCAGCAGAAAGACGGCGTTTGTGATGTTGTGGTTGCATTGTGAATGTTTTTTCTTGCAAAAATGAAACTTTGAAAAGCGTGAAGAGCAACTGTGATAAATAATTACGTTACAATATCAATAAGATTGCTTAATCAAATGCGACTTTGAAAACACAGGAAGGAATAATGGTTTGCATATTTGGAATACTGTATTGTCCAGAGTGGTATTTTGATAGCAATAAATAATCCTCTCTACAATTAAAAAGCAACAAAGACAATAACAAAGATATACGAAATACTTTAAATTTAGATTATTAAAATTGTATAGGAAGAGATTGATATTCAATACGATATTAGAGAGAAAAATTACAAAACAGTGAATATAATGCATAGACTGGACTATACATGATCTTGGATTCCCAAATAGGCACCAGACACACAGCTGTCTTCCTAAGAAAAACAGTGTCTTTGGTACCAAATATGCCTTATATATTGTAAGCCTTGTAAGGACGTTTGGGCGTTTGGCTTTTAAGAAATGATATTTTCAAAACGTTGAAATTTAACAGAAGAAAAACGATGATACATTTTCACAAGAGCCATTTTGAGAGGGAGCATTAAGTAACTTACATGTATACAAACAATCATATTATACACGACTAGAAATATTTAAACTTAACTAGGAGTTTCTGATTAGCTTGATGCGACTGAAAACTGGCCAAAGTAACTTTTTTTTCCTAGCCCTTAATTGTATTGACCAGATACGATGAAAGTGAATCTTGAGCGACTAAAAGGAAAACTTGAAATGATCGGCGTGTGTCTCGTCGGTAAATTTTCAGTCGTGGAGTTAAAGGTATAATGTACAACATTTGCAAACATTAAAAACAAAACTATCAAATTATTATGAAATATCTCACTTGACTGTAAGTAAATAATAGTCTCAACCAACCTGTGAAATTATGGCACCTGGTATATGCACTGTGCTGTAATTTTCAAGAAAAGTGGAATTTTTGTATCAATTTCCTACGATGGTTGGCTATTACATGTACCATCGTCGTGAAAAAAACTGACTTTATTTCAAATACTGCCCCAAATTCACAAAATGTACTTAGTCCACATTTTTTCCCCTGGGTCAGGGAACAAGACTACAAGAATAACATTTTTTTCTTGGTGTTTTCCAGCATCCATGAACACAAAACTTTAAACAAGTCAATGTAACACTGTTTGCTATAAAATAGTAACCCCGAAATCCGTCCATTTCTGAAACTTACAGCAACAGCAAACGTTGTATATTGCCTTTAAACCAGTCGGGTTTTTTTTTTGGTTACTTTTTAAGAGTGATACAATTCAAAGTTTCCAACTGATGGTAATTTCGGGTCGGCAACGAGGGTCGTGATCAACAGCCCAACCGTCTCATCCCGACACTTAACAAAGTCTTACCGGGGCCCGATAATCCACCTTTAAGTGGTTCGGCTTATTGGATGATGGCTAACCAGATTAACTGATTATCAGGGATAGGGGAAGGTCTAACTCAGTCAAAAATTATGGGGAAATTTATCTGATATCTCTGAGCTGGAATCTCCCATTAATATATGGATTTTTTTCAAATACATTTTAATTAGGCATGCATGCGTTTGATTTGAAACGTCTTTTTGCTTATAAAAAGTTGTTTGTTCTAAGACATCATACAAAAAGTTGTCCGATTTTACTAAAAATCAAACTTGACTAAGCATGTAAAAGGGTCAGGTGCATGGTTGCACCTGAAAAATCAATTAAAAGAACTTTATTTTAATCAGGTGTACGGGTTTGGAGGTCTAATCTTGGCACGTCATCACTGTACACTCACGGAACCAAGTTCAATTGAGAAACCATTGTGCACGTTATTGTACAAAACAACTGCCCCGTTATTTAGAAACCATTCACGGTATACTCTTTTTTATCTGAAACTGACATCTTTCGGTCTGAACACCAAACTAGAATAATTGTTGCGCATAATGAGATCATGAGAATGGTTTTGTTTATGGTTTGAACTCGCGTAACTGAGACCCCTTCAATCCTCCAAACTTATGCGAAATGTTGATGCCTTCGTTGTGTCTCGTTTGTCTGTTTCGTCCAGCGGGAGTCATTTCAGTTTGGGGTCACTTCATCTCTCCCCTTAGACGCAGACTTAGGTTCTCCTCAAAGGTCCATTTCTGCACTCCATGGATAAACGGTTGCACTTGGGCCAAATGCCCATTACAGGAGATTCCTTCGTCATCGGCTTAAAAAAAATGAGTTGGTGTACTGAACATGTAGACAAAAGAAAACAATCATCGCCATTCAGTATTCGTCGGACAATATGAAGCCTGCATGGCTCAATTGTGGTTAACTAAAGGTGAAGGTAAAGGGGACGAACTTGTGTTCACAGAACGGAGTACCCATCTCTCTTTCGAAGCGATTGGGCCAGACTCGAGTCCATGAAATGCTGCTGTGGGGGGATCACCACACCTCCTCAACAGCCAGTCTGTTACCTTCCCAGCATTGAATAATGCCGGTACCCATTTAACACCTGGGTTGAGAGGAGCAGTGTTTCCCCTGCCCATTCAAACGTGAGGTGGCCCACCTCGCTACTTTCAGTGACCACTGCTTGCCAATTTCACCACCTCACCACCCGCTGTGAAGCAAAGGAAATAATAATTGAAAAATTTTCATTTTTTGTTTTATATAGGCCTGTGAGCGTTTTTTTGCTACTTTGTATCAAGAGAACACAATTCGATGTGTTTTTTGGAATCATCGCTGCATTCTTTTCAGTTTGCAGACATAAATTTGTTGTTTCAGTCATCAACAGAATTTGTTACTACCTCGCTCGCTCACGTCAGGGGAAACACTGGAGAGGAGTAATTGAGGTAAAGCGCCTTTCCCAAGGACACAACACGCATGGCCACGGCGGGCCTCGAACCCACAATCCCGATCATGATCATGAGCCCTGTGTTCTACCGCTAGACCACACGTGCACTGTATAAGTATCGCACCGATTAAATGGACAATTATTGTAAAAAAATTGATGCAAAATACAAATGAATAGGCTTACTTAATTTTCAAAGTCGAACCCTCAAATCAATGTATTTTTATTTTGACATTACGCCCCCAGTGCTTAAGTTGGTATAACTCATCGTGGAGAAGAAAAAAAATGTATGACGTCATTGTCGCCAGAACTGAAATCTCCAAAAACAAGTGAAAACAATTGAAACTATCATGACTATTCAAAAAAAATATTATATAAACTGTTTACTCAGTGTTGTCCCGAGTGATTGTGAAACAAAATCACTGGGGCATGCAACTCGAGTTTGTAGAACATGTAAGGTATTTCAAAACTTAATCATGACTTTCGAGTCATAACCTTTGGAGTCAGACTAAATCGACCAATCATACTTCCAAATGTTATGGTCATCATTACTTATTTGTTTTATTTTTCATCCCAAACAGCAGCCACTGTGAACGGCAAGCGGGATCCTCTGCACCTCTTCAACCGACAACCGCCCCGCAAGAAGCGCAAGTCCCGCACGGCCTTCAACAACCAGCAGATCTTCGAGCTGGAGCGCCGTTTCCTGTACCAGAAGTACCTGACACCGGCCGACCGAGACGAGATCGCCTCGGTGCTGGGGCTGTCCAACGCCCAGGTCATCACCTGGTTTCAGAACCGGCGAGCCAAGCTCAAGCGGGACATGGAGGAACTGACGATGGATGTCACGGCCACGTCCAAGAAGTGCACCGATTTGACTATAGCCGCCGATGACACGGCATCGCTGGCGGCGTCGGCCGCGGCAGCGACCAAGACCTCGCCCTGCTTCAAGGAGGAAGACGGAGACGAGGACGACGACGAGGAAGACCGGCTCAGCACCGTGTCAGAGCAGCAGCAGTGCCGGGAGCAGTACAGCCTCAGACTGGCATCAGCCGACGATAACTCCCTACACCATCGCCGACATCACCACCAGAATGTGCACCAACACCACCGTCACATGAATCTGAACGCGGGGGATACGCCCAACGGCCAGGAGTTCGGCGAGAGCAACGAACCGGTGAACATCGAGGCGGTGTCCCCAGGTGACAACGGCGGGTTGGAGGCCGGCTCCTGCTTCGCAGCTAACAACGCTGTGCACGGTACGGAAGGAGAAGAGGAAGAAAGCATGGACTGCAGCACCTCGCCCTCCAGTGGATTCCACTCTGACAGCGAAGACAAGTGAATTCCATCCAACTGCATGAACCCTTGAACCACACACCGGCCATCGTGGACTAGTATACCGGAGACAGGATTGTGTAACATCACAGGATCCCTATACAGATACCAAACTATTTTGATGCCACACTGGCCATCTTGGACTTGTATCCCGAATGCAAGACCCTATTCAACACCGGAGGATCCCTCCGCTACAGAACCAATTGCCGTTATCAAATTCTTGACTCGTTTTAAAAAACGAGATATCCGGAGACTGAAGTCAGACAATTTCTTCGGAACATCTTCCCGGAATTCACCTTTTGTACAAAAAGTTGTAAATTTCAGTGCCTTTGGTCTCAAGCGAGACGTTGTATATACTTGATTGGAAATAACCAGATCTCTGTAGTTTCCAGAGATAGCTACTTGTTCAGTGTATAACATAAAATGTAAATTGACTCATTACGCAAAATAAACGCGCCAGAGCAAGATGAGCTAAAGACGGCCTGTAGATAGTGCACGGCGGCTATAAATTGTGATGCTCGCCGACTCTCACAATTAATTAAGGCCGAGTTCCACTCGTCATAATAATTTCGTATTTAAACAAACGGGCAGGGTGGCAGGAATTTCTGCCAACTATGATTTTTTTTAAAGTAATGATTGTGATAAAAGAACAAACTTATCAAGTGCCTTTAAGTCGATCAGTTGATAGCTTTTTTAATTGGAGAACATTGGATCCCCAGTCACTCGATCATGGGATCGTTTATGTAACATTTACCACATTGTTCGTGCATAATATGCGGTGACGGCGATTCATATTGACAGATAATATGAAATCAAGCCTAGAAAAGTATGCCCAAATCAAGGCTGACCGATTATGTGCTGTAGTACCAAAGTAGAATACCCTGAAGCATTGCTGGAGGCGATTTTTTTGGGTTACAAAATTGCAGCATTTAAAGGAAAGAATAATCATACCGACTTCCTTCATAATCTCCATGGCCTATTGTGTCGAAGCCGTCTGGGTGTTGCCAATGGTATTGTTCCTCGCGGGCATGGCGCGACTTTGTCAGGGAAGTCAATCTCCATTAAACTTGCCTTCGAAATTCCGGATATTGAATTATTATGCATTGTCGATCGATTTTCCGAATGTTGGGAGTCGAAGACAAAAGGTACCGCCCACTTAGGAATTGACCCCATTTAGGTATCAATACCCATTTTTTTTTATATAATTATATTTCTTTTTTTGTAAATCGTATTTCAAACAAGAAGAGCGAAGGAATGGATTTGCCCTTTTGCAATTTTCTGACATACCTTTCGTGCTCACTTTGTTAACAAAATTGAAATCGTTGTGTATATTTTTTTACTGTCGTATACTGTCAACATTCTAAATTGGGCACTATTACAGGGTGATGCAAAAAGAAGGAAACCACTTTTGACAGGAATTTTAACCTACTTAATAAATTATTTGAACTTTTTTTATAATGTAGTGAAGTATAGCTCTTCAATCATACGTGGGGAAAAAATATTTTAAAAATCGCAAGAATAGTGTTATTATGTTAATTTGAATACAAGTCACCAAAATCACTGTTGTCCACGCGTAAGTGTTTCTTTGTCTTCAAATCAAGCTCCGGAGCTCAGTCAAGCGGATGGAATAAAGCCGTCCGTGGACAAACACGTTTGGCACATGCAATTTTTAAACTAACAAATCTCAGAGACAAAAAATGCATTTGCAATCATTTTTTCGTCACTTGTGTTTAAAGATCTATATTTTAATACCATTATTTGAATTTTTGAAATATGCTCAACAAGTAGGTGAAAATTGCTGACAAAAGTGGGTTTCCTTCCTTTTGCACCACCCTGTATAGTAACTCTATAAAAAAATATTAACTAGAACACATCTTGAGACAGCAGTTCGGAAGGAGCGTCTGATGCATTGTGTTTCCGACCAAACCTGGACAGTGTATCCCTCAGATCAGAATTTTTTTTTGTTACCCATCAGAGGGAAGCGAAATGCATCCCAAACGGTTTAACGAACAACGGGAATATATAGAACGTGACATGTCGGAAATGGGAAAAACCTGCAAGATATTAGGGAGATTGATTGCCTGCACAATATAGCCAGCAGTATGACTGTGTGCTTCTATATTTCCCCCTTTTTTAGGAGGGGGGTGGGGATTGTCACAGGAGGGGGTGATGAGCTGTAGTTCAGACCCTTGAGGTTCACGGGGAACACAGACGTGTAATTGTGCAAATTCTGTAGCCGCGATGTTGCCCCCCCCCCAAAAAAAAAAAAAAATAGGGGGAAACTATTTATTTGGGGAAGGGGCAAGAAAAAAAAGAGTAAAGAAATGACACAGACATGGGCCAGGTTTTCTCTTTGTGAGGGGTGTACTTCATCATCATTGGTACTCAGTTGGCATTCTGCGTTCAGGAGGGACTTTTGCTCTTTTTTTCTGCAGTGAAAGTGTCCTTTGTCCACACGCACACGCAAAATGATCGTAACATGTTTTTTTGGTCAGTCGCTTGGGAGTTCGCGTGATGGGTTGCACGCGGTATTATAGGTGCGGTCGTACCGTAATCTCTTTTGCCGATGGACGGGGATCGTGCCGTTTCATCCCCAGTGCCCGCACGTGAACTTCAAGTCAGATAACTGTAAATGAAAGGGTACTTAAACCCCATTCCACACCAAATTGCTACTTTTCTTGCAATACAAAAGCTATTCTCTTTTGAAAAAGACTTCGGCCGAAAAAAAGTCGGCACACGTTTTAGTTATTGGCTTATTACTGCACAAATTTCGAACTTGTGGCCTGTTGACAATAGTTCCGTTCTCGCGGGGTAGACTGGTTTCTGCCTCACAATCAGTATGGATACGGTGTACGGACCGAGAACCAGTCTGCCCCCAAGGTGGATCTATTTGAACCGCCCCCCCCCCCTAAAAAAAAAAAGAGGGTTGCAAGCGCACTTTAAGAAAAAAGAAGGGAATTTTGGTTTGAATAAAACATACAAGTTGAAAATTTATTAAGAGGAAAACAAAGAAGTTAATGAAGTGCAAGGGAAAACTAACTATTACTGGTTGCTTCTGATTTTCACAGAAACAAACGCTTGTGGCAAAGGTTCACACTTTCCCTCTCTCGACATCACGTAACATCACGTGACTAAGAATTTACACCTACGCTAAGAAACGATCAATCATGTACCATTTTTTTAACGGCCACATTCTTATCTCGACTTGTCAGTTAGCACCATGGTGCCGAAATCGATCGTTCTTATTTATGTTCCCGGCCGAGTGTTACATAGCTCGGTTTCGTGACATGACGCACGCAAAGCAGCGCACAAGTTCACGGTTTTGATCCCCTGCAAACCTCGGTGTCTGTGACAGGCCCATCATGCGTGATATTAAAACGTCACGGTGCGAGTGGAAGGGAACGAACTCTTCACGGGACGCTCTGTTTCCAAACCCATGCGCATAGTATAACGTGGAGAATGACAAGATTTAGATGTTACCGCCAATGACAGACATGAAGTTGGTACGCCCTACGGGTTATCAGCGACACATTTTCTACTTCCGTGAATGGCCCATAAAAATAAAGCAAGGTCGAAGGCCCTAATGCGTAAAACCATGAAATCGTTGACAAAAACATTATATATTTATTTAAGTATACGTATGGGAGCGGCAATTGTGGCACATTGTGGAGTGAGATGAATAGTTGTTTTAATACTCAAATGAAAGACTAAATATCTTTTCTATAGCTTGAGGACACCCCCCCCCCTCAATCTCCTTTGTCCCCACCCCGAAGTCTGCAGACACTTTTATAAATAGCCGTCAGATTGTAAATGTGCAATCCAGGTATATGTTTTCGCTTGACAAAATCCCTATTATTTTTGTTAGCAGAAACTGTCCCAAAAAATCCAGTGCAGCGTAAACCTCCTCTGCAAACATCCGATAGCTAAAGAGTCTATGTGAACTCATGAATTAAAAACGGTGACAAACGGTTAATGGTTGTAATTTTTTTTGAAATGCATGTACTGTTCGTGAAATTATCGTTTTTGTTCACAGACACATTTTTTTTTAGTTCAACTGCATGATTGAAACCCAGGTTTGCATTAACATTGTTGAACTTTCTGGTGTTGATTTAATTTTAATGTATGGCTCAATGTCCTGTTGCGTTGTTCAACCTAAAAGAGCAAGGACTTGGTACCTTGGCAGCCTAAAGTGGTAAGCACATTCTACTGGTAAATGGTCAGCTTGTGTTAACTGCATGAGTATAGCGCCTCAAACGGTAGATGTTAACCAGGGGAAAATTAGTCATGGCTGGTATACTGTTTGGCACATGGAGTTAAGATGCACAGCTGTAGTATTGTTCCGTTATGTTTTTAATTTCCAGTCTGTTTGGAAAATTCAGATTCATATGAATTTTGTCAACTGTTTTGATCCAGTAAAGAATAAAGCTCACACTTGTTTGACAAAAAAAGACGATTTGTGGCAACTTGTGTTTAGTGTTGGTTTCTGAGGTCTCCGCCAAAATTGCACCTTTGGAGTACTTTTGCTGTCCACACCATCTGGCGGCGCGGCACGGGGAATGCTTCCGTATTGTTGGGAAACTATCAGTATTTAAAGTAAATTCTTCTGTTTTTCTTGCGAATTGAATTTATTCTGAACATTGGCATACACCAACAGGAGATATTATGATGGCTGGTACTCTACACGTGTGCGGAAGAACGTACTTTTGGCTGGTCCCCGAGGGCCAACATACACTAGTCGTTGCACCTCACTGACTGACTGACTGACTGACCCCCCCCCCCCCAACTCCCTGACTGACTGACACTTGTGAATGAGACCGGTTACTTATCCCACTTAATGCATGTCATTGAGTTGTGACTGACACTGGTTTCAGCAGCAGCTTGTTTTACAAGATTTTCATGTATGTGATGTTGTGTCTGCAGCGTCATGTGCGTTAGTCTGGAGCCGTTTGTTTCTTGTACTTTTTCATGATACATGTGTATATGCAATCGGTAAAGTCATAGCATCACCAGGCGAACGACGAAAGTGGATTTTTTCATTTCTGGGACAAGCAAATTTTAGCCTTGCCTTGTCCACTTTAAACAAAGGGCTTACTTGATTCTTAGTAAACGGACAACAGTATGACTGTGTGTTAAGAGAGAAGGATCGCAGTTCTTGTTCCAAAAACACGGAGTAGTTTGTTTAACGTAGCTTGTTTTAACATACAATTTTAAATGCGAAGGAAAACCGTTCATGAATTCGCCAAGATCAAAACAGTGTGACATTCTCTATAGGTTTGGCATTTTTTCACGAAAAAAACTGTTCGTGTACATAATTCCTTTTAACATTACACCATCAGCAATGTCTTGCCACCTTCAATTTAATCAATTTGAACAAGTGCTTATCGGCGTAGCATCTGGGGCCCCAGCCCCAGCCCAAAATTCTTATCGCGACAGTGTGTTTGAGGCAGGCTATAATTACAGCACTGGTACATTACTCAACCCAATTTTCCAAAATAACGGCAGATATGGAAGAGAAAAAAATGGATAGGGACGGTAACACGAACACACAGGGGAAAACACCTCCAAATTTTCCTGCCGGCCCTTTTCAGATTCCGCCCTTCACCTACATGTTTTCAGAGGAAACAGGTACTCCATGAGGTCCCAAGAAGGGAGCTTTTTATCATGTGTAGGCACCGCGCAGCCGCGCCTTGCGTCTTCCTTTGTGGCCTGATAAGTCCCCGTAACATATTTTTGCTATTAAATCGGTAACTATAGCTTTTGACGTCTGGCAACCCTCTTGTGTGTGGTTTACGAAGTTGCTTGTCCATCAACATTCACGTCCAATTTTGGTCACTCCAGAGTTTTGATCGACTGATGGACACAAAAAAATACATGCACGATCGCACAAAAAAAATACACGCACGATCTCTAAAAGAAAATGCATAATTGGCGATTACTGCTGAACGTCTTTCTCATTGTTGTTCTAAAAATTAACGGAAAAGGCGCAGGGCAGGCCTACACTTTCTTAAGACTGTCATTTTCAAGAATACTGTAATCAACGTGCATGCTTGTAATTTTTTTTTTTTAGCTGCGGAATAGCAGATCAACAAATCATGATGTCTCTCCGTTAGTTAGTTATAGTTAGTTAGTTAGTTAGTTGATTAATTAGTTGGTCAGTAACAAACGTTGGCATTGTCTATTGCTCCTACATATTTTGACCGACTTCAATCAAACTTTGTCAAAAGTATATCTTTACTTCAGTAGCCCAGCAACAACATGACGTCACATGACCAAACTGGGATCGAAGGTCATCATGGGGTCACTGGAGTCATAAACCTAATTTGTTTTACTCAAAACACTATCCTTCCAGAAATTACATGGCACAATCACGTGACTCATGCATGAACACGAATTCGTTGGCCCGCAGCTTCTGAGATATCTCCGATCGAGCTAGGCCCTTACCTTCAGTTTTGAAAATTAATACCCGTTTCAGAGTACTAGCGTTCAAAGGTCGCGCCTATAACTACATGATAATTAGAATATAGTTCGACAGATCGACTGTTGCAGTTAAATTGTATTCGAGTCGATTCGAGTCGATCTAAATTACTATTTGGTTTGGCGCGCCACTCACTGAAACGCCAGTTTAAACCGGTTGTAAGATGTTCACGTTGTTAACGATGTAGACCTACTGTTCATGTTTACGGACGAGTAGTTTTTGGGCATTGATAGCAGAAAATTCCAAGCGCCAACACGCAGCGAATCTAGAGCTGAAAGCGAAAGTGAAAGACTCAAGAGATGATTTTAGTTTTGCAATTTACAACTAAATAGTGGACGTTGGCAGGCTAGCAATCGCGTCTACGAATTGTACATATTTGGGTGAGGAATGACTATGCTTGTGGCGACAGACGATTTGGCTTTTGGCCCTTTGCTTGTTTCACAAACACACACCGTCAAACCTGTCGCTCTTTCATCTAAAGTGTTATGTGCGCTACAGTGAAGTATCAGTGTCCTAAACCTAGACCGCGACCTACATAGATTCGTTCTATTCACCCGAATTCTCAGTTTAGTCCCTAACTGAATATTGCGAAAGATCTAACCGCAAGATGAAGACGATATGCGCAGCAGAATATTAAACCCTTCCCACCAATATTCGACTCCCAACAAACATCGATTCCAGTCTCGCAATCTGTCAGGTCCACGGAGTATCGACTCCGGAGCGTACCCTCAAACTCGTTTTGCACCTGTGAACCCGCGTACATGAAAACTCCATCCGATTGGAGTTAGTCCGAGGAAATCTCCGCGTTCACTCGATTGCTTCCGGTTACAATCAAGAGGATTTAACCGGCAGCAAACCAAACCGAACGGGGTGGAACTTTCTGCCGCAACGAGCTCGGGGCTTACTCTTGCCCTGCCTTCCACAGGACCGGGGTGACAAATACTTCTACCCAATTCACTCTATTATGATTTAATATTATAGCCTTCCACCCCCTTCAACTTGGGGACAAAAAGCGACCGGAAAGTGTATTTGCTCTTCAACACAGGGGCGGATCTAACTTTCAGGAAAGGGAGGGGGCGTTGATACAAAGGTGGGGTTGAGTGAAGGCATGCCGAAGGCACGCCTTGCTATGGAGTCTGGAGCTTGCCCCCCTGGAAAAATTTACGATGCTTTATCCTGAATTCTAAGTCAATTTGAGAAGAAATTTAGGAACTTTAGCATTCCATTTATTATTGTTTTTGTCTAGTTTTATAACATTAGTCAGCAGCTGAACGGGGGGGGGGGGGGTGCGGACCCCCCCCCCCTTTAGATCCGCTGCTGCAACATCAGTCTGAGCCTTGAGGCAGTTTCGCATTCATCAGTATGAGATTAAACTGAATATAGGAACATTGAAAGAATTTATATTAATATTAAACAGATTTCAACATCTACAATTTTCCCATTGACCTAATTTTGTGGCATGTGTATAAGTGTCCTGACGGCATCTGATAGATAAACGACAGCGAAAAGAAAACATATGTCTATTTTAGTTTTACAGAAATTGACCTCTTTATATTGATCGAAATTGGGTTTAAGAATTTTTTTCAACTTAGATTTTCATTCGGCTGGAGGCCGCAGGATGGCGTACTCTGTGTCTATTCCTATTTTCCATACCTATAAGAAAACAAGAATGTTCCTCGAATTCTAAAAAAGCCAACGTTATATCATTTTTCACCTGCAACCGGAGGCAATTCCCAGCAAGATAATGAGGATTGATTGATTGCTTTCAGAAATCCTTTTATTGATCCTTTTCCCCCATCATTGCGGGCAGCTCATGCAAAGTATATCAATCAGTCATGACCTCCGTTTCCAACCCAACTGACGTTAGAGGGCAGACGCCAGACGCACTCCCAAACAGGTCCACCATTGTATTCCAGTTCCCTAATCGTCTGGCACAATGGCAGCTCGCTTCCTGACTAAATACCGGTGCGCACGGCGTTGGTACCGTACACGCGCGCACACACCTCGCCACCACCTTCCTCCGCCGACAAAAATGGCGTGCATTGTTGCATTCAAAACCGTATTATACCGGGGGCTTGGGGCTACTAGTCCTATACATAAATAACACCTTTGTGTGTGAAGTCTATCGGCACTACTAGCACGAGACAAACTGCCGGTGTGTCTGCCTAGTATGCGTGTGTTTCCCTTCACAAAAACGTCTTGTGTCACACAATCAACACCAACTCCTTGAACTTGTACACCGGCCGAGACAATCTGTCTTCACCTTGTCACTTCCCCCACACCCTGCCGTAATTGACGCTGACCCGGGCATCGCATGTGGCTACAAGGCCCTTGCGCGTCACACGGGCAGGCCCTGCATGGCTGGTTCCAGGTATTTATGTTGTTCTTATCTCTGGTTTCGCTACATGCACTTGAAGTTCGCGTGCGTATTAACCAGATAATCATCGTGCCATTAATTAAGGGGGTCTTAGACCTTTAATTACGCGCACTTCCCAAAATTATTAAATATACTCACAACTCTCTGATGTGTCCAAGACACTCATCATATTAAAGCTTATTTCATCATCTTTCATTTTCCTTTCATTTTTTTTTGGGGGGGGGGGGGGTAATTCAATGACTTTTGGCAGAAATTTCCATCCAAGGATGATCACCCCTAAAAATAGTCCTGAAGCCGTTCGCCATTTTGAAAAGCGATGCCTACGCTCCATTGCAAAAAGGAGCGCTTTTGGGGCCCAATTTCATCTTCACAGAAACACAAGCTCGAAGTCCTGCGCACGGCTTTCAGCTGCCTTCTTTTTTACAAACCCTACAGTTCATAGCTCACAATATGCTCTGATACCGAATTTGAGGGTGTGCAAAATAATCATCATTTGGCCGGCGTAGGCGATGTTGGGCCTGTAAAGAGTCCAGACCAGTAAATAGACTGCATAGACCTTAGTGGTAATTACGCGCATTTCCCAAAATTATTTTAAAATACTCACAACTCTCTCAGGTATTCCAGACACGCATCAAATTAAAGCTTTTTTCATCATCTTTCATTTTCTGTTCGACTTTTTTTGGGGGGGGGGGGGTAATCCAATGACTTTTGAAGAAAAAATGTCCATCCGAGGATGATCACCCTAAAAATAGTCCTGAAGCCCATCGTCATTTGAAAAGCGATGCCTACGCCCCATTGCAAATAGAGCACTTCTAGGGCCCAATTTCACCCAAAATGTCACAGAAATACAAGCTCACAGTCCTGTGCACGGCTTCCAAGTTCTGCCCTTCATTTTACAAACCCTCAAGTTCATGGCCCACAAAATGCTCTTTTACCGAAAAATTTGAGGCATGCAAATCGTGATTCGGCCGGCGTAGGCAATTTTAGACCGATTTATTGGTGTGGACCCTGATGGTTTTTAGGGATCTCTTACTGACGGCTTGTGATTTTATACAGCAAGAATACAAGGGAAGAGAGTTTTTAAAAATCAACGATATGACGGCTGTTCCATGGTTCTCTGTCGAATCTAGTTCACGAATTCTAATCAACGTATCAAATCTCTTGATAAAATGGTGAACTGAATTTTCAAACAATATCAATACAATTTCAGCATTATTGGTTTTACTACTTTCACAAAAATGATTACCTTAGAATTTTATTATGAAACATGAGGATATTTTTGTGTGTAACTTTGAAATTACAATGTCATGTTGTCTCATTCAATTCTGTCAGTTGAAATGTTTACATAATTTTCAGGAGAATGTTACACGAGCATAATTGGTTATATTTTCACACCATATTGTTTATAATTAACATGTCAAAATTACCTGGCTGAATGACTTCAGAAAGAACCTCGACATTTTAATCCAGTAGCTCAATATGCGCATGTCATGACGTATCCTTATTTACGGCAAAATCGTTTGACCCCGAGGTCATAAACGTTAACCCCAAGGTCAAGATGAATGAGACTCACTGAACAAATACTATCGGCTTTTCCTTGAGCATGAAACCAGGTTTGCTTTTCAATCCAATACGCGGCCAGGCGACATTTTTCTGGAAGACTTTCTATTGAGGTTGAAATCCACTACGGAATACAGCATGTGCGTTGCATGACGGTCTGGGTCAAAGGTCATATCAGCCCAGAGCATTATAGCGCTGATTGATTGGCTTGCAGGTTTTTGACGTGTAGTCACTGTAATTGTTTTCACAGCCCTTGTGCTCTCAAATAACGATGATGATAATTATGGTCGATTAGGGAGATGTACCTCTCATGACATGTCACTTACTGAGTAAAGCTACGGAGGCCATGATAAGACACCCCACATCTGCCAGCCATTTTCTGCTGGGGAATCGGTGGTCTCGTTTATATTTTGGGAATATCGTATAGCATTACTTCGCCGTCCTGGGCCAAGAATGTCCGAGCATACCTATACCACGTGCTCTATTCAAACTGATTCGGAATTGTTTGGGGGTCCGGTGCAAACGTTTCTAAGACTGTTCCTGAGTAAAGACGAAAAAAAACCGGTTGTTTACTGCTGGTGTGGCGGACATTTTGTAGCACACGCATACGTATTTCCAGCCAAAAATGTAAGTATTCTTCTTGGACGTTACCCCATGCAGCTGCTGTGTCCATGATGTCAGACGATTCAATGTACGGTACACGTTGTGTGTGTGTACACACAATACCAACACACACGTTGTTTCCCGCACGTCCGCAGCATGGATGCATGTGCGATTCGAATCACGGCTAGCACCCAAACAGCTCGATTTTTTTGACCCCCTTCAATTCAAGAGTATCACAAAACGGTCAATTTTGAAGGGATAGATGTGTGGACGTTTATATCCTACTTTTAAATGCTCTTTCCAATTCAAATAATTTCGTTTAAACTGCGTTTTATAGCCCAATTGGGCGCTGTCCAGGACGCAATGTCCCTTTAATTCTGTGGGGACTGAAAATACCTCTGAACTCCCTATTGCCCCACGAGGATAGAAGGTGAACAATGTCGGACGACCACGGAGATACCCCCACACCCAAGGTTGCACTCGCCCCGCCCCCGTTAAGGACATCCACTCCCGACCTTTATTTACTGAAGCCTCCACCACACTCGTTCGAGTTCTACTTATCATAACTGACAGCTTATTAAGCTATCAACCGCTCAAGATATGCTTCATAATCATAACAGAGGAAATGATACATGTGTTTTTTGATGTATCCGGCCGTCAAAGTAGTTGTGTCACTCCCACGGTACTAGCAGAGAGCCGAGCCCCGTGAGCTTTTTTTAACTGGGCCAGGCGCCTGTGGAACCGCTACCTCAAGAACAGCAGGCTGTGACTCGAAGGGCTCGGTAAACCGCAGGGGAGGAAGGTTCTCTTGGATCTAATTGGCCATGATGTGGCTTCCAGTTATGGTAGAGCTGTTGCCATTCGCCGGAAGTCTTGGCACCCTCAGAGTCACGGGTTGTGATTGGTTACAAAATTAAGGACTCAAAGTTCAATTGAGCTGATTGGCTGCTGCTTGTTCCTTGCATCCATGTTTGTGTTTAACTGCTGTTTTGCAAGAATGATGGTTACCCGTGGCGCATATCACTGATGTCACATTAAGCCACAAGGCATCAGCGTAGTCTTGAATGAAAGCTACAAGTTAAAGAGTTGGAGGGTTTTCACATGCAGGAGTGTGTTGTCGCGGGCTCACAAGTCTTATACATTCTAAATTTACCAATAGATCAGGTTCCTCAAAACACTGATTCCACCCTTACTCAAGCTTCCCTGACTAGTTTCCTTTGACCTTCCTCTGGACTGTACTGATAGGGTACAGCCCGTGTCGTGGCCACAGGGGAGGCTTGGCATCACCCCTCCAAAGCTGCGATATTGCCCCAAATAAACAGAAAAAGTACTTTGCATCTGAATGCAAAACACCACCATGGTATGCCGATGGGGGCTCCCTCGTATTACCCTCTCCGTACCCCGGGACCCACCTGATAGCCCTTGCTTCACCACTACGTATGCATGTACACCTAGTGCAACACGGGAGACAGTGGCGAGAAGTTTCTGGATACCCTTCCCTGTTCCCTGAAATGATATACTCATTCTTCTTTGCGAAAGGCAACTTTGAGCGTCGGAGGCTCTTGTCAATCAGTCGAACTGCCGGATTCGAGTAGGCCTAAATAGCGCCTTGCGCCGTGACCGCCAAGTTCTGTCATCGCGTCTCCTGTGCAGACCGTCAGAACAAATAGACTTCTTTGTGTTTCTTGTTTGATGAAATGACAATGTCTTTCAGTGGGAAATTGTCCCGGTGAGTTAAAGCCGTACTGGCGTGGCTCTGTCACCATGGAACAGGAGCGGTGTCTGACTCGGGAAGTATTTTGATCGACCATATAATAATGATGCTGAGTTGAATTGAGGATGCGAAGTAATTGCTTTTGTCGTTCACAGAAGAAGGAACAAGGGGATGAAACGGGTGTCGACTCCGTTGATTTCACCGCGGTAATAATGATCAAGGGATGCGGTATATCTGGAACACCGTACGTCTAGCTCGTATAAAACGACATGGCAAACTTTTCCCCGCCAGGTCTGATATCTGTGTTCTCTCATGGTATAATATTGCGTGTGCACTAGGCCTGGGCGAGTAGTGATTTTTCCACTCGAGTACTCGCAAAGAAATTACTCGCGAGTAGTCGAGTATTCGCAGTAGTTAACCAATTCCCATAAAAGCAGAAACATGACATATACGTTAGTGTGACTGGAAATGACTACAACAAAGCCGCACGACATTCTTCAGCACTGAGATTTCCTCACTTGTGCGACGTTTTGGGTCATTTACTTGAATTGTTTTAACGAATGGAATCCTAGGGAGAGAGGGGTGGAAGGAGTGATTCCCTGTTTGCAGGGGACGTCTTAAGCTGTGAACCCTAAACTGCTACTCGCTAGTAGCTGCTTCTACTCGCATCAGGACGAGCACTCGAGTAGATGAAAAAGCATGAGTAGAACAACGATTAGCATAAACTACTCGCGAGTACTCGAGTAATCAAGGTACTCGCCCAGCGGTAGTGTGCACAACTCAAGCAGTTAACAGATCAAATGATAGGGAGTCGTGCTTCTCTTTACGCTCACTCAATATTGCTCTCTTCTCCATCACGGGAATTGTCTTTAAATTGACTTTCTCTTGAGAAGTGCGCTGTGACTCACATGGTTCTGGCCCAAGTTTTTTTTTTTTTTTTTTTTTACACGAGACAACCAGACACACCCTCATCTGACAAGAAAAAAGGTCAGGAAACAGCTCTGGATCGGATCAGGCGAGTACGATGACCACAAATGGACAAAATTGATTATAATCAGACACCAACTTGACACTGGCATTTCGGAAACGCAATTGGCCCCAAAGGTATCCTCTTTTAATCTGCAAGAAAAATGTAATGGCTGTTCTCGTATTTGCCGCTAATTTACATCTTATCAATTTTTTTTTGTCATAACATTAATTGTTTACAACATTTCGGACATTACATATTCACCGTGTACTGATTTACTAAACGTGTAGTATAAAATGTGTGTTTCAATTGTAAATCTGATTCCCCCCCCCCCTTCCTCTCAGTCGCCTGCGCCTCAGTGACCACTGCTTTTCTCCTTTCTTTCCTGTGAGCTGCCATCGGTGGTACCGGTTTGCTATCTGATTTCATAAGGACAGTAAATCGTACATGTTTTGTTGTGGATTTCAAAAATGCAAGTGTCCAAATTCTTTCCCACAAATGCGTAATGGTTGTTATTATAGCAAAAGAATCTGGATCACATTGCGACTTTTTATCGTCACCAAGTGGATGAGTGCATGCTCTTAAATGTTCCTCGGATTCACCCATACCATTTTCTCTTTTTACCTTATTTTGCGAATTGTATACGTCGCTCCAACTGCCCCAATTTGGGCCCGCCCATCAGCCTGGTATTGGTTACAAGGTGAGACAACTCCGATCGTTTATCATGTCCGAAAGGTTATTAATTACAGGGTTCAGGTCAGCAGACGGCGCGCGACGCCCTCAAGCGGAAGTCGGCAACCACGTTGCGTCATAATTTTGGTAAAACAACACCAGCTCCAAATTGAAAACTTGGGTTGTCTGTCTGTTTACCTTCTGAGTCCGGACCCAATGGTTGCAAACTCTATACCTTGTTGTTCCTCCCTTGTGGTAGACCGGGGATCAGATATTGGACGTTTCCTCCGGGACGACCAAGTCCAGGTCTACGCTACCTCCGACTGACTCATAGGATTGCTTATGTTCAGCCTGTTATCTTCGTCGATTCTTGTTTGAAAGATTGCTACGCGGAAGAGACAGATGTTATCGGATTCTTTCCTTCTTTTCAAAGTTCTTACTTTGTGAGGACCACCTTTTGCGGCCTCCTTTGGCCTTGATCTTGTGGTTGGCAAATTCAATTTAAAAACTTCTTGCTCGACTGTATAGTTGACATGTTCCTTTTATTTTCTGAGCATACGCCCAGGACTATGATTAGCGACCACATTGTTCAGGGGCGGATCCAGGATTTTTTTGCGGGGGGGGGGGTGGTTTCAGGTACAGATAATAACCCTTGCAGAATGTCATCTTTTTAATTATTACTATTGTTATATTTTTTGTCTGGATCCATGCCTGATGTTTGCTGCCACCAAAGGAGAGTCCAACAATGACACCAAACTTGTTCACATGTGAGCTGGGAGTACGGTGGGGTTTTCGCACAGTAGCGGTTACCAAATACCATCACGTCATGATTTTGCGCGGTTCCTTGGCCATTTCGGAAGTACGTATATATATGTTACGGGTTTTTGCGTTCTTAGCGCTCCTTGAAAACCTGATCCGGCTTAAAACGATTTCTAAAACTGACATGACTCGTACCATGCTGTACTAAAGAAAACATTTGTTGAAGGTTTCTTATCTAATTCACGACTCAAATTAGCTCAGGGATTTAATTCGATCTTGGCCAACATTCTGTGAACCGACAACGGACCCTCTCCTAATCAAATCATCAAAATACGAGGCACTTCTTTTTTTCTCTATAATTCCTCTCATATGACCAGTTTCCCCCAGTGCTTTTTTCTTTTGACAGAAATAACGTTTGTCATTTTGCCGTCAATCTTTTCCGTCAGTCTCATGCCTCGCCGGGGTTATCTCCTTTCCTGGGCCTGACAACTTCTGTCAACGGTCCGCGTCGGGGGGCGACGAGCTGCCGAGGCGAGGCCCCGGGGTGCTGACTGGAGGGACACGCGATCAGGCCCTGGCCACTGGCACTTTAAGCTCCCTCGCCCATTCTGCAGAGAAGAGGGTGGGGGAGGGGGGCAATCACTGGGGTGCACTTTGGGGGTCCTTGCCCCAGACCTATATTTCTACCAACGAGACCCCTTTCTTTTAACCCTGGACTTTTGTAGTATTGCTGAACTTTAAGCTGAACGCTTTACACTGGTCCTGCTACTCTATTCGTTTTAGTGAGTGTTGTTGCTTTGGGAATGAAACACATAACACCAAACTAAGCGTGTTTCAGAGTGGCATCATGATGACGTTGGCAAGAGCACCCATTTATTGAACATTTTTGTTAAACTGTGAAATTCCATGTAAAGATATCGCTATGCGCCACACCCTTAAGAGCATGTTTCCAGAAATTCCAGGAAGCTATAGCTAAGTGGAGAAAGTGGGTGCCAAGCTAAGTCAAAGAGGAGGGGAAACGGAGGAGTGAAACATACTTTTTCATTTCTCCGTCAATCCGGTGACAACCTAATCACTTCTATAATGCATCCGGTAAAAGGACCCAGCTTCATACCGGAAGACAGGAAAGGAAAGTGCACTTTCAGTATATGGCAATAATCCAGAGCACTCAGGAGAATAGTCATGGCAGGGGCAGTGCTCGGGATCACGTGTGTGTACTGAAAAAAAAGGGGACAGGTCTTCAACAGGCAGGAGCTGACACGTTGTAGGAAAGGGGACCTTGTTTGATAAACTCATAGAGCTTACTTAGGGAGAGAGACCTCGAATGGAACGACCGCACGCGTGCACGTTGCCGGTGGATGAAGGACGGCTTGAGATGCATATCTCTTTATAAGACACGAGCTAAGCAACTGGAAAATGGGGTTCAGGGGATGGGGTTGGCAACTGTCTGCAAGCAGGGGGAGGGGGAAGTACTCAAACGAGACATTTCAGCCGCTTGCCGGTAACAATATCCTCAATTTTGCCGGTGCGGGCCGGGGGAGGGCAAGGCGTCAAGACTCCCCTTCCCCAATATCTCTCATCTCTTCCCCGGCACCCCTTTCCTTCTCTTCTAACAAAAGCCAGTGGAGGTGGCCTGTAAATCCTGTGAGGGGAAGTATTGGGTTTCATGGAGAGGTAGTTGGATAACCCCCTCCTTTTCTATCGCTGTACCCATAGACATCGGCCATCAGCAGATACCGTAATCCGTCCTGCAGATAGTGGGGGTCCCTGCTCGGGGGTGACTAATTTCGGGCCGCTTCGCCGCGGCGCAAGTCGACTTCAACTTCCCGACGATGAGTGATAATCTGCAAATATTTCCAAAATGCTTTTTCTCAAAGGGTGACAATGATGTTGTTTGACAACCGATGACAGACGCTTGCTTGCATTCTGTGCCTTGAAAAATAAAAGGAAATTGACGAGGTGCATTTGTAATACGCGACTTTATTACAAAAACAACATAACACATTTCCTTGAGATCTCCTAGATCCTTGATGTGATAAGCCTTTCATGTAGGCGTACGTAAATGCCGTCACTATTTTGAAGTCGGACTTGGATTGGTTCCCCCAAAATTCACACTTTGTCGGATGCAGTTGCTCTCCACCTTTTCTTCTATTTTCGTTTCTTTGTTTTGTATTTTTTTAATGGAATGTGATTCAAAATCTAAGACATTTGACAGGAAGATACGTAGAATGAAAGACTGATGTTCTCACTACATGTGGTGTGAGATTGGTATTTTTCGGTTGGTATAAATAGCAAAAATGTTCCCATCCCATCAAAACATCCTGACAGTTGCTCTCAATTTTCTCAACACTACAACCTCCCCCAAAATCTCCTGTCCTCCTGCCAGACTTGTCAACGAATGTAGTTTTCGTTTTAACTAGAAGCTTATCGGTTAAGAAAAATAGAAGAAACTATGTCTCGCGGAATTCGGCCGTAATTGTACAAATCCCGAGATGGTTATCGCGGACTTTCACCTGTTGTACCGCGTGTTTTCCGCCGGAGAGGAATCCGACACAGCGCGCTGCTAAAGAGAAAGTACCGTCCGGTGTCGTCGGCTGACACCCCGGTCTCCTCTGCACTTTCTTCTCCCCACCCGGGCTTACGGTTTTCCGAGGGGGCAATTATAACACCTGGCCACCCAGTCATTTATCGCTGCCTTGTAAATTGACCAATATGTTACATCATGACGGGTTGTGCTACGGTTGGTGCTAGGGGTCCGCGCACGGGACTGTCAGTGTTAATTAGCCGGCGTAAGACAGCGGAATGTCCACCGTTGGGTAATGTAACGCCACACCGTAGCTAACTCCCGGGAGAAGTGTTCTCTATAAGGACCGGGCTGGCAGCGGGCGCGTTGCTGCATCTGCCGCCGTGGATTTCAGCCGCGTTACCGCTTAATTAAAACGTAATTTCCCTTGTCAAGAGATGGGTGGGAGAGAGTGGCGAGAATCCGTCAAGTCCGTAGCGAGGGGCCTCCGCCGGCGCTACGGACTCGCATCTCTCCCCGTGCGTCAGAGCAGGCCTGTCCGAGATTGTTTCTCCTTTTAAAGACTTGACAAACTCCCATCTCCCAGAAATAAGAGCTCGAGTGAAACAAAAAAACCAAAGCAGAAATTGGGTCAACAGCAAACCACCAATGGAGAAGCAGTGCTTTCAGATAAATAAGATAACCTTAAGCTTTAGATAACTAACGCAAATGTTTTAAGCGTTTGATAACGTTAAGCGTTTGAAGCGTCTGATTAACGTTAAGCGTTTGATAACTAACGAAAATGGTTTTAAGCGTTAGATAAAATGACCGCCGAAAACGTTAGTTGTGAACCGTCCTTTTTCATCAATCATCGTTCATTCGTAGTTAAAATAAAAATCTATTTGGTGTCACGATGTACGTCACACAGCTTTAAAGGCAGTATTTTAACTTTAGTTCCCAGCTGCGCCAATTTTGTTTCAAATAAATGATCATTGTTTAGAAAGAAACGTGTTTAAAACCTCAACAACGAACTATACGGTGAAAACTATCAAAATAATAACTGTCTAGAACTACACCTGCAAACATTCTCACTCTGTCTGGTGACTTAACTTATTCCTTGATCGACATGAGACTTACAGAGCGTTCCAATTTATTTTAGAAACGTCTCGCACAGAAAACCCAAGTGTATAGTCGCTCATTACTGCCCGGCAGTATTTATGGCCTCTGGTGGTTTTTGCGTTCGGCGGATTACATTACAACGTTTTATAGACAAACCCAGAAACGCCCAGCGATTAATCATGCGAATTTGCGCTGGAGATAAGGCAATTATAGAGAGGCAGGGTCACAGCTATATGAGCTCCACACGTTGGCAAACATTCGAGACCCACAAATTACGTTACAACTGCAGCCACAACTCAATGTTCGAGCCAGCTCTGCTACATTGCAAAATACGTGTCTGCCCAAGCTCAATAATACCTCAATCGCTCTACAAGTTTCTCATTTCGTACTAATTCTGGGTCTTATTTCCTCATCGTGTACTCCCCTGGTCCCTTCAGTGTGCCTCCCCCGATTAGTAAATTCCTTCCCTCTTCCCCCACTTTCAACACCATGCAAGGCTGTGAACTGAACAGGTTGAGTTAAAAAAAAAAAGGAGACCCGAACGGCGCCCCTATTTTGTAATGAAGTTCGGCGTGTAGCGCTTTCCAGATACAGGATGTGAGAGCCCAAATAATACGTTTTCTTTTAGTATCAGAATTATTCATATCGCTGATATACTTTTCAAGTTATAGAATTTTAAACACAAACAGAGTTTTAATATTTTTTCCACGTATCACAATTTAAAGTACGTGATTTGATTTGATTTGATTTGATTTGATTTGATTTATTTGCAATTTCCACACAATGTAATACAGTTTGAATATAAGTTAAGATTTAACAAAACGCGTCAAAAAATCGAGAAAAAAAATTAAATTAGTGTAGGGGACCCAATGATACCCCTTTAATTTGTTGCATGTCCTTCATTGTGGTCCTTAGTTTTGTTCGTAACGATCTTTAATTTAGTACGTGTAGTTCATCACAAATTAATTTTTGAAAAAATGCCAAGGACCAAGGACCTTAAAAAAAAAAATTTTTTTTTTTTTTTGTACTCTTTGTTGTGTTGTAAATTTCCGTTTGGCGGCCTGATATGATAAGTTTTACGTTTTTTTTTAAACTGTACTACACGGGCACATAAATACCGCCCAAAAACGCGGGTTTTGGCACCGCCTGCCCGACTCTTTGCAGGTAGCCCCAGTCTCGGGGCCTGACTACACTATACTGGCAGAATAAACCCCCCTGAGGGAAGAGAACTGAAGACCTGTGCACACTCGTGAACCTGCGTGCCTAGCCCCCTCCTTCCTCGTCCCCCCCTTACCACCGGCCCCCGGTTCTCCACATTAGAAAATCCCCATGCAGTGGAAAATGCGGGGATAACGCAAACAAAGTATTTAAAAACTTATTTCCATTGCGGTCCCAAGATATGATATTTCAGTAAAATTAAAACATGTCGGATCATGAAAACGATATCAGAATACTCTCTGGGACGGTAGCCAAGTAGACGGCAGGGCAAGACTATAAACTCTTGACATTATAAAGCATGCTGTTTTAACATTGGAAGCAGAAGGTGTTCAAATAAATGTTATGATAAGTGCCAGTTATCATAGTTATCAGAGTGTTCTGATGTGTTTTTTAATATGTAAATCCGTGTTCACAATTATAAAACTGTGTTTGTGTTTAAAAGTCCATAACTTGAAAAGTACATGAGTGATACGCATGATTTTGTTACTACAATGAAGCTTATTAATTGGGATTCTATCCTAGATCTTGAACGCGCTACATGACGAGTTCTTTTTAAAGGAAAAAACGGGAAAATAGTGGGGGATATTTGGGTTTCCTTTTTTTTACTCACTTTATACATTAAAATGTCCAGCCCCATCGAATTGCACCACTCTATTCCAAACTCACTTTTGTTGAAAACCACTTTGGAAAATGAACTATACTACTTCAAGTCCTAATTTCCGAGGGTATAATCATCAGTGCACGCCGTTAATACAATATATAAAGACATCAAAATAGCCAGTATTAAACGCGTTGCTCGACTGGAAGGAAAATAAAACCACAGTTGGCTACCAAAAGCTGCGGGCGCCCTCTATAGCTTTTCTGACGATTTGCGTTTTTAATCAAAATTTGATTCAACATCGGCCGCGGTTCCTGCTCTGTCATAGACTTCCTTAACAAACACATTTGTACCAAGTGGTCATTCTGACCGTAGATTTATAAATCAAGAACAATCGCACGTGACAGTATTGTAAACTATAGATTTGCTTTGTTTCTTTTTTTTTCACATGAAACTTCCGTTTCTTTCCAAATGAAGGGACCTCAACATTTTGTGATGTATACTAGGCCACTTCATCAACAGACTGCAGCGATTTTCAGAACAAAAGATCGTTTCAACTTTTGTCATTGGCACAAAAAGCGCTGCGAGAGCGAAGCCTTGCTTCTTAAAAAATAAGGGGGGGATTCTTTTGGAAGACCAATGGTTTCGCCCTTCCCTGTCTCCGAAACTTGCGTCTTCCTTAGGGAGAAAATTGGCAATAAAAAAAAACTTAAAAGCAAAAACAAAAATCGGTCGAATAATAACCCCTTCGCCACTTCCTTGATGACTACCCCTTGTCCTTAATTTTCGGAGTCAAATTAAAAAGGCGGGAAGTAATGTAATATGAAATATTAAAAACGATCTATTGAGACGGAAAGCCAATAAAATTGTCTGGTTTCATTATCTATCTTCTAACAGTTTTCTCTTTTTTCTATTTCGGACGCTTACTCAGCACATTTGCAGCCGACTGAGCAAATGTGATAAGTTAATCCCTCTGCGAAATGTACCGGGACTTCGAAATTAGACCCCTGTCGAATTCAAGCGATGACCTTTTTTGCCTATTTGGGTCAAATGAATCTATTAGTCCAACGGGAAAAAATGATATGACTGTGTGTTTTCTTTGGTGTGATCGGTAATCCTGCAACACACCTTTGATTTCAATTGGAACACAGCTTCTTTTCTGATTTGTGACTTTTTGATTGGGTTTCTAGAACCTTGTTCCGGGCCCTGTTGGATTGCACCTTTTAGATAAAAGTGTGGGTCCGACTAAAGGATGCCGTTCCCACGGAGTGTGTTGACCACAACATACCTCTCTCCAAGACAACCGGACAGAACAAATCAACTGCCTGACTGGTGGTCAAAGTATAAAGTTAACTTGGTGATAAATTTTCCGACCACATCCTCAATTCCCGGTTCCTAGAAATGGATTCTTTCTGATTGGCTCTTTTTATTCGAAAGATGAAATCCTCCCTTAATTTTAGAAAATTAACCAATGAGCTTGGTCCACCAAAATTTTGCCGAGCACATGGTCAGCTAGATATAGTTCGAGATCGCCCTGGCCTCCTCAGAAGCGATCTCAGACCTGATGCGAAGGTTGTTCCCCGAGTGCTGTCTACACTTCGCTCGTTAAAAGTTGGTGAAACTTTTCCTTTCCCCCGGCCATTCTCATCACTGACTTGTGTGCTCTGTTGGTGCAGGTAGCCTACATCTTTTGTTGTTTTCCAGCATAAATTACCGATTGATCATCAGTTGTATTTTGTTAATAAGCCGACATGACCTGGTTTGAAACAAACTCAAGATAGGATTTCACAAGTCCAATTATGGCTTGAAGCCATGCAGTGATCACTTTGATTGTCGAGAGATGATTCGCCATTTACTCTTTTTGTTTTTGGTATTATACTGTATATATTCATTGCATGTTCGTTTTCATTTCTGCTAAGATTTCCGTTATGATTTCGCTTCTTTTATTCTTGAAGATATCAATCAGTTGAACTTTTTGTATTCCTGCTCTCCAACCATTTTTACGAGAACAGAATTCTTGTTGAATGATTGTTCATTTTGAACCTTACTATATCAGTAGCATTCTTGTAAATAACTTGTCCAATGATCTCAGTTTGATTGTGCATATTTCTAAGGATGGGTTGTTCTCGTCGTGAGTTTTAGCTTCACAATTTTAGTCTGTCTAAATTATGGATCTGGAATTGTCACTTCTGTGAGACATTCATGACAAATTCTTTTTGTGCATTTTCTCATCTTTAAATTCGTGCTCATGTCACTATTTGCAGTTGTTCACTTTAATGTTGTCTTAACAACATTAAAGTTTCTGATTAGTCACTATCGCGTGGGCACATTGTACAAGTTGATCCATTCATGTTTAGCTACACATTGGTCTCTGGCCACGAGCCGTTGCCATGGGCACGGGACTGAGTGTTCCGGTGTGTATTCTACCATTCTACCCCGAACTATATGGCTATTTATAGTCACCTTTCACTTTGTTTTTAGCAAACTGTTCTTTGACCACTGGCATAATGTTCTGGGTGAACTTCCCGTAAAAATATTTTGCTCACAAATGTTTTCAATGAGCCAATTTGGGGTTCACAATTTGAACAGAAAACCCCTAAAGTGAATAGTGTCTTCCTGACGTGACATCACAGCAACAGGTCCCTCGTTTGTCAGGAAAAGCATAGAAACTTTGAAATGTTAAAAAAGTGCACTTCACAAGTTTTCATATCCATTTAAGAGGAGTAGAAAGGTGCAAAAATTATGTTCTTAAGTAAGATTCATGTCATGAGCCCTTTAAAAAAGATTCATTCAGTATCCACCCTCCTCCAGTGATATAGTTTGTGTGTGTTTTTCTCAAGCGTACATCATCCTCATGTATGAATAAGCCATATTCTTGGGCGAATGAGGGCGCCATTTCCTGGGTACAAACAATAGAAAAATCACGTTTATTGAAGCTGCAGCATGGGCCAAGTTCGCTCAAGGACTATAGTTGACCAATGGTTAACTAACGTTTGCCCGAACTCTGTCTAGTCGACGGTGGTTGACTACGCTAGTCGACTATTTGGAACCAGCCTACTGGGGTTGGTTGCTTCGCTGGTAACCAATAGCCGCGCGCATTCATAACGCTGGCAGAGAGCCAGGATCCAGAACTTTGCGATGACATTTTGACCAGCGTTTGACTTAAGACGTTCGCACGTTGCTATCAGTGCGCAGGCGTAAGGTACGTCACAAATCAACCACTAGTCGACTAATGGTCCTTGCCCGAACTTGGCCTTAGTGACTTTACTTTGAACCTATAAACTTAAAAATGTCATTTTTGAGCTGTAGCAATTTGCATAATCTTATGTCATTTTCTTGCAAATGAACCACAAAGGGAAACTGACTTATAAAAAAATTCTTCTGTCTTATGTCAATTTCCTTAGATTCACGTCTTTTTATCCTCCAATTGACGTCGTTACGTAGCGCCCTCACGCGCTCAGGAACAAGGCCTATTCTGTTATCCCAGCGCGCTCTGTAAGAAAAAAAATCAATGGGTTGTGTAAATGAACGCAAAGGAACTGAAAAGATTTGTCAGCGGCCGCGTAAAGAAAGAAGGGGGAATCTCCCGGCAACCGAAGTGAAAACCCGGGCAGTTAAGCAGATTTCCCCGTCTTTACGCACACATGCCACAACGTGGTAATCTAGCCTCCTAATTTTGAAGTAATGAGGCGGGATTACGGCTAATCTGCCCGACCTTGTCCAGAAATTTGCCCAATTTCCGGCTGGAATTAAGCACATGACACAAGCGCGCCAGCGGTTCGACCCGCAGCTCCGGGCCTCTTTTATCTGCATCTATTGAAGCTGTCATAGAGGATAGTTTTTTTGTCTTGCTACAGCCAAAGAAATTTGGATATAGTCATGCTTTGTGTCTGCGCTTGGCCGTATTGGCGGTGATGGCGGTGACGGCGGATGCGATAGGTCTCTTCAGTTTCTATACCAGTTTAGCAACCCACCTGGTCCGGAGGTAAATCTAGGCACAGGACCGGTATCGAAACACATAGCTTCGCCTTCATATGGTGCAGGACGTGGATGAGCATGGGACTGTATTTCGTGAATCATCATTGTTTTCGAGTACAATTCGATGTTTCTTGGAGGTTGATCTTTAAGTGTTTCATGTCAGTCATCCCCAATTTCTTGGATGTTACGGGACACACCCCGGGCCCAGTTCATCGACTTGGCAGTTTCTGTACGATAAGGGCGTGACTCAGACGATCAATCGTGGCAATAGTATGAAGCGTTCGGGTTGGTTTTTTAGTATGGCCTGCGTCAATGCTTTAGTCACAAAAATCACTGGTCGATCAACTGTTATGTGAAATAATAAATTAACAATGTGGTGCTGATAATTACAGCACTGTATGCCAAAGGTCTCAAAGCGCTTCACAATTATTAAATTGGATTAAACTCTGGTGGGATGGGACGTTGTTGCTCGTTGTTCTTATCATGGCATCATTTGTGGTGCGATCAAGCTAAATGAGTCGTTTGTCGACCCTGGTCAAAAAAATGTATTACAGATTTAAAAAGAGCACAATCTCAGCATTACTGATGTGAAAAATTGTATCTTTAGTTACAAAATTATAGAAGTCGGAACACCAAGAAATGTGATGAAGTGATGTGATGAAGTGGCCCTATTTTGGCCTGTATCTCCAAATGAAAATTCCTGACAAAGAACTCATTTAGCTTGATCGCATCACATTTGTTTAATTTAGTTAACTCTTTGTAAGTACGTCTTTAGAAAAATACCATAGATGCTTAGTTTCGAAGATAAAATACATTCTGGTGATTGGTGTACATGTATTTCGAAGCCACCGTAGTATCTACTTCGATGTTATTTGAATTTTCAAACTTTTGTTTTTTGGGTTTGGGAGGGTCGGTCAAATTGTCCTTTTTATCAATAATCTTTATTGTTCGTTGTTAGCAATTCGTTAATAAAGGAATAGTAGTGTGATGAGCGGTTACAGATGGGATTTTTAAAAACCGGTTAGGCGCTTGGGCGCTGTTAAACGTCCTTACCTTCGCCTGGCCATTATCGGCGACCGGCAGGACCCTAACCGGTGTTAAAATACACGTTTAGAACTGCTTCATCGCACTATTATCCCCTAATAAATAAATCTGACTAGTCTGTTTCAATATTTGCACAGATGCTCTATTCGACTTTAAAACGGTCCGTGCGCATGCGTGAACCAAACTGATGTCTGCTGCCACCAAGAGTTTTAATGGCCTCCAATTATAGTCAGCATGCGAAGTTTGGACCTGTCGGACAGAATGTTGAACACTCATAGATTGTGCACGTCTAAAATGAGGGTTCTGCATTTGGCTTTTGAGAAATCAGGCCTCGACCTCCGGCACCATCTTTGTTTCCAGAGAAATTTTAAAGAATTAATTGTGGCCAAAAGTGACGGGACTTATATTGAAGTAAATATCCATCCCTTTTTTTATACACTTGATAAATTCTGGCCCCGCAAGCTCTGGCGGAGAGTATTAACATTTCGTCGGTCCACCGTTTTGGAAATGACAGTTTTGGCCAGCTGTTCAAAGAAGGTCCCGTCACCTTAAATCTCCGCTCCGTCCATCTTCGGCTGAACACCCTCTGTTATCTGAAGTTGCAGTAGTACCCCAAGGGTCAGGGGAGTAATAACTGTCAAGTCCAGTTCTTTCTTATAAATTAACTTTAAAGTAAACATGAAAATTGTAAAGACCAACAAATTAATCGAATGAGGATAGTTGTGACTTTGCATTGCTTGAAGGGGAAAGGCTCGTACGCCCGAGGCCGAAATTGGGTGGGTAGGGGTGGGCTGAGTGGTCAAGGCGGGAAATGAAGGATCATGCTTGAATATGACCCTTCGCAAATTGAATTTAAACTTGTATTGTCCGCGTGACCGGTTGGCGTATTAATTACTGCAGCCGAGCACGCCGTCGGGGCAGCGGCATTGCACAATGTTTAAAAACACTGTATAAGTATCAGCCTAATCTTGAGAGCAGCGTGATCTTTCTCGCATTAGCCCCGCATTTCCCCGAGTTTCCTTAAGAAATTAACACCTTGTCAGAGTCCATCAGAACTTCAGGAGTCCGTCGCCCAAGCTCCCGCGACCGGGGATCAAGGCCGATGTTGACGGGTCCTTTACCCTCAAGGCCCCGGTACAACCACGTCGCGATAATCGCCCGTGAACACGTGCAGCGTTGCACAAAAATTAAGAGATAACTCCAGGCGGAAATTTTAATAGAATTTGTCCAGATTCCGTGTCCTGCTAATTGTTTGATGCATGGGTAGAGGGGAGTGGACATAAGAGGGAGGCTCCTTTCCAATGAACTTGACCTGTATTCCTCAATTATATTTCTCATAATCTATTATTTGGTACCTTGTGCGCATGGGCGTCGCCAGGATTTTTTCTAAAGGGGGGCAAAATGTTGATTGCCAAAAATGCTTGCATTTCTCAACATATTCTCGATTTATCAGTTTTAGAGGGGGGCAGGGACATGTTGCCCCCCCCCCCCCAACTCATTAAATTTACACCACTTTGTCTTCGCGCCTCTTTTTCTTTTCTTTTTTCTCTTTTTTTTTTCTTCTTCTTCTTCTTCTTCTTTTTTTTACTTTTCCAGGGGGGGGGGGCAAGTGCCCCCCCTTGCCCCCTCCTCGCTACGCCCATGCTTGTGCGACTTTTTATTTTGTACTCAGGCGGTTTTTCATTGTGTATTTGTTTATGTACTGTCCATCATTTTTACGGGTTAGTTTTCAAACAATTTGCCTTGTAGAGGGCGGCATTACTATCTACAATTATTGACCTCGTATTTTATTTATCGGTCAACACAATTCCTTTCTTTTTCTCAAATTTCGTCTTTTCTCTCATTTATTTCCTCTCATCATAATCACCAGAAAAGTCCAAGGCGCTTAAAGCTAAACAACGAAGAAAGAATTTGCAGCATTTTTCAGACTCGGATATAAAAGATGTTCTTTTTTTCACGATAAACGTGTTCGAAATCCTTGCACAAAACATTGGCACGTGTTTAAATTTGTGAAATTCTGTGAAGAAAGTTGGGAAAAGGTGTTTGTCAGCTGTTTTACTTCTTTTGGACAATGCTTTCCCAAGACCGTCAAAAAGTCAAAGTGCAACTCGATTTTCTTCTTGATTGACTTAGCTTGTGTGAAACGTGGAGGTGTAAAGCTGTATCCTAAGCAACAAGACGCGCGTCTATCGGAAGTGGAATTCGGCCGCCTGCATAGGCGCAAGTGTTATTGCCGCAGGCGTACTGTCTGTAACAGCGCCCTCAATATCTCCATGAGTAACAGTCGATTGTGCTACACTCTGCAAAATGAACAGTGTCGATCCTTGCTGTCTATTTTCATTCGAGGAAATTGATTTGCCAATATCGGATGTGTTTATAGCCGGCAACAGTTCAGTTTGCGGATGAACGCCGTGCAATATAATGGGCCTTATGTCGAGGAAGTCATTTTTGTCGTGTTCCCTGATTGTGTTTCGTGAATTGTGAACTGTTGAATGGGATTGTGCCAGACGATTTTTTTATTATTCTAGCCTCACTTTCATTTTGTGTTTCAAATGTGGCTTAAAACATTAGGGTATGTTTTTAATCACAAATTTTACATTTTTCCTCAGACTAGACTGGTATTAATTTGTATCGTCACTGCTTTCATTTCTCTACACAAGTTCCAAAAATGAAGATTTTACCTCACTCTCAATTAAAAGATGGCTGACTCGTGAATAAGGTCCATTATTGAGTATCGCTTTGGATTGGCCAACTGACACCAACAGAGGGCGTCCTCGTAGAAGCTTCGTTTAACCTATTATGCCCACAACTCCCGAAATTTTGTATAGCCCCGGAACACTTGATCGATCATGCTGCAGCTGATAATCGGCAAGAAATTTTGTGTCTTTTCAAAACATATCGGGATCTAGCAGGGCCAAAGTGTTGTTTGATGAATATTGATTCATTCCAGATTCAGTGGAAGCATTTAATTAAATAAAAACCTAAAATTTTGCCAAAAACTATTTTTGATCCCAAAATGGGCAAAAAAATATATAGCGCCGCGCATCCAAGTACTGTCATGTTATAGATTACCGGCTAGCCAATACTCCTGCCAAATTTCAGGGAAATGGGGGAAGCATATGAAAGTTAGGGTGGGGCAAAATTGGCAACCCCGACCCCCCCCCCCCCCCCCTTGATCCTGAGAAGACGGAATATGCACCGATCATGTATGGTTAACAGCACTGCCTTATTTGACGTTATGTTTCGCTGAACGTAGCCATGCAGGTTGGCCGCAAGGACAGATCAATCATTCTCGTCAACGTTTAACCTTTTGAATTTACATCCGATAACCTTTGTTTAACCCCGTTTGTCAAATGTGACCGTTTTGTAGAATTGGACGTTGTCTATAGGCCCATCTCTTTTCCCTTCATGTATCGTCCCTTTCAGAACATCAAAAAAATATCATTTGTTCAAACTCAGCACATCTAATTGTAAACTAACGACGTTGGTGCCTGCTGTATTTTCTGATTTGTGAGGCATTTACTCACTCGTCTATTTTTACTGATTTTTCTTCTTCTTCTTCAAACTGATATAAATCGAACTTTCCAAATTGAAAACCGCACTCGCACCCGCAGAGAAAAGGGACACACCCTCGGCCGGTTCCGGCCGAATCATCCAAGACACAGGAGCCTGAGAGACCGAGAACCGGACGACCACGATGACATGTCACTAGAGACGAGCCTCTCCCGACTCTGATCGATAAGACACAGTTGGGATTCATTCGAGGCGTCATTCATCAAAAATTAAGGAGATTTGCAATCATCCATCAAATTAAGGCTGGATTCCCCGAAGTGACACGGGGAGGAAGTGCCAATCGGACCCGGCCAATCGACCCTTTTTTTCTTCTTCTTCTTCCCTCGTCAACTCAGCCCCGCTGGCAAATTTCCGGAATGAATCTTCCCCCCCAACTCAGGAGTATATAATCCAGCAGCAGACATCTTCAGAAACTTCAGTACCCGGCCGGCCCCTTTGAATAGTGTGTATATCGTTCCCTGTCTGATTACAAATTGACAAGTAAAGAGGTCGTGTACTTTTTTAATGCATGCAGTGCAGGGGTTTTGAAACACATTCCATTTAGCATTGACAGATCCGTTATGTAGAGCCCGGGCTGTTTTTGCCGAACGTCGGGTCCGCTCAGGTTTTCTGTCAGTTGACGGCTGCATTCCTGCAACTTTTGGGGTTTTGCATTATTTTGCATTGTTAGTTCATATAAATCTTGGGTCTAACCAGCCAGCCACAAAAAAAGGTTTGTTTTCTTTGGTGCAGGGGCGGACCTAGCTTTCAGGAAACGTATGGAGACTGGGTGAGGGGTATGTTGACATTGGAGCGAAGGCGTGCCCCTGCTCTAGGGGTCCTGGGGCATGCCCCCTCCCCCATTTTAAGGCAATTTGAGAATAATCTTAGAACCTTTGAGTCAAATTTCTTTAGTTTTTTTTTTCTCCATTTTAATAGTAGGCCTATCATATTTTGTTTCAACAACCCCCCCCCCCACCCCGGCCCCAAGATCCGCTACTGTGCTGCAGTATCAAATAAAGGATCTGAATCTTAAAAGGAGGCTGCTAAAATCTAAATAATGTTGTGCTCATCATTAAAACTGAAAGACTTTTTTCTTCTCTTAATTTATCTGTTCAACTGGACTCACAACGCGTTCCAATTTGGATAAAAAACATAATGATACACATTTCTCACTACATGTGTGAACCGATTTGTGAAGAATATTATTTTTCGTCTTAGATCCCTTCAGGTCAAGACTTGAATAATTGGAGCGGGAAACGCTAATAAGATCGCCTCACGCAAAGACAATTGCACAGCCTCACCATCCCAAGACTTTGTGGTATTTTATCCACAGTGGAAGTATAGAATAACCGCAGGCCGGTGCTGTAGTCGGGGGGGGGGGGGAGGAGATCTGGACGAGAGGCTCATTCATGCCCTACTAGTCCCCACGGGACAGGCCTCGGGTAGGGCGTGGACTCTTGCCGGATAAGATTGCCCCGAAGTCTTGCCCGCGATCCCCCCACCTCCTGCCCTCTCTCTTCTGTCGACTAGTCTCCCTTGGTCATCACTCAGCGCAGAAGGGGGGGAACCAGCTTCGTTTAGCAAGCGAGTTTAAGATCAAACTGACGCGGTATCTCGGCTAGGCCTATCTCCCTGGCTGGAAGCGGCAATCGCATGCTTGAGTTGCTGACATGTTCAGAGGTTTACCCAGTGATTAATTTGTGTAGCTCATTTTATTTTGCCATTTTTTCTAATAAACACGTTTAACTTTTGGTGTTTCAGATATGAAGTGTTCCGTTATTGTCCTCTCTTTTACTCTTTTCCCTTTTTTTCCCTTTTATTGGTTAAACCATCTTATGAGACCGGTCCCTCTCCTAATTATCTATGCATGAGCATGCGCAATACCACCAAGGATTCTGTATTTCATAAAACCTAAATTCACGCTACACTGGCAAACTTTGTAGTGGCAAATACTGGTGCCCGTACCACATTCAAATGGACGGATCGGGAACCAACGCGTATAGCCAGCGCTCAATGGCCAGTGAGCTATGCAGAGTTTCTCGATTAGTGAGTTAACCATTAACAAGACAAGACGGCCAAACTTTGTAGAGCTGGAACCAGGTTGCAAAAAAATTATATTCAGCTGATTCAGAATGGCTAGTCACGCTGCACTAAGAGTACACAATGGGCAAGCCCATTTATTTGCGATACGGGTGTTCCTATACGATAGCACTGCCCAGCTCACACGTGACTAGTGAGTCAGTCAGTCAGTGAAATAGGTAGTTTGGGAATCTAGGCTGGCCCTCTGGCACCAGCAAAAATGCAGGCGAGAGCGAAGCGGAGAAGTGGGTGGGTCAACCTCGTCCCCAGTGCTCACTTTATTTCCAACCTCGTTTCCAATAGTAAGCCCTGGATAGGAAACTTTCTTCCTGTATCCTAAATTCGATACCGCAATTGGCTAGTAATGGATTTATATCGTGTACTTGGTGTTTTTATTTCAAACGTGCATTACGCGTTTTCACGATCATTGTAATGATAACGTCCACGCCTTCTCAAAAAAATACTCCTTTCCTTTCCAATTTGCTCATATAAATATGAAATGTGATACTGCATATTGGCGGGATAAGATTGTAACATTTTAAGTAAGAAAACAATCGTGTTTTTGTGTAACTCACGGCGCGACAAATTGATTCTGTTCTTACCCCCAGACACCGCATACAGAAACGAACGCTTATGTAACGCACAGGCAGGCACCAGACTATTCTTCATTTGCATACGTGTTCAAAAATTGTGCACACTCATGCAAATGATCCAATACCAGGGCGAGAGAGCAGGTAGTGGTGAGCGCGTATTGTTCGACAACCTTGGGACGAGGTTGTGGGTGGACCGGGGCTCTGGTTGGAGAAGCCAGCCAGGCCAGCCAGGGGTCAGACTTTGCAAAAAAAACCTTATTGCATTTGGGATTTGTCATCCTCGTTATCTCGCGATATCGCCCCAATTTCATTTCTCCTCTTGCGTTAAATTTTCTTAAAGTATCTGCTTTTTTTTCTTCAAGAAAACAACTCATCAAGTGTGGTCACCCAGATAAAAAAACACCAAAAATTATGATGGGTTTATTGGTTGACGTGCGGCCGCTAATTTATGCGGTCGGCGGAGCGATCGCATGCAGACAAATTGTCGGCATTACTGGCAGTGTGACCAAGAACCAACGATCTGTGATAACAGCAGTAATTAGCTGATTTTTTTGTGGGATTGGTGACTCTAGAAAAATCCTGCTGTTGGCCGAAATCAGCTAATATTTCTACGACAGTGTGTACACCGTCAGGCAACGGCTCTCGAATGTCCGCGAGATCGAGAGCGAAGTCCAGTTGGATCTCGATTTTTGGTATCAAATGTGGAAGTGATGGTGTAATGATGGTCTGGTATATGATGATTTTCCAATGGCCACTGTAACGGCCTCATTTATCCGGTATGTCGATCTTTCCGGACGAATTCCGATAGGCCAGGAAGGGCGATAGCTGAAGAGGTTTATATGGCTCATTAAACAGATGAACTCGGCACACTGCACAGAGCTGCCAACGGTGAACATCACTGCGCAACTTCGGGCATGGGTATTTTACCGAAATTTGCCTTCTTAAATAAAGACCAGGGCCTACTTTCCTGGCTCTGCTAACCGTAAGCGAGAAATCCTCGCTTACTGTAGCAGAAAATCCCGTATAAGCGAGGAATTTGGACTTACGTGCACCCCCCGTAATTAAGGATTCTGTGCTTACTGGGTTAGCGAACTTACCGCAGAATTGTTCTGCTAGCAGTGTTAGCGCAGAATGGTGATTGTAAGCGCGGAATTATTAGGTTAGCTGGTTAGCAGAGCCGATACGACATTGGCCTATGGACTATCTGAGTTTAGAACACCAATGCGCATGCGCACCTGCAGGCCTACTCACTTTCTAAATTCCATCCAGATCGGCTCGCGTCACGAATCAACTTTGAACATAGTCCAGAGCTGTGCACACAGCCGGTAGGCTAGTCATGTTCAGCCAGATAAGACTTTGTAAACGTAACAAAGGCGTGGCATAACTGTCTATGAGAAGTCGTTATTTATGGTGTCTGGAGTATGTCACATTTGCAAGCTGTTTTACGTCGCTTTTGTTAGTGATTAGAGCAAGACACGACGTACGTGCGTTGGCACTATAGCCGCTCTATCATTTTGTCAACATGAAGCACATCGAGGCTTATAGGCCTATACATCATAATTATTCCCAACTTTCAAACGATGCATCTAATAGAGATATCTCTTAATCGAATTAGGCTATCGTCAGTCACGTAAATTGAAAAGGCCCCGTACTTTTATCCTTGATTTTACACTGTTCACTTTTTATATTATGTGGTCTATGAAGTGTGTTTATATTCTGTTACTTTGCCAAACTTTGAGTCACAATAATTCTTTTCTTTGGTTTCTATTTCCTTTTTCCCCCAAAATTCTTTGTCATTTCCGCCAGACATTCAATTTCAAATTCCACTGTTGACCGTCCGCACCCAAATATTAACTGTTTATTTTCCAAATTATTTATAGACGACTGAACTGTTATGCGAAATACGGATGCCGCTGCTGCTGAACCTCAGCCTCATCATGCACGGTTACGCTTTGGCCTGCCAATCTCGGATTAACCAACAGGGGGCGTTTTTGCGTGCCTAAAGAAAAAAACAAGTGTGAGTGCAAAATAAGCTCTGGCCGTCTTGCATGAAAGTCTTGCATGAAATTTATCAAAATGATCCCTGCCAGATCTTAGATTTGTGATAAATACCCCGTGACTTTAACATTACTGTACATATTTTGCCTCCACTTAACAAACTTTTCATAAACATCTTTCCGAATTGTTACAAACAATTTTTGTAAAGTATTTAATTTATTTTGTTTGCTTTTTTTCGACAATTACAGTGTGGTAGTTATATTTTATGGGAATCTTAGGGGGCTTGTTTTTGGTCAATTTTTCGGGACAGACCGACCAACCGACCACCAAGTGACATGTAAAGAGAATCAAAAGGATTGAGGCTTGCGCTTGGTTTTCCCTCACGCGTGCCAAGCATGCATGACAAAAACTGGCGCGGTTTTCACAGACACGCACATCTGCAAAGTTTTGACCTACTTTCCGCTAACACAAGTCGTCACACCTCGTTTTCACCGTGACTTCCGCGGTGCTAATTCCGAGCGTGTTCATGGATAGCTATAGTTAGACCAGTTAGACCTTGTAAATGTTTCCGATCCCCGTGTGTCTAGTCTTCCCCCACACCGCGGGGTGCCTAATGGGACGCGCGTGCTCCGCAAGAAGTGTCAGGGCATGCAGGAGAGAAAATTGAACCCGCCCGGCGGCCCGGGCCAGACTCTGGCTGCCGGCTCGCATCAACTGGTCAATTGGTCAAACTTGTCAGCCACGCCTAACCTGACACTGTCCACTGGGATGAAACTGGAAACTACTTTCAGATTGCACGGAGGTCTTAGTCATGTACTTCTCTTTTCAAAGCAGTTTCACAAGTTGTATTCGAGGTGCTAGAGTGTTACTGTCACCTCCCATAATATACTTTGTTAGTTCACTCTATTCGAGTGAGAATTCAATCCGTCCGAGTGAAAGTAAGGAGCAGACTTTTGAGAGTGAAATTCATTCAATCGAACAGATCAAATTTTCACCAAAGTCTCCACTGGATTGACTTTTCTTCTTCTTCTTTTTTGCATAGTATTTTTCTCGAATTAGAGTGATCTTCACTCTAACTCGTCTATTCCCTTGTTTCGCTCTTCAGAAAATAATGATACACGATTCAAATCTGACCAGATACACTACTCTAAATTTTCCATCAGAGTGAAAATAGGGACTAGAGTGCTCGAGTACTTTTTGAGGGTGTACCGCGTAATCATACTTTAAATAAACCATCATTGCATACTCTCTAAATTCCAAAGAGTGAAAATTCACTCCATTCGAGTGAAGATTCACTTCCAAAGTCGGGGACTAGGGACCAGACTAGAATGAGATTTCTTCAATCGTGAAGATCGAGGCTTCATTCGAGCTTCGACTGGAGTTGTTCATTTTTCATACTGTCAATCAAAAATGAAAGTGATTTTCACTCTAAAACGTCTAGTCCCTAATTCCACTCTTTGGAATTTAGAGAGTACAATCAATATACTTTGAAACTGAGAACTCTGACATTATAATTTTGCCTCTAAATAGGAGTTGTGGCATTAGGGAGACATTGAAGTGTCTCCTGAATCTACCTTGTCTCCCTAAGGTATAACTTATGCCGAAAAATGTACATTTACAGGAATTTAGAAACATGTTTGAACTCGTTATAAACATAGTAGAATGTTTTGATATTTCCGTCGCAATGTACCATTGCGTCGCGTGGTGATGTCTAATGGACAGATGTCGTCTAATTGCGGAGTTATTGGGGTTTTTTTCTCCTGACGTGAGCTAAGGATCGGCACTGCTTTCGTCTTCAAGTACTATACTTTTCAGAATCCTTTACCAGTTATAATTATATGTATCACACGGTTGATCACCCAAAGTATTATAATGCGTGGGATAAAACCCTATAATTATTATAGGGTTTGCAAGACTTGAAAGTGGGACATTTCTTTTTAAAAGTAAAGTACACATTCCTCCATGCAGCTTTGCTAATATTCTGATCCCATCCTCCCCCGCACCCCGCTACTTCGTTAAATCTTATCCCTGCCTACAAAAAGGCCGCCTCGTGAGTTATAACACCCGTTATTGATAAACAGATCCGCATTATACGTTTCTTGTGTCCGTCTTGTCGGTTGAGACATCGGCTTGTCTAAAACCTAAACCGCTTGTAACGCAAGGTGGCGCTATTGATCCAGAGGATATGAGTACAGTCGGTTTGTGTGAGTGTGGCCCGGTACAATGTCTTGGTATTTTTACCCGGTTACAAAAAAATGTATATTCTTTGACTTAGAATAAGAAAATCGTACTAGTCTTTTGGGTTATCGTATCCTTCCATGATAATTGTGTTATGAAATATTTGTTGATTTTTTTTTAGTAAAACATTTAGTTAAGTATACTGAACTCATGTATCTGAAAATAATCATTTTTACGGACTTGAAGGGTCACGTACGTGCGCATAGAACTATAAGTCATTCAAGTCGACAACCGATCCAAGCAAGTTGTTTGTTTTAATGTTTGTAAAGTCTCCTCTGCCGAGTCGAGTGCGGAAAAGATCGCAATACAAAACAATAGGAAAGCTTTGCATCTACTCGCATAGACTTTTTGGAATGATTTCAATTCATAAGCGAAAAACCTTTATAACATTTCACCGTTTCTTGTCATTTCGCCATAATTTGTGTGTGATGTTCAAAACCTAATTCATTAAAGGTGCTTCGGCGGGTTTACATCAGTAGCATCTGTTTACAAAGGGCGTGTGCTTGCATTGTTGCCCTCCATATAATTATTGTCTATTTACAGACAATAAAACCATGATGATAATTGTAACCAGGCCCAAACGTGCATGACGCAAAAGTAAGTTTGGGGTGGGTCCGGTGCCGTAACACCACACGGTCTGTTATCTATAATCTTTTCTTTCCGGACTCACGCTGTAAGCAATTCAATATTCTATTGTGATGTCTCGTTGTCAAGTTTTGCCAATTCTATCCAGACCCTCTTTTTTCAGTGCGTCTGGCCGCCATATGGACTTCAGACATGATCCCCACATAAGAGGATGTGGCTGTAATTGATCATTGTGGTGTGGATGTCATATTCTGGAGGAAACGGCAAAAATGCGCAGTGTCTTTTTACGACGCAGACGAGCAGCGCATTATACGTCTGGGGTCTACTCGCTTCCGTCAGGGTGCAGACCAGTAAATAGGCCCGAGATTGCCTTCGCCGGCCAAACCACGATTTGCGTACTCCCATATTCTCCGTTATTAGAGCATTTTGTGGACCATGAACTCGAGGGTTTTTTCAAAAAGAAGGATGGAAGCCATGCACAGGACTGCGAGCAAGCTCGAATTCTGTGAAAATCGGATGAAATTGGGCCTTACAATTGCTAACTTTTGCAATGGAGCGCCCGGCCATCATTTTTCAAAATGGCGATGAGCTACAGGACTATTTTTAGGGGTGATTATTTTTGGATGGAATTTTCTCCCAAAAGTCATTGGTCAACCCCCAAAACATTGAACAGAAAATGAAAGATGATAAAATAAGTTTTGATGTCAATGCCGGATAGGAATGGCGCCTTCACACGGCTGCCGTCTCTAGTAATACCTCTGTTCATACAGTTCATTACAGGCGACCAGAGGCGCTTAATTCACTGAAAAATAACGGGGCACTTCATAATGTGCGTCTCAAACACCTTGGAGAGTTGTGAGTATTTGTCATTAATTTCGGAAGTGGGCGTATCTATCACTGGTGTCTATGGTAGTTTATTTACTGGTCTACGTCTGCAACCGTCAATGCCAGATAGGAATGGCGCCCTCACACGGCAGCCGTCTCAAGTAACTCGGTTCGTACAGTTCATAACAGGCGATCAGATGCGCTTAATTCACTGCAAAATAACGGGGCACTTCATTTTCGGCCATAGCGTTGTGACTTTAATTGTAAAAAAAAAGTGTATCATCAATTGACTCACATTAAAGGCAGGTTTTCTCTAAGCTCGGGTGTTTTCTTTTGTAAGGCTTTACTGTTTTGAGCAATACAGAAGTTGAATGAGACATCGATCGTAACTTAAAAAAAAAAGGCCCATGGTTAGTTATGGAATAACTCTGTACAAATATGAAATATCGTATATATTATTTACGGCCCGACAATAATTCAGTTTTAGCAGCATACACTTGTTCCCCCTTCCCCAACCCTGCTTATTTTTAGAATCGATAACAAATGTGGGTATCTGGAACCAGTCTAAGTTAGTAACTGGTTGTGCGCAAAAGCAACCCCCTAAAGACATTGAGGGTTGCTGACTCCCGAAAGAAAAACCAAAATGTATTTTTCCCCGTTAAAATTAAACACTCAAAGTACAAACTTCGTTCGGGAAAAATATCGAAATTGTTGAATACATCTTTACAAATCAACTCAAAATGGACACGAATGGAAGCACAAGCTTTCCTGTTATATCACTTTTCAAGTAATCGACATTTTCGTTCATAGTACATGTAGTACATTACGTTCATGGTTGTACACGTAAGTTCAGGGAATGCCGTGGGAGCATTAAATAAAGATGAATGAGGGCGCTGTGCTTGTTTTATGGTGAACATAACATTTGTCAGGAATTATTGATCGACACGAAAATGAATTTACAGGCATCTCTGACTCTAACATTCCATGAAATTTCACCCATCCTATCAATGAAAGAGAAGGTAGTATTTTAATAAAATAAACCAAGTTATTTAACAACCTCCAACAAGTAATTTGGTCTAACGCGTTGTAGTGTTTCCTCTGATTAAAAGTCAGACGCAGTGCACCGTCCACTCAATAATAGCGCCCTCTTTGTACACGAAAGATTGCACTTTTGTCTCATTCTGCATCTGCTGCATTCACTATTACCTCTTTTTAATGGGGATCAGTGGTTGCATTATGCTTCATGGTGTTCATTGAAACACCTGATAAATGGTTTTCAAAACTTACGTTTTTATAATTACAAACTCTCAGACATACTTTAAATACAAAGTGGGAATTCCTAGGCTCGTAAGATTTACCTGATCGATTACCACCAACTTTTCTAAAAAGTTTCGTGCCTATACAAATCAACCCGGAACAGCCCTTAAAAGGGTACATCGTTTTGAAATCGCCGAAGCCGTTGTTTAAGATTGTTTAGTTATCCTAGTTTTCAAAGGTCTGGTTGAAAGGAAACTAACCTAATGTCGCACCGTTCTTGAGAGGAGACGAAAAGAAAAAAAATCCGGTTGTTTACTTCTGACGCAGTGAACATTTTGTGGCACACGCATACGTATTTCCAGCCGTAAATACAAGTCTCCTTCTTGGACGTTGCCCACAACTTCTGTGTCCATTTATGCATAATAGTGTCAGAGGATTTAATGTACGGTACATTTCGTACAAGTGTAAAAAGCACCAATACATACATGTTGTTTCCCGCACATTCGCAGCATTTCATGCATGCAGTGATGGAACATGTGCGACTGGAATCATGACCTAGCTCCCAAACAGCTCGATTTTGAGAGTCAAAATGTTGACCCCCGAAATAATTCATGCACGCAAGCATAACACAAATACGGCCAATTTGTAAAGGATGTTTGTGTGGATGTTTATATTCTACCTTTAATGTAGGCTTTCCAATAAATATCATTTCATATAAAGCGTATTTTGTAGCCCAATTGGGCGTCATCCAGGACGTAGTGTCCATTTAAGACATAAAAATAAGAGCTCCTTTGAACTGCTAGAGCACAACGAGCGCAAATGTTACTCATCTAAGTTTAAGGACAAAATACAAACACTTATGTCGGGCCTTCTCTTTATTCGTGAACATGACCTCTAAGGTATCAACAAAAGTTTTGAATTTAAACTAAATGATAGGGTAGAAATCAGCGAATGTAGTAATGAACTGGGGATCAAGTAATCACGAGAGGGCGCTGCTTACGAATCATGGAATAGCATCGTCCTTATTAAAATTTCACGACGCGGCTAACCAAACGCTTGCCTGCAATGGTGACCGATCACGGGGAAACCGCATGGTCACGCGATACTTTGACGTCATACAATCGGAATGTATACTTTTCAATTGTAGATGTTTTTCTCGCGAAGCTTTTGTAAATTTGGGGTTAGATCTCTGAATTTCTTTTTCCTTATTTCCCTTCAGTCTTGCTTTTGTGAATGGGCCGAATCCAACGCAACCACCAGTAGACCAAATCCAACGCAACCACCAGTGGACAGAATCCAACGCAACCATCATGAGTGGACCATTTCCGTAGGCTTCTGTTGATATAGTTGGTAAAAAGGCCAAGCGGTTGGCTTCCGGCGAACTCAGCCTCTCGCGCACGGACGGTCACGCCTGTGAGCAACCCCGTCCCCATGGCGTCGAGCGAAACGCTCCCACTAGCTGCACTCTCAAAAATCTTCAAATGCACGTTCAAAAATCTTGCACATACGAAAAATGGAAACTGGGGAAGGATTATTTTTGACGCAATAATTTACACTGAATGTTACTTACGTAAATAACCACAAGTACACGATATAAATCGATAACTTATTGTTGCGGTATCAAATCAGAATACAGAAAGTGAGTTTTCCTCATAGGGTCTACCTTTGTCTCGAGATTGTAACATAAGTAGACCCTGGGAACGAGGTTGGGAATGTGCGTTCATCAATCATGGCAGTGACCTGTCCACAATGCTTTCAGATGCCCCTTCACATTAACAGTAATACTGCTCTCGAGCGAACAATTATTGTTGCCAGTAACACTGGCTGCCGAAAGTCATTCCTCGACGACAGCAGAACCACAAGCAATACTCTGTACCTAAAAAAGGGCGCTGTCTAACCTTATCGTGTGAAGCCAAGACGCTTCGTTTGGCCACCAGCACTGCTGTAGCTGCTGTAAATACAGTGCCGTCGGGAGGGGGGTGGAGTTAGGGGGGTATCCCCCCACAATATTTTGTAAAGACTGCCCTTTTCCATTTAAATACCCTTTTTCGCAAGTGTTTACCCCCCCCCCCCCGAATATTTTTAAAGAGTGCCCTTTTTTTGGTTTAGACAAGTGCCCTTTGAGTACAAAATGAGTACCTTTTTTTCAAAAACAAGTGTCCTTTTACCAAACAAATGAGTGCCTTTAACTAGCGGCTTTCACGAGTGCTTTTTTGGGAATTTCGCGCGTGTGCCTCCCTGAACTTATTATTGTCTTAAAGTGTGTATGATCTTTCAACAGCGCCCTCATTGAAAGATGGTACCAGGCTCCCCCCCCCCAACACTGTAGGTCACGTCAGTGTTGACCTGATTATCCCTCTTTTAAGTCAGCCGATTAATTAGTTGAAATCAAATGATATTGCACGCCGTTTCGGAGGGTGGTTTTCGAGAGAGCTCTCTGAATCCAATATGATTGCAAATTGAAGGATTTTCACAGGTTAAGTTCTTATTTGAGGGTTCTGGAAGGGCGCCACAAGAGGTGAACTTCAGGCTTTACTATAGCAGCGTGCATACCCGTGTGTCCTTCAATATTGGCGCTCGGGTTCACTGTCACCGTTGAGGGGGCACTATGTGACGATGGAAAGTCGATGCCATGCTGCAGTTTAACGGCTGAAAGTGCTTTCGCTAACTGTGGAACTTTTTCTACATGCCCTTACTCCCGTGGAGACACAGAAACACTGATTTAGAAATAAACCTATCTCGGTATCTGTGCATCGGCCCGTCAATAAATTTCCCACACAATTCACGTACGATCCATCAAAGGCGATAAGACCTCGTCTGCTGCCGCGGATGTAGATACGTGACCCCTCGGCTGACCCCGCCGTCCTATCGGCCTATCATTTTTAATAACTGCTTGTCATAACAGTGGCAACCACTAAATTCCCCTGGGTTATACACGGACGAGGGATGAGAATATCCATACTGTTCCCCCCTGATTCTGCTGATACGGTGATGGTTGCTGAATGGCGCTACGGTAGCATTAAAGGGATTGACAAGGCTTTCGGCGGATTTTCCATCATTTCCAAATTATACAAATGTCAAAGACCGACCAGGAAAGTCGTGAATGGGGGACAATCCTCAGTGCGTAATGCCAAGCTCTCATTAGAAGTGGGCATGCGCGGTTTGTTTGGTAATGACGATACCGTTGATAAATCTCAATATTTTTTTTCTTATCCCCAAAATAATAATCCCCGAAATAATAATATTCCCATAGCTATGAATGGCTCAAAGTACTTCAAATGTACTTCCCTATTGCTTTTTCAAATTGTAAAGAACGAATACAAGATAAAATTCACTCGTTATTGAAAGCATTGGAAATCCGATTGCTGATCTTGAGAGATACAAACAGTCATGCATGTTGGACCTCGACCCAAGCATTTTCTGGCGTCATGCATGCGCCCTCAACCCAGGATGCCACTTTAAACAACAACAAAGATCCATCTTGACAACCTTTTAAAATGGTTCATCGGTGGAGGAGCCAGCACTGCGAATGATAGCCGAGCCGTGCCAACCAACCTGCCAGACGTCACTTACGGCCCCACGGCTTATCTGGCAGCGATACGGTGATGGGGGCAAAATCCCGTGCGCCGAACCGCGGGCCAGGAACGCGGGAACCTCCAAACTCATTTTTCTTCTGCTGATGGACATTTATGGGTTCCAGAATTCCTTCTCCTGATAAAACCCTCAGACGATAATCCACCAGTCTCCCTGCTTTTTTTGCGTCCTGGGTTTAACCTTCAACTTGACTGTTTATTTGATTAAAGGAATTGTCAACCTTGAGTGATGGATGTAGTTTACTTTCTTTCTAGGATTTTCTCCTTTTTTTTTTTTTTGGTTAATGGAAATCGGGGAAAAACATGCCAAATTCTGAAGATCAGGAATGTCTGAAAGTAGAAACTCCGAATGATGATGATCACACTGAAGTGTGGTTTTCTGTGTAATACTGAGAGATGGAAAACTGGAACTTATGCTCACGGGAAAATCCGATAAAAACAGCATGTTGGCCCATAAAACGAATCTGTAGATATAGTGGTGTAACAAGGATTCAATTTGCATGAGAGAGGAACCTTCGGGGCCTCATTTTCCGGAGTTTGCCTTCCCCAAATTCTGAATGGAGCCGGGAGCAAAGACCTAAAATGGGAGGCCGTGCACACCCCCATGCCACGCCCCCTCCCCTCTATAGTTACACCATCGGAAATTAACTATAAAAAGATGGTGTATATTCTGGCTCAACCAATATTTTGAATCAAAAAATGATTTTTTTTTTTTCAAGATATAATTTCCATTTTTTTTAACAGGATTATTGTCAATTGCTTTTGAACAGTTTTCTTTATCGTGTTTTGATGCCGTATTTTGCAATGTTTTTTTTGTTTTGTTTGAATGTTGGGTGTTTCGCTTTAAGATTGTCACACAATGGTAGGCCGTATGTCGCAGCCCCGATCGCCAGTTTGGTGGGGACAAGTCGAATAAATAACGCCAGTCCTTCAAACAATGCCATTAATAGCCGCTATAATCGATGCCAAGGCATGCCGGGGAGTCGCGGAAGTTTACTTGAGCGAGGAAGACCAGCTGCCAAGCCGGGGAAGAGATATGGGGTCCGCGATGGCCCGCTTTGAACCCTAGCCACCGGACCAATTAGCGAGGGTGAGAGAAAAAAAATCTGGGGGAGAACCACAAAGTATTGGCTCGCCCCCCTTTACTTCCCTCGTTTACTCTTGCTTTCTCTTTCGTTGGTGATAGGCCGGCCAGTCTTCTTCTTCTGAAAGCAAACAGAAGGGGCTGGTGGTGGCGAGATCGGAGGCGTCGCTGTCGCATCCAGTGTGTAGTCTAGCGCGAACTCGGCGAGGACAATTTGTGTCACTCTTGACGCGCCCCGGCCAAATCCTTAAAACGCACCCCGAGGCTGGGCGTCTCTCTGGAGCTTGCTACCCCAATCAGTCCTCAGTCAGACTCGCCCCGTTTCAGCCCCAACAAGTGTCAGACCCTTTTCTTTCTGTTTTCGTTGGTGTCCGCTTCATGTATTTCAACCCCCGGAGTCGTCAGCCAACTTGCAGAGAAGGGTAAATGTTGTCGCTGGCCTCTGCCTGCCCTCTGAGCTTGTCTGCCCCGACCTACCAGCCCACCAAGCAAGATAGGAGAAGAAGAGAAAGCGACCAGACGCAGGGAGATTTCTCGAAACTCACTGATCCTCCCATCAATATTTTCCTGATCGAGTCATTAGCACAATTGGCGCTCTTGTTGCAGCGAGCGTGGCAGCCAGTGTTAAAGCCCGGTCTAAACATTTACTTACTTAAGTAAATGAAAGGCCGTTACAGCTAAACAATATTGACAGTCAATGGCTCCACGTTAAGTGCGGCGATACCGGGCCTAATTGATTGAATAGTCTGGTCTGTCATCGCTGGTTCTTTCACGGCACTTGTGGCCAATCACCTCGCTCCTTAACTCAACATAGTACGGAGGGAGACGAGAGAGATGTAAGACACTTGACTGAAGACACTCCGGAGGGTCCCCCCCCCCAATCCCTTACAAGACGATCACTCACCCCGAGCCCTCCCCTAATGGTCCCGCCCCAGACTTCGTGTCATCTATAACAGCGATATCGAAAAGCCCTGGATACTATCCAGCCGGTATAATGGCCAGCTGATAAGAGAAGTCAAACTCCTAAGAAAAGAAGAGAGAAGGAACAAGGAGAAGTGAAAAAAACTGAGACTCCAAAAATGTTGACACGGAAATGCGGAGCATTTACTCTGCCGGAGACAATGCAGGAGAACGGGATGATGTCTGGATACCACGGCTACCCTCAGTCGATGGGTTACCCTTCCACAACCTCCACTACCTCCCCTGTTGGTTCCACCACGCCTTTCTCGGTCAAAGACATCCTGTGTTTGGCAGCGGCTCATCAGCAGCACCACCACCCTCGGCACCCGGGCGTGCCGCCTCAGCCGCCGGCCATGCAGGGCTACCAGGACCACGGTCTGTTCCCCATGACCGACGAGGCTTTCCTGGTGGACTCTGCCGCCGCCTTCCCGTGCGACATCACCGCCGTCTCCTGCGCCGTCAGCTCCCCCGAGGAAGCCAGATCGTCGTGCTCCTACCCATCCGTCATGGGCTACTCGGAGATTGCCCCCTCGTCGACATCTCCTCTCGAGCAGAAGCTTCCGTCCCTTCAACATGTTCAATCTCATCAAAGTGAGTACATGTATTATGACACAGTAAAGTCAACTACTAATACTAATACCACCATAGCATCCAGGCTTAACATCTTTAAAACCGGTACTTACCTCAATTACAGTTATTTTTCACATCTCTTTGGCAAAAGTGTAAAGTGATGTTTTAAGGTGTTCAAGTGCTCAAGTGGTGAACAATTTAGACGCTGCAATCTTAGAGAGAAATCACTTGCTGGCTAGTAATACCACTGACCAATAATTGTCTTGTACAGTTCCAATCCCACTACTGCGAAGCATGCAGCGTGCAATATTTACTCGCCCGGTATATGGACGCTTGACGTTCAAGTGGTGGACGGTTTGAAGAGAGCTGTTGAAGATTGATAAATAAATACTAGTGGCGAAGTTGCCCTGGTGTGGTGAAAAATGCGCACGCTGTGTGTGAAGTGGCTCGAACGCTATGGGTTAACACAAACATCACGCTAGTCGGCCCCTCTTAACTTGCTCGTAAATTTTCAACAGGTGTAATTAAATTAATTGTCTGTCCAATAAAAGTAACAAGCCGGTGTTATCGAGGCCTACTTCGTCTCTTATAAAAATTGCACACTTCGATCTTATTATAGTCTTGGTCTCTCGGTCAGTTTTGTCAAACCCAACCTATACTTGACTTTTATCAGATGTAATCTTTTCAGCCATGAAACTTTTAGTTCAAAATGTGCATCACTGCTGTCAATTTTGTGATGTTAACTACAAAACAGCTTTACCTTTTCATTAAAACAGCCTCCTTTTATTTTCCCCAAATTTTGGTGCGTAGTTTTTAACATGCCTCAATGTCCTTGTCTCAGTAGAAGTTTGTTTCAAAAAGATTATTGGAAGTTGCATTTTCTTTTAGTACAAAAGGGGAGCCTTTTATATTAAAGCCACTATAACGGTACGATCAAAGGCTCAGTAGAGAGACTTTTTTACCCAAGGAAAGTTAGTGTTTAGTTCAGGACCAGATGTGACGTTTTTTGAACTGGTTGTCGGATCCCGTTATACATGTACTGGTGGTTCTTGCTATGCGTATTCCAATTCTATATGAGACGATGAGATTCGTTTGTTCTTTTCAACAATTTTGCAGCGATTTCATGTCAAGAGGTTTGCCGAACGATCGACCCAAAGAGAACACACCCGCTTAACCATCACCACCATCACCAGCTTGGAGGGGGCGTGGCAGGAGGAGGAGGAGGAGGAGTGGGAGGCGACAAACAGCCCAGCAAGTCCCGCCAGCGCCGCAAGCCCCGCGTGCTCTTCTCCCAAGCTCAGGTCTACGAGCTGGAGCGTCGCTTCAAGCAGCAGCGCTACCTGTCGGCCCCCGAGCGCGACCAGCTGGCCACTCTGCTCAAGCTCACCCCGACCCAGGTCAAGATCTGGTTCCAGAACCGGCGATACAAGAGTAAGCGACAGCGGCAGGACAAGAGCCTCGAACTGGCCGCCGCCGGTGGCCAGCAGTTCCCGCCCCGGCGGGTGGCCGTGCCGGTGCTGGTGCGAGACGGGAAACCCTGCCTGGGGAACCTTGGGGTCAACACCTCGGCTGCTCCCCCGGCCCCTGGCCCTCCACCTCCCCCGCCTTACGGCTACACCTGCGGGGGTTATAGCTCGGGGAACTCGGTGAGTTCGGCGGGACGATTTGTCAACTCGTGCTCCTACGCCGGCGGAGCGGGAGCACACGGCAACGGTGTGGGTGTATACTCCCAGCCCACCATACAACAGGCAGTCAGGACTTGGTGAAACGTCGACACAGAGACGTATGCTAAAATTATATGTCTATGGCAAAATCTGACGATTTATGAAATGTAATTGATGAAGCAGTCAACTATAATCAGTGCTTGATACCAATGAGAAATGACCATGCATATATTTTTGGTCCACTGCGAACATCAAGATTCTAATACCCCCCCCCTCCCAAAAGAAAACCGATTAGGTTCACTTAATTACGTTGAACATAAAAATTGAGTGGAGTGAGATTCGAACCTGCGACCTCCAGAATACCAAAACATTCAAATATTTTCTACAACGTGCAGTTTTATTTGTAACACACTATAGCACTCTCCTTATCCGAGTACGATAACTTAAAAGTGCATACTCCTCTCGATTCTGGATTTTGTTTTCCTTTGAACTTTGAGGTGGGCTTGCGATAACTTTTGGTTCTCCAAATGCAGAAGAAGGCCAACATATGGTTTCTTCAAGGGCAGCTAAATGTGAATTCGGTGTTTACAACCATGTCAACTTTGGCGATCATTAGCAATAGCAGGTGCACACTTTACTTAGACCAGCCAAATTGTGCGTCCTTTTTTAAGGGGTGCATGGCATGGTCTTAATGGTCTGACTTTTTAGAATGTAGGCCTATCGACATTTTTATTATTTGGGAAATTGGCGAAAATTTTTGGAAACAGAGAGGCATTTTAAGGGGCTTGAGCCTAGCTTGCCCCTATAGCTAATGCCCTCATTTACTTTAAGCAAAGTTGGGCCTGCTCGAGTTTCTCTGACATCATAAGGAAACACACAAAAAGAATATTAATCCATTGGCAACGACCAATTAGGCCTACAACCAGCTTTACAAAATTATTCCACGGCCAAAAATGATTCTGAGAAGACGCAACTTTTAATAAGATTTGACAAAATCCAGTGTTAGTAGATATTATACTCATGCATTTACCGCATTCCTCGACTTTCTTGAGAAAAAAATCATATTGTGCCAATTTCTAGGGTCTTTTTTCGTTTCTTTTCTTTTTTCCCAAAACTGATTCTTGATCCAATGTTGTTTCAATTCCTGGCAGTAATCGTACGGAACCTGAAGGGGACCAGTGCTTATCAGAATACCCAAGTTATTTGTTGCGTCCCAAGGAATGCTGATATTTATTTCTTTAATAAAGGGACCGACCACATGTTGTTTAGAAAAATTAATTGAAATTGAAAATTTAAATGTTCGGTTGTGTTGTGTTCTTATCAATATTTATGTAGAAAAAGGAAGTCTTCATAGAGTGGCTTTAATTATTCCCAAAATACTGTCGATAGCCGAAAATGGGTCTGTATAAGTTGGAATAACAACTGAACGCCATTGTCGATTGACGATTTTGTTTTGTAACCATTTAAATGAGAAGAGTTTTTTTTGTTTCCAGATTTTCTCAAAGTTCCATTCTCTTTTCGACACTTGCCATATTTGTATCGACACGTTTTCTTATACAGAATAGTCGAGTATTATAAGATATGCAATGTCTATTAATAATTATGCAAAGGCATTCCTGTAAGGCATTACTATTTCATAGTGCACTTTTGAAGAAAAAAATGTACAGAATGTAAATAATAGAAGTAAGAATTCATAATAAAGATCTGTTGGAATCTTCGTTATATTAACGCATCGTCAACTTTTTTTAAATTAAAGTTAAATTTACAACAACAAAATGTTTTGATCTGTTTTAAGCCAGATATCTTTAAACTTCTCCGTCAGAAAATGACGAATGGTGCAAATGAGATTTGAAAGAAATGTGATATTTGCCACAGTTACAGAACAATACATCTCGATGTTTTCTCGATTTTTACGAGAAGCTCAAGAAGTGACCTGTACACAAATTCGGACATACTGAGTGCTTGGGACACCGCAGTTGTGGACGTGGTTGCATTTTTAACACTAAGACGCCACACTATATACTTGTGGTGTCAACTGCGTCTGCAGTGTTGATCACGTGTTCGAACTATGCTATAGCAAGACATGGTATCTTTGTGCAAACAAAACAAAACAAAACAATTATGTCATCTTTAATCATTGACTTGCATTCTTTTGCAAAAATTGTTTCCTCCATGATAATTATGTCACCTGTCACAACGAAATGAGCATTAAGTCGGAAATTGGCATTATGCAGTGCGTAACAGTGGGGCTAAGCCAAAATTTGAAGAGGTGATCGATGTTTTGTTTTCAGGTGAACCTCAATCTGTAAGTCCTAAATTACCTTTTCTCATTATTTTTGCTTTATCAAGCATCTTTAAAACTGATTTTCATCCCTTTTAATTATCGGACTGTTTATTCACTGTTTTGAAATGCCATTTTCTCAAAAATTAGTTTTACAACTTTTTAATTTAGTTGGCGATCTATATTTCTGTTACTAAACCCCATACCCAAAATTGTATAAAGGCTATAATTAGAAAGCTCCTGTTCTGCAGAATGCAGACATAAAACATCTCAATTCTTAAAAGGCCGACTTCATGCTCATTTAAAGACGGGTCACATTTTTTTTCCCGTGATGAGCATGCGCATTCGAAGACAAAATACTCCTGCAGTGGGGAAATACTGACCAGAACATGCGCAGTAGGCCTAATCACAGGAAGAAATTGGGCACGCGGACAAATCAAATACGTCAAAAGATATTTCCTTGTCCTTCAACCGCTGTTAGAGTGAATTTGCGTTTGGATATTGTGCTATTTTTTTGAAAAGTAAATTCGCTGGGATCTTTAGATATTGTGTGGGTTTGTGTGACCCATTAGACAGTTTTCTTTATAACTCAAGTATGTGAGTGAAAAATATGGTTTGGATTCAGAAAAAAAATGCATGTCTATAGGAACGGCTTGGCGTTATAAGAAATAGGATGAAACAATCATTACGCCAATAAGAACCGGAACTATATTCTTAACACATTTTCTCTGTAGATAATTATTTGCTTGTTAAATTTCCCCAAACAATGACCATGTAAAGAATCTCCACAGTCTGGTGAAGTTCCCCGTAAACACCGACAATTTTAGCTGGAAATTCCCAATGACACTGAAGGGGCCGAACGCTGCGATCCACCGGTGGTTGGCATTCCTCCCTCACCTCACTGCACTATTCGAAGAAGCCCGTCCCACGTTTACAAGAAAATTCCAATGCTTGACTTCGAGACACGATTTTGTATAACGGTATTGCCCTTCGATGCTCCTCTTTCCAAGTTTATATTTTGGAGGCAATAATTCTCTTAATATGCCAACGCTTTGTGCCATGTTCTTTATACAGATAAACAAACAGGGCATTTTGAATTATGTTCCGATGAACCTGTTTTTACAAACCTAAGTCATTTTTCTGCCAGTAAGTAATCTAAGACATTACACCGCTATGTTTTGTCTTCAACTATGTGCTTACTAAGCCACAACGATCAGAACATGTAACTAAGTTTGTGCAAAACATGCAAGCATCAGACGTTTTCGCAATCCGTACATGGTTGATCTATTATGGTTGATTATACCACAATCTTGTAATACATGTAAAACAAAAGCTAAGTTCAGGGTTTTTCCCCGGATCGGACCTCTCCAACCTCACCAGGAGCATGTAGCCAAGCCGGCCGGCGGCACACGGCCGGGGACAATGCCTGCCAGCCGACTCTCGGTCCCACTCCCGGGCTCCGCATGCACCGTTTATTTGTCTTGAGCGCCCGACTATGTGTCTTAATTGAGGAAAATGTTAGCGGTCCATAAACACGGGACCCCGCCGGAACAAAATTAATAGTTTCCCGCTGACCCGGCAATGGTCAGGAAACAGACAGGATTCTGACTAGGAATGTCGTGATGTTTGTGAAAGCATTTTCACAATTTTTTTTCTCAGCCCGTGACTATGAGCTGATGATGAACGGACCAAAGTTGTAGCCTTGTTGACGGTGTCGTTTATATCGAGATGGAATGCTGGAATTTGACAGGTGGTTTCTTACACAGGATGTCCCGAGCTCAGTTTAGCCCGTGCCCAGTTTACCTATAGACTTCGCATGCATGTGCGAGCGTGCGTGATTGATTGGAGGGTAAACTCAGAACGGATGGTGACAACGTGCCACAGGACTAGTTGGACTCTTTCCACGTGAAATTAAAAGATTTTTACAATACACAAAAATTATGACACCGTGCTCTGTTTACCCTGCATCTGCACACGGGGTGTGTGAGCATGCGCGATTCGTTAAAGGGTAAACTCAGTACGGGGTAGTCCCGTAACCGGTATGCAATAAACTTTGGGCTTTTCTTGCCAAAAAAACGAAAGAGAGAGTCAAGATTATTAAAAGAAATGCATGCCTGCCTTGATCCAATTACCCTGCAGTGTCACATAGAATTATATACCTCTGGATGTGAAGTCGGTTTGTATCAAATATTTTGAAAAATTTCCCGTAAATTTGAAGTTTGAACCTCATCAATATTAATTGCTATTTTCACAAACTGATTTCTGTTGGAAATGTCCTTCACGAGTAACAAGAATGTTTCATTTGGGAAGATACAGGGCAGATTTCTTCATACCTTGGTTCAGGGGCGGAGCCAGGTTTGGCTGAAGAAGGGGGTGTTACAGCGGCGGCGGAACGGTTTTCAAACTGGGGAACATCACTAAATAGGGGCACTTGCTCAGTAAAAGGCATTTTCCGTCGGTGCATTTTTTTGGCACATGATCCGTGCTGAAATGTCGACACGTTTTTTGGTTTTTTTTCACGGGACACTTGGTCTCCGTAAATCAAATTGTGTGTGTGTTGGGGGGGGGACCATCTTCCAAAATAGGGGACGCTCTTCAAAACCGGCCATTTTGCAAACTATATGCATTTTGTGCCCATTTTCTAGGCGCATTGTAAGGGTTTTGGGGCTTGGTTTTCTTATTCCTCCTTCATATCAGAACTCTTTCAGGGCAAGTTTTGTTTTCATCTCGAGGGGCCACATGCTCGAGGAGGCACATTATGTCCGCAAGAGGGGCACGTGGGTAAAACTGGGGGAGGGGGGAAGTGCCCCCTGCCCCCCGGTTCTGCCGCCCCTGAGGTGTTAGCTGTCAAAGGGGTGGGGGTTAGCAGGTATGTGCAATTTTTTTCTCTTCAATTTTTTTGCGGCCCATAACAACCCCCCCCCCCCATCCGCTACTGCTCGTTTTTCTAAAATGGAATTTAAATTCTAGAAATGCAATACAATTAGGCATTTATAAAGCGCCCTTTAATAAAGACAGCGCTGTACAAGGCAATATATACATAATTAATTACACAATGAACAATGAAACTCACTAAACAGAACATCAGTAACAAAACGAAATACAAAGCAATAAACAGGTGTGTTTTTAGAAGACCTTTGAAAATGCCTAAGGTTTTCGGCTCCCTGATGTTGATTGGCAGACAGTTCCAAAGGCGTGCGTGGTCCATCCAGCGGCTTGAATCGCTTTATCACCGGTACGGGTTCTGGTTTTAGGCACAGTGTGTCTAGCGAAAGAGCGAGTGGCATATTTGGGTTTGTGAAATGTGAAAATGCGTGACTCCGAATGACATGGGGATTCTGTTATCTGAAAGGGTGAAAGATACTTCGTAAATGGCCGAAACGCTTGCTAGGTTGCTACTCCCCGAAGAAGCATGTTGTTCTGTAAAGCTGATTAGCCTTTACCTACCTATCCACTTTTTTGTAAATATGTCTTCTTGGGGTCTTTGTTTTCTCACCATATACAGTGCTGTCTGCAATTATATTTCAAATTGCTCCCCCACAAAAAATTAACTCTGAAGCTTTTGACGATTAAAGTACCCCCACACGTTATGCCATTTGCAACGCTTACCTCAAACTTTATTAGCCCGGAATTAAAATTAAGAGCCTCGTTGTCAAATTTATTGGCCGTGTGGGGCCAGTTTAACAGTTGCGCCGGTTGATAAAAAATGTTATTTATTGCCATTCATCTGACACTCTGACAATATTGCAGCCGCCGAGATGCCATTTTGTTAAACACACAAGCCGGCTCTAAATTAACGAATTGTGCCGAGGATACACTTTCTGTCAACACGTTTTTCGCCGATGAAACTGCGCAAAAAGATGCACATAATACGCAGAATTCGAACAGCGCCCTAACGTAAATAACATGAACGAGAGTCGCGTGTTGAAGTTGAATCGAAGAGCAACATTTCCCAAATTAAACTGCGCAGGTGCGGTGATTACTAGGTGCTGATTTATCCCGAGTAGATGATGTTTACATAACAACATGAATCTCGGGTAGGGGAGCATTAATTATCAGCTGCATGTATGTGAGACGCGGGAATGCATCGTCATCATTCACGCACGGTGCAGACAAATTGAGTACGCGAGGTGTCATAACATGACTGCATATTGGTTAAATTTCATATCATCTGTGAGAGGAATTTACCCGACGGCCGTAACGTTTGAAACTCCAGGGCAGGCGGAGTCAATCGCCAATTTAAGTACAGATGCCCAATCTCGATAATTGTATCTGCCTATACAGAGCCCCGATTATGGTTGTTTGTTATTTTATGGTGTTCTACATTTACTGCATTGTTTGGGTTTTAGTGTTGACGAGCTAAAATCACTTGGACCTCTAATAGTAGAGTGGCAATCTCTCTTAAAAGAAAGTATGAAAAACAATACAGCAATTGTTCACATCTATTTCAGATGTCGGGGGAGAGCCGGACTCTCCCATTTATCTAGATTGTGTTGTGTACAAATACCATAACTTATTCTTGTTGAACAGCTCTATGGTGTTTAAGCATCCCGAATAAATTGCCGCCTTGTTGAGGGAAGGAGGAGTGAACAGGATTATCTCAGCCTCAGTTGAACCATCACAGGGGCGGATCTAGCATTAAGGAAAGGGGGGTGAATATGAAAGGAGGGGGTTGAGTGAAGGCGAGCTAGGGGCATCCCCTCCAAGAATGTCAAAATCTACGATGCTTTCACCTACATTCTAAGGCAATTTGAGATTAAACTTAGGAACTTTAGATTTCCATTATTATTTCTGGCCCCATTTTACTAGTATATCTGCACTGCAGCGGATGAACGGAGGGGGGTGCCCTAGATCCGCCACTGCGTTAGCAACTCAGCCAAGAAACTCAAGGGATGGTATGGTGTATATATGGATTCAAATAAAACATTTCATTAATATTTCGACTCAGAGACTTGCGACCACACCCTTATAGCACGTGCAATCGGTTACACCTCTATATACCGACACCCCTATGTTCCGACAACTCAACCTATGTTCCGACACCCCTATGTTCCGACACCCCTATGTTCCGACAACTCAACCTATGTTCCGACACCCCTATGTTCCGACACCCCTATGTTCCGACAACTCAACCTATGTTCCGACATCCCTATGTTCCGACGCCAATATGTTCCGACGCCCCTATGTTCCGACATCCAAATGTTCCGACACCCCTATGTTCCGACTGCATATTCTTATCCCTATCCCTATAACCCTAACCCTAACCCTAACCCTCACCGGGAGTAACACAATCTTATGTGCAGTTTGTCGGAACATGGGGGTGTCGGAACCTAGAGGTGTTGGAACATAGGTTGAGTAGTCGGAACATAGGGGTGGCGGAACATAGGTTGAGTTGTCGGAACATAGGGGCGTCGGAACATAGGGGTTGCGGAACATAGGTTGAGTAGTCGGAAAATAGGGGTGTCGGAACATAGGGGTGGTGGAACATAGGTTGAGTTGTCGGAACATAGGTTGAGTTGTCGGAACATAGGGGTGTCGGAACATAGAGTAGTCACCCGTGCAATCAGAGTGGGCTAAGGACAAGTTATGTCAAGTTTATTTCACTGCAACTAGTACTCTCGTGAATTAGCCAAACAGCCGGTTTAAAAATCTTTTCACAGCTGAGGGAGGATGGATTTTGTCCCGTTCGTATAAAATCTTAATCGTATTAGGATATACTTAAACTGAAATTCCGGATAAATTATAAAGAAGCCTTCGGTTATTGACATGGACATTTCATGCAAACTGGACAAAGGATGTTTGTATTACATAAAATAGCTCTATGAATTGCCATCATAATTTCCACACAACGGTCCGCAAATGAGCACTGCACGGTTGATAAAAATAGTTACATTTTACTCTGCATTCGAGAATCTTTCATTTCGCGAAAATGGCACGTCGAAAAAAATCTTAAAAGATGGGCAAGATATCGATCAAAATCTCCATGAGGGCCTATAGTCCGTCCTTTGAACCTGACTGAATCGCTGACTTATTACTCAAATACTGAGTGTCACGTATTGTGAATTAGACTTGCTTAAGTCTGTCAGTGACTGACTGTCGCTTGTGAATTACTGTTTACCTATCACACTGACTGAATTACTGTTTACCTATCACACTGACTGAATGTCTCTTGTGAATTAGACTGATTACTTACCCCACTGACTGTCACGTGTGGACTGTACTGTTTATCTATCACGCAGACTGACTGCCACTTGTTAATTGAACTAATTATCTTTGTCTCAATGACTGATTATCACTTGTGAATTAGACTGGTTACCTATCCCACTGACTGAATGTCACTTGTGAATTAGACTGGTTACCTATCCCACTGACTGATTATCACTTGTGAATTAGACTGGTTACCTATCTCACTGACTGACTGTCACTTGTGAATTAGACTGGTTACCCATCCCACTGACTGACTGTCACTTGTGAATTAGGCTGGTTACCCATCCCACTGACGTTTAGGTGTTAGTATGAAGTTTAGGTGTTTATTTTTTTCTTCAAAGATGATCAACCCTAAAAGAAATCCATGAAGCCCATCGCCATTTTCAGAAATGATTCCCCCAATCCATTGCAAAATAGAACGACTTTGGTTTCAGTTTCTTCCCAAATTTCTCAGAAATACAAGAGAGGTGGGATCCTTCATTGCTACAAACCTGCAAATGAATGGGGCTAGAATACTCTCTCTTAAGAGAAAATTTGACAGTACACAAATCGTGATTTGGCTGGCGTATAGGCAATTAATTTTTGTCCTATTTACTGGTCTGCACCCCCTATTCTTTTATGTGATGTAGTATAATAACGACACATGTGCATTTAGTCTGACGCCGCTTGATTCGAGGTCCGCTCGATAGTCCGGAGGTTCGATGGTCCGAAGGTTCGATGGTCCGAAGGTTCGTTAATCCGAAGGTTCGATAGTCCGAACACACAAATTCCCTATACCCGGGGGGGGGGTCATTAGTCTGAGTATCACCCGTAATCCACGGAGCCAAGTCTCCTGTATACGTCTGATATATCTAAGCGTGCATGACGTCATTTCATTCCGAAATCAGGACTTAGATTGTGATTGGTCAATTTTGATGCCGCGTTTTTGTAACAACCTGTACACAAATGCTTGACTCATCGTGATGTTTACGCGCGTATAGAAGGCGCCTGCTGATTGGTCAGTTTCTCGAGGTCATACGCAGTCTAGTTGCATTATTAATCGCCGAATCTGTTTACGTATAATAGACCAATAGACCATGGTCGGCTTCGTTCGTTAATCCGAGCATTTGGTGCGATAGTCCGAAAGTTCATTACGAACCTTCAGACTAATAAACCTTCAGACTAATGAACCTCAGGACTCACGGACCTTCGGACTATCAAGCGGTTGCCCTTGATTCATGTACCGGTACTTTCATGTGTAGACAAAAAGTCAAGTCTCCGTGCCTACGGCGAAAGTGGATTTTTCACTGTTATGATCGCGTTACCATGCACCACAGCTTATTCTACAAATTTGTAATTCTGAATCAATTGAATAGAATTGTGTGCGCTCTTTAGACAAGCTTTACTATCCCTGCTAAGTCTTGTTCAGGATAATAGCATGTACAGGGTGAGTAAAAAAAAAAACCCAAATGGCAGGACCATTTTCTTCATAAAGTTCTGCATGTGGCTTTATCAAAATCTAGAATATGAAAGCCCAATTAAGCTTTCTTTTAGTACAAGAATCATTCAAATCACTTATGTACTGTTCAAATTACGGAATTTTAAACACAACCACCGTTTTAAAGTTCTGTCCACGGATCACAAAACAAGGTGTGTGTTCTTTCAGCAAAACGAAAACAATTCACACACATCGATGTGTTGTGTTTAAAATTCAACTTGAAAAGTGCATGAGTGATTTGAATGATTCTTGTTCTAAAATAAAGTTTATTAATTGGGCGTTCATATCCTGGATTTTGAAAGTGCAACATGCAGAACTTCATTGAAAAAAAATGGTCCAGGCATTTGGGTATCCTTTTTTCTTTTTACTCACCCTGCGTGCGAATGCAGTACAAGGGCTGCACAAATACTGTACAAACGGAGCTTGGCACTTGGCTCTCTGGGCCGATTGTATAATAGACTCGGGCAAAGTCAGCATTAAAATCAAATTGTCCTTGTTACATCTCATAATAATACTGAAAGCACGGTCGTTCTTCGGTCACCGAACTGTATATATCGGGCCTGATAACTCATGGTGACCGCCAAATTATTGCCTGAAATGCCCGCCTCTGGTGTACAATGGCGTCATTTGGGCCCATTTCTATTTACATTTTCCCGCATTCCGCCGTCGCTTATCGATGCCAAAAAGACCCCAAAATGTCGTGGGGAGCTTTCCGCTATCTCGTCTAGTCTGGGCCCGGCCCATTAGATATCGTCTGTTGGCCATGATTTAAACAAAATTATGATAATAATGCCACCATGAAAGGGTTTTTTTTCCTGAGAGTCAGATAAACGACATCGATTTCTGACGGGGATGTTTAGATTTGTGTGCGCGAAGGGAACTTAAGCAATGGTCCCACTAATTTTACGAAATCTCGGCTTCGGTTGAGGTTTCTCTTTAGATTTAAGGCCCCAGACATGGGGATTTCGACACAACATGGGTCCATGATTCTGCTAGACAATCCACATCATATCTTTTGATTTGAGTCATTCCGTTTGGTTTGATTTTCAAAGGCTTCTGCTTGATTCCGGAGCCTTTAGCCGAACGAAGACGGAGCCGAGATTTTGGAAATGGTCAGAAATTTCAGACAGGTTTATTAATTTTTGGGATGATACGGACCCTGCTTTATACAGGATTTAAAGGTCTAAATTTTCTTCAATTCAAGACACGATACATTTTCAAAATGCACAAATGAAACTTGTTTTATTCAAAGGATGGGGACTTTTCAAAGCAATGATTTTGTTTAACCCATAACTGTGCAGAGATCGCCCTATTGTTTCATTCAAGATTGGGCTAATTTAGGTTTCCAATTTTCAGCACGCATTTTTACTTTGAACAAAGTGAAAAGTGCCTTCGAGCTACAAAGGAATTAAGAAAAACTGGAATGTTCGCAAATTGCAACGGACGGATATTGTGGGCTAACTTTGAATATGGAGGAATAAGAAAGGAAGAACGATGCCTTCTGTATGTCTTGTTAGGGAATTGGAGGCATTTCCTTGTTTTTTTCCCTACAATACATTGATTCACACAATTGTAAAATTCCATGGACCTTTCGTAAGTTGGCTTTTGATTGTGATTAACCAGCTTTCTTCAAAAAATGATGCATTTGATTGTAAATTAATTAACTCTGGAGACGTTTGCGAATACACCGTGTGTATAGTGACAAAAGAAAGAGACGTCTGATTTTGGAGGAACCGCGAATACACTCTCCTAAAGATGGTCGGTGCATTCTGACCGAAACGTCGAGATAATCATGTTTTTGCCTCAGAACCAAATTTCTATTTATTTCAGATGTAAACATTCACATGGTATCGTAGCAAACGTCTCTCATTGTACTCAAAATAGTAAAGTGCTTCAAATCGCAATCAGTGTTAATTGAAACCATGGAACTCCGCAGATCTCTTTTCATGATAAAAAGAAATCAGCCAATTTCCATCAAGTCCAGCCGCAATTTCCCCACGAATACATTGAGCAGTGACACAGAGAGATCCATTGTGATCGAGTATGTTCCATTTTTTTTCCTGGTCTAAATCCGTTATCACTGTAGTTAGCAATGTGAAATGGAGCTTAATATTTTTTAACAGGTTGGGCCTGAGCACTCCCCATGGACTGTGTGAAGAAGGTGGGACTATAATTAGTATAAGCACGCTGTGGTGCCGGCTTGTGTGTCAATCAGCATTACACGGACCCTATTTAGGAACTGCAAACGGCCTAGTTTAATACCTATTGTCTGTCTAAATGCCGGAACAAAAAGTGTACCACCCGTTGTTGTATAAACCATTATGATATAATTGTTAGCCCTTCCCTTTAGTTTTCTTCTTTACTTTTTGTAAAAGACAATAAGCTGAAGTGTCAACTTCGACTTCCTTTTTCTTCCAAACTGCAGCCCTCGAACTCGGAGGCAAACAGTGGTGGCGACGCGGTGGCGAAGGGGGGAGTCCACGGGATGACGAGACAGTTTCACCCCGTCACAAAGACAGAGGCAGTGCTGGTACCCCCCGGCTGACCCCGGTCCCCGGCCCCTTGTGTTTACAGTGGTTGACCCGCGCGGGTCGACCCGTGTCATCAGTGACGGGGAAAAACAAGCTCCGGTCTCCTTTAAAGGTTTGTTCTAGCACCCCACTGTTGAGTCTGCTAATGGATCTCTTGATTTAAATTTGAAAGCATTGTTTCCCTTCTAGAATCTAGTTCAAGATATGTCACATGCTCAGTTCTAGGCATTAGTGACGCATTTGATTGAATACTGCCACCAACGGCAGCTGTGTTATAAGACCACGATCATTAACGCCTTGGTTATGAATCCCCAGTGACTTAGAAGGGCCTTTAACTGTTACCCATAAAGCATCATGCACATTCCTGTGTTGTCGAAACCAGAGAAGAAGATTGACAAGGCAAAAATAAACTCCCAATAATTTATACTTATCCATGAGCCCGTGGCGGTTGAACGCGTTCACTTACCCTAAAACTTCGAATTCCAGCAGCAACACCCCCCCCCCCCAAGAAAAGGGGGGAGCCTCTTACGTGACGTTACCAAACAGGTTGGAAATGTTTAGAGTTCCTACGCGAATGCACATGTGATGACAGAGACGTTGGCGAGTGCTTGGTTTCAACCACTTTGTTTCCCTGGCGTCATAGAGGGCGCTATACACATTTTCCGTCGACATTTCATTGGCAACTACGATCGGTGAATCGGTGAAGAGTCGAGTGGACAGGCCCGGATTAAGTGTTTCGTAGGCCCTAGGCACCAGTGTTCCGAAGAATGGAGAAGGAAGGGGAAAGGAAGAGGGAATAAGAACAAAGTGGAGAATGTAAAAATAAACACCGCTGCTCAAAACTCCGCGAAGCTAAAATCCGGTTCTGAAACCCATGTCAAAAGATTGTACATTCTGTCAAGTCGGCACAAGCTGTCATGCCGGCACAAGCTGCCGTGCGAAGTCGCTTTACATACGGGGGTTGACAGCTACAGCTGTGCATATAAAAATATAAAAAATACCACTATAGGATTGAAAGACACCCCCCCCCCCTGCAGTCTGGGACCAGGGAACAGGCCTGAACAACAATGCGCAAAGGTACTGAGCATGTACATGCAGTTTTGCGACAATGAAATAAAAACGTTATAGCTGGATTGAATTTTGTATTTTCGAGCAATTTCAAAAATTAATTTCGAACGATTACAGTACAAGCTCTCAATATAACAAATTAATCATTCTTTCAATTGTACTCCGATAGAAAAGAAAGGAAATAAAACAAAAAGTTATGTGGCGATGGCCAAGTCTTCAGGAGTCGGACTTATGACCCTAACTCAATGAGCCCCTTACCGACTTCCATATAGAACTCTTCTGGGACTCGGTACCCGGCCCACCACACCTCCTTCCCTGTCCATCCATGTAACTCGAAAGTCAGGCACCATAAAGGGAGGAAACGAGGTGGCACCCTAAGCCTTGCTGCCGAGTCAGCAAAAGAACCCCGTACCTATACGCAGACGCCAACCTGGACTTCGCAGACAGTCCCAACTTGTGAGTCAGCTTACCGACCGACCGAGCTAACTGCTGTTGGTAAATGACGACGGGAAATTAACACTCTTAAATGACAGAACCGCGGGCACCGAAAACCAAAAAAATGACACCAAGCGGTTTCGAACCCCTAACCCTGGGTCCGCTGTCAGACAGCTTAACAACTAAGCTATTTCAGTATAGGTGCTTTTCTCTTTGCGTTTAAAACATAATGCTTATTTCCGCAGTGGGAGAGTTACTTTGTGTTTCATAGCTGCACGAAAGATGCATCAGCATCGTGCTTTACACATGAATGCTGTTACGTAACTCTTTTCTACAATCATTCCTTAGTACCGAGCAGTTGACTATTCAGAGTCACTACGAGCAATTAAACTTACCAAGCTCGTCCTTATTCTGTCTCATCAATGATTGTTTCGCGTCGCGCGTCTTTCGGCCGGCACTGACACGTTGCTATGATTTAGAGAAATTCTAGCAAGTTTCCCCTCCCTCATTATATTTATATCAAACTACTGACCCGTTTACAAATTTAAGAACTAATTTATCGGGTGAACATCTTTGAAGGGAAAAATAACCTAAAGTCATTAGTTAACCCCCAGAATGTAAATTGAAAGAGGATACATGGAGCTTGAGCTTTAATTTAATCATCTGATGGATGTCTTTTATTCCCGCCCGTGAGAATTGCCGAGAGCATGGCAGAGGGTATTTCCCCCGATTTTTGGAAATTGGAAGTATTAATCGGTGTCTGGTTGCATTTATTTTATGGTCTCCACCCTCAAACATAACAACTTGCACGCCAACATCGTGGTGGTCCAATTAAGATATATCAAATGAGAGTTCGATTGACCGTTACACGCGTGACCGCCTGGTGTGGAGTAGACTGGTACCCCGCGGCGATACCGCATGTCGGTCATGCAGACTGTAATCTGCTCGTTAAACATGTTTGTTTTAGGTGCAGTGATCCCCACACAACAGTCTGCCGGGGACCAACTCGTACAAATCAAATTAACAGCTTTAAGTTTGTTTAAAGGGAGGGATTCCTTTATAATTATGTCAAATAGGTCTTCATCTACCTCCATGATGAATGTAAGTTCCTTGCTCTATGGTTTATGTTATACATCAGTTCTGTTTTTGAAGGCACTTAAATTTCGGGAAAGTGAAGACAATTTTCAGGATTTAACGTCTTTTCAAGGGCTTCAAACTCAATGTTTTAAATATTTGGTGCTATTCCAAGATTCGGCCATCTTGAATCGAAACTCAACGACCCCTGTAAATGTTAAAAATGAAATTCAGACAGTACAAAATGAAAATCGTATGCAATGGACGCAAAACATACCTCCATGGTTAAATTAACCTCATTGTGCATCGATTAGTAATTCTTTATGTCAGACTTAAAGTCTATTGTAAAATAGTCTGGCACCTTCCAATTCAAGGTGAGCAGTCTAAACAGCCATCTCATGAATAAGGCCATGTAAGCATAATAAGACAGAGTTTCATAACGAATTACACGACCAGTCATTACGAATACCACTACCATGCATGCACCAGTCCATCACCCTTCATGCTTTGTTTATCACTTGACCTATAATTTGACCTCCGTTACTTAAGAGTTCATTACTGATGGGCGCTCCCATATCTTGACTGGGGCCATACAGGGTGCAGGCCAGTAACCAGTTGGCCCGAAATTGCCTACGCCGGCCAAATCACTATTTGCATGCCCTAAATTCTCCGGTACTTAGAGTATTTTGAGGGCCATGAACTTGATTTTGAGGGTTTGTAAAAAGAAAATGGAAGTCGTACAGGGGACTGCGAGCTCGTATTTCTGTTAAATGCGGATGAACTTAAGCCCTAGAATTGCTCTGTTTTGCAATGAATTGAAGCGGAGGCGTCCTTTTTCAAAATGGCGATGGGCTACTGGACTACGTTTAGGATTAGTCTTTGGATGGAAATTTCTCCCAAAAGTCATTGGTAAGCAAGCAAAAAAAAACTAACAGAAAATGAAAGATGATGAATTAAGATTTAGTTTGATGTGTGTCTCAAACACCTTAGAGAGTAGTGAGTTATTTTAAAATGATTTTTGGAAGTGCGCGTAATGATCACTGAGGTCTATGGCAGTCTATTTGCTTGGCCTAAAACCTAAGTTGTTCCTTCCATCCAGTGTAGAGACGGATAGCGCCCTCTCGTGGTTAATTGTGGTCCATTCTAATTTTCCTCTACTTGTAGATTGCCAATGTACTGTACGCTGAAGGAACTAGTATGTGGTTATGATGCGAGGGCCAGGCTTCGTTAGTTTGGTGCACAACAATTCAGTTGAATGTTTTGAACTAATATTTTAAGTTGAAAATTCCAAAACATTTCGATCTTTTGCTTTGTTGTGGGAGTATTTTGTATGCAATGTTTTCGGAGCCAGATTGGAAGCAAAATTATAATTCAACTTACAGTTTGGCCTGCAGTTTTTGAACACCAGTATTTGGACTTTTACACTGTTATTTCGGTTGTGTAAAAATCAAACGGTTGAGTACTATATGAACCTAGCAACCAGTTGTGTAAACTGTTGTTTACACAACTTGTGTAAAATATTACACAACTTGTTCATTTTTTTTTTACACAACTGTTGCTAGGTTCATATAGTACACAACCGAAATAACAGTGAACCTGCTATTTTTTGATGGTGTCCACTGATTTCATTTTAATTGGTGGACCTCATGCAATTTTCTGAATTTAAAAGCGAGAACCAATTAGTGGGTATTGACAATGTCAAAATGGGTTGTAGGTGCCTACTATGGTCCAAAATCGTTTAGTTCCCAATATTCAACTATGAACGGTTCCAAAAGAAGAACATGGGCGTCAATCGGTGGGGGACCGGGGGACAAGTCCTCCCCCCCCCCTTCCCCCCACTTTTTAAAGTGGGAGGGATATCATATCGTTTGTCCTCCTCCCTCCCCCCACACTTTTTGCATCCCCGAATAAAAATTGTAGCCTACTTTAATGATTCTATAGCTCAGAATAGCTGATTCAATGACTCCAAACTCGAAAATGATGTTTAAAAAAAATGGTTTGAGTGGTCAGAAATTGACTCAGATCGCACCACAGAGCGTCTAGAATCTAAAATACCGCGCTCGCATTAGTGCTCATCAAGGTATGCCCCCCCCCCCCAACACACACACTTTTGAGAAGCGATTGACGCCCTTGTGCATATTGCTTATTAATTTATCGGGACAAATAGTACAGTCCCTCAGCATGTAATTACAAAGCACAGTGATGGGTAGATTTTAACACTGACCAGGTACAAACCATACCCATACAAGAACACAGCTCCCGCAACCCGATCCGTTCTATGTGGTCTAATAATTTGCCGGGCCCGCATCTCGCGGACGGATTCGCCGTTTATTATTTTATCTGGCGCGAAAACAAACTGTCAATCATGCCGTGGACAAGTATTAGGACTGGGGAAATGAAATGGTAATGAATTTTGTGAATGCTTGTGAATGGACGGGAGTTTATGTTATTGAACGATAACAACAGGAAATGGCTTCGGGGAAAATGGGTTAAAGGGGCAAACCGAGACCAGTAAAACAAAAATGGTTGCAAAATTGTTTTGATATAACACCATTATTTTGTGTATGCATCGGTACAACGTATTCTTAATCTTCAGTTCATGGGTAACGTTTTCAATCAAAATTCGAAAAGAATCCTGAGGTTTTCGAACCGTTTTCTTGAAGCTTTTGGTTGATGGTTTATCTTTTAGAAACTGGTCCTCTGTCAGTGTCCAAAGTAGGCATTAAGTGTATGGCTACGACTTTTCACCATGATATGGCAACAAATGAAACCGGCACAGAAAAGCTATTCGGACATGGCCTAACTATCAAGGTTCTGAAATTAAAACCCAAAATAACGCATTTCACGTTTGGTTCGGGAGAAAAAAAATCGGATTTTCAAGATGGCGATGAAATCGAATACGAAGCTTGAGTGCATCCACGGGTGAGCTAGAGAATGTGGGGATGGCATAGAGACTGAAGATATTTTATGGTGTAGTAAAATTTCCTGCCCAAATTAGAATCCTGAACTGGGCGGGTCCAGCTTTGGCTCACGGGGGTGGGCGGGGCGGGTTGGAGGGGGGGGATGGCCGGGGGTGGGGGTTGGGGTAGCAGGCATGTGCTATATGCCTTCCTGCATAATTTTCCTATATTTTGCGACGCGGGGTGCGGGGCAGACCCCCTAAACACAGCACCCCCCATCCACCCCCACCCCCAGATCAGCGATACTGTTGTCAATTTATACATCTTGTTTGATTGCCAATGTACTGTACATTTCGTGTTTAATATTGTTTACCGTGCGACAGTAATGGGGTACTACTACATTACGACTTGATGGAATATTAGCAGAGATTATCCTCTTTTGATGCAGTTGCAGTTTCCAGCTGCGGTGACTATTTTGTCGTTGCTGCTGCACAGTTGCTTAGAGCCTATGTATCTCCTGTTCTTCAGTTGCTTGGCTGTTAAAGTTATACCCGTCATCGTCGAAAAGGCCGTTCAATAAGCTGAAAACAATAAACAGGCGTTTGCCTTTCTAAAATAATTATGGACCATTATTATTTTGACAGTTCTGTGTTAGCATTTAAACGTACAGTTCTTTCAAAATTTGAAAGTATGTACGTCTTTGTATCCTTATACTCTTGTCACTATTCATTCCCTTCAACTTTAAACCAACACCAGTCAATATTTTTCAATTTCGAAGGTGTGCCTTTAAGGAATTCTCCGTATACTGGACATTTGTGACAATCACTTTCAATAACAGGCAATCAGGCGAGCTGTGCTCCTCGCGTTAATCGCGTGATTCCCCATTAGTCATGTCTGTCGATTGCCGTCCGCGACACCCACAATAACTCACCATTCGGGTCTTGTTCCTTTTAATTGTTTAAACAACTCACTCCGTTTGTTTAATCACTGATTGGAGAAAGAAACGAATTTAAAAGAAGCTGGGTTAAATGGTACGGGAATTTGGACAAGTTGGCCTCGTGCATCATGGAGTTGGGGAGAGTCGCCAAATAAACAAGGATTTAATCTTAAACCATCGTTACTGTATGCTTTGTGTAATGGTTGTTCAAACAGAGGGATTCTTTTACAACGATCTTTTTTCTCGTTGATAAATCTCTTCGCATGCCAAATGCATTGATTGCACATGCCGGACTTAAACTTTTAATCGGAATAGGGAGGGCCTTCCTATGGAGAAAAGTGCTCGCAATGATAATAATAACAAATTGCCGTGGTAAGCAATGACTTTTGAAAGTACCGGTATGTTTTACAGACTTTTAAGATGATCTCTCCCAGTTGATCAAAAAGTGGGTTGCACATTAATTTTTGGTTTCGTTGGATCAGTCAGTACAGAGTGTGCCCAAAAAGTGCAACATTCAGAAAACAAATAATTAATACTGTTTAATGTTTTTTTCTTTAATTAAATTATAATGCATTAAAGCCTGACTTTTTCTCCATCCACTCCTTTTCACCCCATTCCATTTTGGGCACCTAAATCCAGAACACAGTCAATAAAATGAAAGGGTGTAAATTATACTTGGGCCACTCTCATCTGTGATGTCAATAACTTCAATGCATATCAATGCATATTAATGCCTAACCCAGATTCAGCATGTCCATGTGAGAGTGGCCCAAGTAAAATGTACACCCTTTTACTTAACTGATTATATTTCTGGATCTAGGGACCCAAATGGAATGGGTAAAAAGGAGTGGATTGAAAAATAGTCAGGCTTTAAGGTAACATATATTTTCATTTAGGAATTTTTTTTAAAACAGTTTAAATTATTTGTTTTCTGAATGTTGCACTTTCTTGGCTCACTCTGCATATACATCAGATCTATGTGAACTTGCTGAGATATGACATAAAGAAATTACTAAAAAGGAAACAGTCGTCGGGTTACATTCTAAAAACTCCCGGGTCACATTGAGCCCGGACTGATCCGGGTCATATTATAATCTGATACTTTTCCGGGTCAAGATGACACTTTTCGGGTCAAAATGACACTTCTCTTGATCATTGTCCGGGTCATTTTGAAGGCGGTAAAAGTGTCATTTTGGATCCGGAAAAGTATCCGGTTATCACAATAACATGACATAGATTCCGGTCAAATACCCAGGATTTTTTTTTAGTGTAGGCATTCAATTTGTGGTGAATTTGTGGTTTGAGTTGGTCACAGTGTTGCATTTTCCAAGAAAGTCTCCATTTGGATAAGATGTTGTATAGAAGGTCGTGGGTTCGAGTCCGACCCAAGTAACTGCCAATTTTATTCTCGCCAGCTGTCTGACAGCACTGAAGTATACAGTGCGTACACTGTACATCGGTGACGGGGCAGCATGAAATATTCCATCTCACGAAACATTTGGTTACCATTTCAACTGACATAGGCACTTTGTCACAAAATTGACGGAACTGTGTTTTTTCCCCTTCAAAATGTCGTGTTATGTTGTGTTTACTTTGAAGTACAAACAATTTAAGACAATTCTCCATCAGAAATTATTCGTTGAAACGTCACTCTGTTGTGGCAGCGCAGGGTCCGAAGTGAACTGTTTGTCCGAAGTTCACGATACAGTAGCACCGGATACTTCGCGCCCTGCATGGAACAAATCACAGCCTGCAGTTACTTGTAAAACAGAGACTTTCGTCTCTTAACTTTGCAGAATGGTAAGCATTATGCTATTCAAGTGGTAGACTTTATATTTCAACCGAACTATATAAAAAGGCCAGTTGCACTACATACTCGTGTACTCGTGGGTCGGCTTCAGAAGTTTGGGGACACCGCTGGACGAGTGATAGCGCCCTCTCGCGTTGTCCCCTCCCACCACTTATCCAAATAAATCTTTGCCTCCGTGCGAGAGTAAAGCCGCCCACGTCTTGCACTCGGGGCCTGCCGTGGTGATTTGATCCATTATTTGGAAATTCGTCCCCGGCCCGGCTCACCGTTAATTGTTTGTGTGCACGAGGGATGTATACACAAGATTAGTGGACCTCCATCATTATGTTTGTGGATATAAGTCTAATGCGCCCCCTGGGTCAACCCTCAGTGGAAACCTTTTTTTTTTCTCTCTCCACCAAACCTCGTACCCTTCGCCTGCTCCGGGGTGAAAACCGCACCGAGCGGTGACTGGATTCCCTCCCGGCGGGGTACCCGCCGTGGAATAATACTCGCCCGCTATTAGGACCGTTTACCGGAATCAAGAGATAGTTGTCGAGACCAGGGGTGGAAAACCCGTTGAAAAGTAAGCCCAAGTATTTGTTGACATATGGCCCGCCTGCAAATTACTTATCGCAGTGTGCATTCCCTGGGGCCCGCGCGTCAGTCTTAACGCGGACGCAGCGTGACAGCTCGGCTCGTTTTGGGCATCCCGCCAATCACCGGGGTCCTTACGGATACCTTCGTCGGAGGTTGGGATGAAAGGCAGTCGGCGATTGGTCGGAAGGCCGGACACCGGTCAATCTGGTGTCAAGTTCGTTCGCTGTGCGGTGGTGGATTGGGGCCGGGGACCAGTCACCCTGTCAAAATAGCCTTGAACGAAGCAGGACCACCCAATCCGTTTTGGCAGCTCCCCTGCTCTGCGTCAAAAAACTCCTTCTCCACTTGTCCTCTCTGACGTCTTCTAAATAAAGACACCCCAAACAAGGATTGAGTGTCAGATAAAGATCCCTGTCGTTTACACGAACATTCCACAATCCCGCACAGTAAACAGCAAAATGGCGTGTTTTTCAGTGAAGAGTATGGTTATCCTCAGAAAGTAGCGTCCAGAAAGTTTGAGAGATCTCTCTCCTCTCCATGTTCTCACCTGAAGTTTACGATGCTCCGCTCCACTAATTAATTGGGTTATTTATTTGGTTTGGTCGGGGCTAATATACCCCTTCTCACTCATTAACTCCAGCGTAAGTGGTCATTTATCTTCACTTCTACAGTCAGCACCCTGTTTTTCGGGCCGGAATAATAATGTGGGTTTTAACCGCTCTTGTCAAAACAGTCAGTCACAGGGTGCGGTTTGGGGTGAGTCGAGTGATGTCCCCCAAAGTCAGTGACTTCCCAAAGTCAGTGACTTTTCACCTGAGCTTGTGAGCCTTCGTTGTGAACAAAAAGGGAATCTCCAGATTAATCCTGTCGAAATGAGTCCAACCAACTCTGTCTTTGTCTACTGTTTTTGTCTAGTTCCTTGTTTTTCATGTTTGTTTTCTCTGAGAATGTTTATAGCCTTGCGTGGCTTTGTTCTGGCCATGTGGGGGAACCTCCATTAAAACTTTCAAACATCGTCAGCAAGTCAAAGTCAAAAGAGACCATAAACTGAAGGTAATGTGCTCCGAATTTATCACAAATTATAACGGACGCCCCCCCCCCATCCCCTATCGTGCTTTCAGGAAACGGGGGCCGTGATATGAAGGGGAGTGAGAGATGGCGTGTCGACGCGACATGCCCCTATAAATTTTGAAATCTAGGATGCTTTCTCCTGCATTCTAAGATAATTGAGAATACATTTAGGAACTTTAGCCTTCCATTTATAACTTTTGGCCCTATTTAAATCGTATCATAAAATTAGTCAGCGGGTGGGGGGTGGTTCAACCCCCAAATCCCCCTCTGGATTTCCCATGGGCCCCATCCCGCTGTTAAACCTAGTTCCATGAAGCTAGGCAACGCGTCAAAAGGGATAATAGGCAAAAGGATAATACTTAATAGGCAAAAAAAAAGTAAAGCGCCACCGAGCGACGAAGTCGTAAAGAAAGGTTTGAATTTGGGTGAGGATAAACAATAAAAACGATATTATGATCGTCAAAACTATAAATTATATGAATCGCTGCATTCAACTGTTTCCCATACTTGGGGAAATATGAGTGACATGCGTGACACCGTGTAGGGAACCAGGGGGTTCGACTTGTCACGGACATCAACTACTCGTTTTGACGGATTGCGACATGACACGCATGCATGACAGGCAGGCCTGTCGTGCCCGCCGTGTAGCTGCTGACCAACAAGGGCCCAACCCCGCGTCCCGGGTTATGTGCACTGGCAAATCAATTAGATTGAATTGCTACCACTTAGGCCGCAATTCAGACAATTGGATAAGGTGGGAGATAATCCGTCACTGAGGTACAGCCCGCGGGGCCAGCCCCCCTTTTTATTACTCTACACCAATCACTTGAAGTATTGAGGTTTATCTCTCAACATTGCACTGGTTCTCTCGCCTTGTGTGGTTTGGCTGTTTTGTTTTCCTTCCTCGATATCTTCTTGACGGGTGTAGCTCAAGGTGCATTGTTTAACGGAGGTGTAGTTGCTTAACGACTCGTAGCCAATGAGAGGCCCGTGTGAGAGTCTTGCTTAATTGCACCGATCTGCTTGGGCCCCCCTGCGATCGCTAACTTAACTCTCACCAGGCTGTCACTCTCGCTCGTAACCAGTCGATTTGCTCGGTGATTAGCTGCTGCGAAGCTTACACTGTGAGTCTCTAGTGAGTGATGGTCATTGCGTGAAAACACGGGAATTGTGACAGGCGGGTTTGTTACGCCAAGGAGCCAGAGACTGGTCATCATTAACTTCATGGTTCAGTTTGACTGTGGATTTCGAGGCTTACACATCACCAACAGCATACAGAACTTGTATACATCGCTATCACTTTCATCTGGAACTTACTGTCGGGACTAAGCGTACAACTATACATCACCGGTGCCGTGAAGTATTGAACCGGGCAACGACACCGACGAAGCGAGAAGCCACACACCATGGTCGGCTCGGGAGTCTCCCGTGTCAACGGCTCGCTCACCCCCTTCACTATCCTGGACATTCTCGGCGGCCGTGGGCGGAGCAGCAAGAGCAACCGGACCGATGCCGAACCCCCTAAAGAGGAGGTGTCACCGAAGCCGTACCGGCGAGGATCGGCGGCGACGGCAGAGCACTCGGCGGGTTTGAAGATGCGAACTGTCCCCGTGCCGGAAAGTCTTGACTCGCTATACCATCCGTCGGTGGTGGTACGGCACACTGAACAGATATCCCTTGAGCATTTTGCCCATCATCATCATCATCGTCATCTTCATTCTCACCACAATCAAATTCCAAGGGAAGAGTTGGCAGGATGCCGATACACGGACAGGGTGTGCACCGACGAAAAGGAAGGTTTAAAGCGTGACACAATTCCCCCACACCATCGCCGAGAGGTACTTACAGAAAACCCTTCGAGAGGAGAGGAGAATGAGCGACCGGAGTCACGTCTAGTCGATACAGGTATGAACCCCAATATACTTCAAAGATTTATTTTAAAAGTTGAAGACATGAAAAGGGAATCTTGAAGTTAAAATATAGGAGAAATGGAACTGAATGGTGAATCAACACTTGACTTTCCTGTCAACTAATTTACTCACCATAACAGCGAAAATCTTAATTAGACTGTATTCAACAAGGCCTTAATGGGGATCGTGGCTTTTTGTCACACTACACCATTGATATAATTGATCACCACCCTCTGTTTTGACTGTACATGTACCTCTACGTTAACCTTGTGTGATGATGCCCCTCTTCATTGCATCTGATGAAGGAGTTGTTACAACGAAAGCTTATGCAAACTTTCACTCTATAGTTATTCAATTGAAGTGCTACCTTATACTTTTCCATTGGATTCACGAAAGTTGCTATTTTTATACAAATTTAAGACTCCCTTTTCAACACATTTGCTACCCGACAAACCTAGTTTTCCTTTGAAATTGAATGGCACATTTTTTCAAGTATAAATTAGATCTACGAGGCTATCAGCAAAAAAATGTTAGCAAACTTTTGAGACTAATTCCCTTCAACTCTATATTATACGACAATTCTCATGAAAATGTTGCAAATTCATCGATGCCTGTTTTTGACAAGAAAGTACTAAAACATCTCTGTGTGCATGCAGCAATTGTCCCTGCTTTTTATTTTACCAAATTAGCCTATATAAAAAAAAACACCAAGTGATCGTCCGGGTTTTTTTTTCAAAAAGAGGAGGATGAGGGCCTTTTTATTTATTTATTTGTTTTTAATGAAAAATAGGCTTAAATAGCCGTATTTAACTTGCACGATATGTACCTTAAAAAGGAGGAGGCCCTTTTATTTGAGATTTCTGGGTAGTTGTCTACTAGTTGATGACCACAAACCCTTCTTAAAGTGCTTTTTGAACAGTAGTAAAGCTATTAGAAGCATCTCAACTTCTGAAACGTCTACTAAAAAATGTTATAGCTGAAATTTAAAAAATCCACACAAAAAAAATCGATGCAGCCTCAAAAACTCGGGCGGGGACGCTCAACTGGTATTTGTTTTTGACTTGGCCCAATTATCGTTGAAATACAGAACCAAATTAACAGATGATTTATCATCCTGACATAACATAATTGTGTGTTTATATTCAGTCCTTGTTTTGATTAAAGGTGTGTAAAGACTTTTATTCAAATGTTCAAAGTAAAAAAGAAGTTTCACGAGTGTGTGCCATGCTATACGCACTATGGTGTAAATATTAATTATAATTATCGAGTCGAGTCATTGACAATTAAGTTTTGAATGAATTTACAACAGCTTTCGCCTGTCTGGTTCGGCTGGTTTGCCTCACAGCCCCCTATACATGACATCCCACATCCGATTTTTACTGCCGCAGAACGTGGTTCCGTGCGGTTGGTTGATCGAACTCAGCGCCTCTCCTCGGCCAAGCAAACATACCATGCTAGGCCCTGCATCGCCCATCTCGCTCGCTGACGCTGGACCACCAAGAGTTAGAGTTTGTTTAACGGTTAAGAGCGTGCTCACGCTTCCCCAGGAGGTTGTCAGATTTGATTACATCTCGTATTTTTTTCTTTCTTTTTCTCTATTTTATGATCAGATGATCGAGTGATAGCTGAGATGTTGGAGGAAGAAGATGAAAAGTCCCAGCAGTCGCCAGCCTCGGCGACCTCAGCGGCCGGGCAGAAGGAAGGCCGCAAGAAGCGCTCCCGGGCCGCCTTCTCCCACGCCCAGGTCTTCGAGCTGGAGCGGCGCTTCGGCCATCAGCGCTACCTGTCCGGGCCCGAGCGCGCCGATCTGGCCGCCGCCTTGAAACTCACCGAGCAGCAGGTCAAGATCTGGTTCCAGAACCGGCGCTACAAGACCAAGCGGAAGCAGATGGCTGTCGACATGATGTCCCCGCCGCCGGCCAAGAAAGTGGCCGTCAAGGTGCTGTTCAGGGACCCCCACGCCCAGCCCCCGTTCTACCCGGACAGCGGCCTGCCGTTGCCCACCTCTCCCGCCGCGTACCACGGACTTATCGGCCAGTTCGGTTGCCATGCCTACCCTCCAATGTGCCACTCGCACTATCCCTTAAATGGCCTTTTGTTTGGCCAGTAACTTTGCTATTTTGGCCGCTAACATGGCCACTTACCAAAGAACGCCGTAAAATGGATCAAATGGACAGACAGTATAATGAATTGAAAGTTGATGATTCTATTGTATATTATCCAAAATATGAACCAGTATTTGACCATGAAACTGGCGTAATGATAGAGTAATGCTACGACATTCTTTCGATATATTGCTGGGCTTGAACAGTATTCTATACTATTCCACAAGAGGCTTCTAATTCTTCCCCTTTTTTACATTTTTGGCACATCGACTACGCATTCTTTTTTTTACAGAGACAAAAAAAAACAAATTCCGAAAAAGGTTACAGTTAATGGTCGAGCAATTGTACATTACTTCTCTGACAAGTGAAAAGGATACTCTGTAATTATCACACACTTGAAAACAGATATCATATAATGATATAATTTATTACATTAAGACAGAAAAAGTTCTTGATTAACACTCCATACACCTTTCTGTTTCTGGCAAATTGTTTCTTTCCTTTTTCTTCTCCTGACGGATTTATAAAATTTAAAAATCGACTGTCAAACCGTTTTCGACCAATCGTATTATATTGTCGTGGTAATTAATAGTACTGTAATTTTGTACAAACAAATGTTTAAAAATATTGATATATCCTTATTGTCATGTATGAATAAAGTCTGTGAATAGTAGGCATACAATTGTATATAAACTTTTTTGGAAGTGTATAACAAGTGAAGTGATATTGCCTTGGACAATTTGTCATATTTTTTTAGTGTGATTGGGTTGTGGTTAATATACGAAGCGATTAGCTGATTCTGTGGCGGCACTCAAGAAAATAAATACTCGCTCACTCGGTCCGTAATTTATCGGCGAGTGGTGTATGTAAGGACCGCCGAAGTGCCGCGTTGCGGCCGTGTGTGCGTGGGGGTTCTGCCCCGCCGTTCGTGACACTACCCAGCCACGGCTCCCAACTTGAACTTGGCACTTAACACTTCTCTCGCGGAATGACGGGGCGTTATTGTTTATTGGGCTGAAGTGCATGTACATCTCCGCCGTGTGGTATTTGCCACACATTATTGATACACATCAGAAAAGTGGGTTTTTTTTCTCTGTGTGGTTTATTTAGGGGTGGGAAGGGGAATGCAACGTGACAAGTTCAGGAAGAATCTACTCACGGCATGTCATGTTCTGGTCGTGCTTGCCCACAAAAGTTGACCTTTTCGCGATTTAATTTAAGACACCAGAGAGCAAGTGACAAATTGCCAAACTTTTACGATTTCCAACACTTAACTGTAGACATGAGCAGTAAATTTCGGTACTTTGGTCACCCCCCCCCCTATCTTCCGGTTAAATTGCAAACGGGACGGGATCCGACTAATAGAATTGCCGAGTAGGCGAGTCAATCCCAAATCAATCTCAAAGTCACTCTCAAGTTAAATCACCAGTCAAATCACAACTCAGGTTACACTAAGCGGCAATGGATGAACAGTGCCAACATAACAAATGCCTTCGTCATACTCCACTGCGATAATTTGAGGATGGATAACTTAAGATAGACTTGTTATTGATCCTCGGTGGCTAATCTACAGGGTGAGTCCAAAAAACGAAACCCAAATGTCGGGACCATTGTTTTAGTGAAGTTCCGCATGTATCTCTTTAAAAATCTAGGATATGAAAGCCCATTTCATAAGCTTTCTTTTAGTACGAGAATCATTCAAATCACTTATGTACTTTTTAAGTTACGGTGTTTTAAACACAACCACCGTTTTAAAGTTCTGTCCACGGATCACAAAAAAAGTGTGCGTTCTTTCGGCAAAACGAAACAATTCATCACACATCACGTTTCGTTTTGCTGAAAGAACACTGAACTTTTTGTGATCCGTGGACAGAACCTTAAAACGGCGGTTATGTTTAAAACTCCGTAACTTGAAAAGTACATAAGTGATTTGAATGATTCTTGTACTAAAAGAAAGCTTATGAATTGGGCTTTTATATTCTAGATTTTGAACGTGCTACATGCAGAACTTCACTACAACAATGGTCCCGACATTTGGGTTTCACTTTTTTTGACTCACCTTGTGCTTTGAGCAGTGGCCAGTACGGAGTTACTGCATGGTGAAATCCAAAGCAGAAAGTTTTTTTTTGGGGGGGGGGGGGGAATATGTATCTGTTTTTAATTTCTTCGAAGGAACACGGATGATTTCGGTAATATAGGCTTCCCACCTGAGCACCGGTTTTAAAATGTAATACACACTAACGTAAAGCCGGTATCAGATGAAATTTGGACTCCAATGAAAGCTGGTCTTATATTGACTCTATAGTCACGCGTTACTTTTCCCTGTCCCAATTATCGTCACGCAGGCATGCGCAATACAACCATGAGTCAGTATTCCACAGAGTCCAAATTTCACACAACACCTGTCTCAGCTTCAGTCACGCATATCAATTACTACGGTGTCCCAGACCGAATCTGACACTCGATTATACCGTGACCACGTTGAGCTTGCCTTCTATAGCGGATGTCAACATTAGTATACACATTTTTTTTTATTTCAGACAAATGGTTTCACATTTGGAACCGGTCCTGTCTTATACACCGTAAAACTAAAGTCAGGATGGACTGCACAAACAAAAGAAACAGGGAAATCTGACCAGCGTTTGCGGGTGCAACTGAAAATCAGTCCAAAAATTACCACTGACTAGGGAATCTACGGTGAATGGGACTGCAGTCTGAATCCGTCGGCGTCAGCTCGTCAATTGTGAAGAGCTAGAGAAAACAGTCAGTATTTGGATTTCCAGCTACCTATTTCCAGGTTGTTTTCCTCGATAAATTGCCTAGTATGCCTACATGACGGTTTTGTTTCCGGGCAATTGAAACTGAAACTTTGATTTTAAATAATTTCAACTGATGCTATGCATGCAGAAACCCATAGCCTACTAATAGCAGATCATCTGAAGCATTCCATAGAATATTCATGACAAAATAGAAACGTAGAACTCTAAAAAGTCACATGAAAGATTGACCCGGAATCCGGCTTCTATTTGGTCTATACTTTTCCGGATCAAAACCACACTTTCCTGGCCAAAAAATGACACTTTTCCAGGGGTCAAAATTCACACTTTTCCGGGTAACAGTGACACTTCTCTGGATCATTTTGGCAAAAGTCATTTTGACAAAGTAAAGTGTCATGTTTTGACCCCGAAAGGCCAAAAAGAGTCTGGGCCGGGTCAAACATGGACTTTTCAGAGTGTATAGATGAAAGTAATGTTTGAAAAAAAAAACACTGTAAATTGTAGTAGAGGGACTTGCGATGGATCACAAGTAAGACGCAAGTCATTTCACAAAGTCCAGTCACAACTATAATAGGGGATGAACACTCTTATACGTTGCCTTTGTCACAGGTTATTTGACTAGTTTGACTTGTGGTGGACTTGCGATTACTTGTAAGCCATCACAAGTTTCGTCGTGGCGTCTTCACTCCACAGTCTTGCGAGCTACCGTCGTGCTTCCTAGGAAAAAAGAATTACCAGTTTTGACCGATGATGCGTATATTATTTCTGTAATTATTTTTTATCAGAAAACAAAATCTGATGAAAAAAAATGTATTTTAGTCCTAGTACTTAGTCGTCATTCATTATTTATAAAGAGTGAATCGTCATTTGGGAGGCTAATCATCCTAACTCGCAGCTGAGAAGCTGAATTGCGAAGGATGCCACCACAACGTGGTCGAGCCGCTGGCATGTAAAGGCGCTTTTGGCAGCCAGCCACATCGACCAATATACGTATGACCACGGAGCACAGCCAGAGATCGAAAGTGTTTGATTTTTTTTCCGGAGAGAGGGAAACCGGAGGGCCCGGAGAAAAACCCTCGTGGCACAGGAGAAAACCAACGCACAACTCTACTCACATGGTCCTAGCTGGTAACGGACCAGGGCCACAGTGGTTAGACGCGAGCGCTTTACGCACTGCCACCCTCAAAATTCTGGTGTGGATGCATTTTTTGTTCAAACTCAAACTGCCGTAGTTTGGGAAAGATCAGCTTGTCAACACTCGATAATGCGCTAAACATCTCGATGACGAGTAATCCAATTTGCATTGCTCCAATTGGGAAACCCTTGTGTTTGTCTTTTCTAATTCTACAGGCAGCGATCTCCGCTAAATTAATTACCCAGGCCATTAACGGCGATATAGCGCGCGAAATACGGGCACTAAGTGATATCACTTTAATTAATTTGTTGGGTTAATGGCTAATTTACATGAATAATTTGCCAGCGCGGATCGCGGCATTGTGTGCACTGGAAGTAGCGTGGAAGGTGATGGACTGTCAGGTTGTCAGATTTCTTTATTAATTGAATTTGAGGCTAGTAATATGGGGGCTGGCGGGTAGCACAATGCGCGGGCAGGAAGGATCATGCCTCGTTCCCCATACCTGCAGTGTGTTGTTTTAGCAGTTAGCCATGGCAAACACATTAGTGTAGTCAATATTTGCACCGCGCTTAACGGTGTTGGCTCACGGGTGAATAGCGTCATTTACCCGGCGAGGTGGTCGGAGGTAATCCCCCTCATCCCCGGACTTTGCAAGAATACGCCCTGTGTGTGCAGACTGCATATCGGGGCCCCAAACCCCATTCAAGGCTGTGTGCTCAAGAACTTTCACATTCTACCCCGAGTTTGCCCCCTCCTCCGTCTCAGTACTTTGGTTTTTTTTTGTGGCTTTGTTCCTGTTGTATTCTGTTTGTCTATCTCAAGCTTAAGAAGTACTTGCTAAGTTGTGTGCATAAAATAAAGACGTCTAAGCTTTTTCCTCCAACCATCCAGTTAGATGCAAAAATATGCCGAGTATGTTTGTCTGGACTCCGAATCCGAACCGAATTCGTCAAAAGCAACTTTAAAATTAATGTTACATTTTTGTCCGATTTTCTTAAATGGCTAGGGTCGAAGTAGTTATCGAATGTTATCGATATCGAAGTACATGTAATATAAACATACTTTAGAAAAGTCGCTTTTCCAACACTGAAATAGACAACCTATTCGTGAAATTTAAGTGGGCGCTTCACCGTAAGATTCCCTCTGATGACGGTCAGAGAATACTGGCCAAATTATCGACTTAACGTGTTTTTCCCCCAGAACCACCGCTCAAGCTATAATCACTTCACGTGGTGTATCAACAAACCTTTCCCAAGTCCCTAGCATGACTGCAGAGTCTGAAATCGCAATTTTGATTCGAAAACCGAACGTTCATTTTGTTTATAGATTCAAACACCGAGCATAATGCTCACGGCAAAAGCGAGCCACCATTTCCATACGATTACCAATATAAATGCAGAGTAACCTAAAAGAGCCGAACACTTTTTCCGTCATTAGTGGTAGCTATGGTTTCGCAAACTACTTTCCTCACCCGGCCTTTTAGAGAAAGAAAAGCAAAATGTTCACAGCGATACTGCGTTGCTCCCCGCAACGACCTCTCGTGCGGAGAATAGAAATAGAATAAATCCAGGTCCTTCATTTTTCTTTTACAAATATATTTGCCGCTATGGCCATTATACGTTGTAAACACAGCAGAGGAAAGTGGTCTGAAACTCGCCACTCTTTACACAAGCCATTAAGCCGTACAAACAACCGACAGAGAGAAATACAGACTGATCGTAATGTGAAGGAGTCCGTCACACTAGCTGTTAAATATGATGGTGTGTGGTGTTTTTTTCTTCGTAAGCCCCACTCGGCACTCAGTTGTATTGGCGCTATCTTTCACTTCAAATCGACAGACACAAACACTTGACTCAAACACTGCATAATTGCACAATGCACAAGTCGACTCCTCTTTTCCAAACTTAGGCATATTTCTTCAGCCACACACGTAGCCAGCAGTCATTATATATACTGATAGGTTTTCTTCTAAGTGTTTCTACCTGATAACTTTTTAAAATGTTTCGAAGAAGTGGAACATTTGACAAAGAACATGGAGTTTCATAGACGATAATGTCGTCTATGAAACTCCATGATCCATGATCCTTGTTATGTCAAGGATCGTTCTTTGGTATGAATTACTCACAAAATGAGAAACTTCACAGTAAAAAAAACTGTGCTTAGCAGTTAAACACTTTTCTAAACGCACACGTTTACGTAACATTCGAGTGTGGACATTCCTTTGTCTTCGTGTAGTTAAGAAAAACCTGTGAAAAAAACCTCATTTTACTCACACTGTGAAAACTCTTTCAACCAAAATGTTTTTCTATGATTCCCTTTGGTGTTTCTCTTCATTTTGCCACAGATAAACCTCAGACCCCAAAATGCCTGTAAACCTGTTTTCCAGAGAGGGGGAAACACTGTGTGGCTTGGGCAAGTCCACACAACGTCGCTGCTACCTGGTTTATGTGGACCTCTTTTGTTCGGAAGTCCACACAGTGAATGAAATGCTTGTTTTACAAATTTCGGTCTTACATTATCACATTGCGAACACGTTTAAATACTAAACATGTTTAGAGCATTGATGGAGAGTCTTTAGCGATTTGACACGTAAAGAGATTGTGTTTAATTGCTATAAACACAGTTTTTAGAGCGTATTCTGCGTTATAATCATCATCATCAATGTTTTGAAAAAAAGTATCTGTAGTTATTTAATAATTTTCCTTTAAAAAAAACACTGTTCGGATTTCGTTTATAAGATACCAAAGTACCAATGAAGTTTTCTGTTTTCATTTTTGCGAAGTGCCGTTGAAAACAATCATGCTATTACAAAATAATTTATACTGCGTGTGGTCAGGCATGTCTGGTGTCACGAGGGGACTTGTCCAAAACAAGAGTGGTCCAGTCCCCCCTCCGGTCCCAGAAATGCCTGCACTCCAATGTTTTTCGCGTGTGTGGTCAGCTGTCCAGAAACATGTCACTCTGCCCGCCCGCAAAACCTGGTAGAAGAGAAAGCCTTCATAGTTGTCACCCATCATTCTCAAACCTCGGAGATATGTTATCGCAGGAGCACTCGTCTACCAACGCAAGCCTCCTCCCTCCCCCGGCGTTTCAAGTACCCCTCTCGGCCTCTCTGACTCGCTTACTCTGTGGTACAAGACATGGACTTGTTTTGGAGGTTCGCTGGTTGTTTTGTTTGAGTGCTGCGAGCTCCCCTCACTTGTTCCCCTCTAATACAAATATAAACACATATATTATTAGGCGCTAACTTGTGTGGGACAGGTCGGATAATGAGACCCTCTTTTTTTTGTTTTAGCCCTCTCTGAACGAGGTGTTGGGTGTGATTTGATGGGCTATCACAGTTTAGGCCTACAGCTTGAATGCAGGTAAATTGCTCAATTTCATTAAAACCGATGAAATGTTGTGTGAATAGTGTATGATTGTCAAAAGCCAACACAGTTTTTGGATCGTTGATTACACATCTTGATTGAATTGAGACACTGGAAAATATAAATGACGTTAGGGAATTGAAAGTTGACGATCGAGTACACCTTGTACCGTTTGTAATGGCGAAATGTTGTCGTTAACTTTTGAATTTATAATTTGGGGAGAATTTTATAAAGCTCCTGCGTTTGGGGTTAAGAGGCTCGGATATGTCGACAACCACAACAGCAGCAGCAGCAGCAGCAGCAGCAGCAGCAGCAACAACAACAACAACAACAACAACAACAACAACAACAACAACAACAACAACAGCAACAAAAGCAAAAACAACAGCAACAGCAGCAACAGCAACAACAGCAACAGCAGCAACACCACCACCACCAACAACAACAACAACAACACCATCAATGGTGATCATAAAGACTTTACCAATTACAGTTTCGGACCAACTTCATTTTTGCCTGCCACAAATCAAGCTAGAGGGCGTTCGCTATTTACTGTGCATATGCATCCGCAGCGTGATCCCCGTCCCCAACGGCTGTGACTGTTCACCCAGCCCCTATCGTCCGCTATCGGCCCTTGTCTATATACGTATACCCCGCACGGACCCCCCTCTCTTCACCTGACACCCAGGCCGAAATTACGGCCCATCTCCGACAATGCCACCCTGAAAGTTAAGTGCCGCGATGCGTGATATTGTGTAAACCATGTCATTCTTATCGGCAGGGGGGAGACCCTCAAACATCCAGGTGAGCTTAGCCCACTTTGCCCTCCAGGTTTTTTCCTCAACTCGTAGATACCGACAACCTCCCACATTTCCCCCTATATTGCGAAATAATCCCCGTTCTAATCTTAACAGCGTCATAATATAAACAGTAAACTGAAGTTTTCTTGACGTCTTATCTCCAGTAAAAGTAGTATACTTCAATCTAGCCGTGCATTAAAATCTTCAAGATCACTTTTTCAGGCCATTGTTAAATTCCCTGGCATAAATATTTACACCTGTGGGTGTTTTTTATGAAAACTCTTTAAATGCCGGAATCTGTTCACTTGTCGTAGACCGGCCTTCCGGCTGAGGTCTTGGTGAAGTTGCAAGGGGGGGGGAGGTGCGGTAGCGTAAACATCTTGGCCTACCTAGTGGCATACCTGAGCACCGGCCGAACCCCCACGATTGGCGGGGTAGGCTGTCGACTGCGTGGGTTGTGTACGCGGTTTTGGGCGCCCACACCTGGGGAGCATACGCGGCCCCCAAGGGTCCTTTTCGCGCACGTGAACCGTCACTGGGTCAAGAAATCAATAAGGAGAATCCTTTTTTTGGCCAGAAATTGTGTTAAATTTGTTGTGCAATTTACCACGGGTAATATTGGATCCCAAATGACAACATGAAATCCCGCTGGGTCCACGTTTGACTATTTTCCAGTCAGACAGTCAAATCTGATGGCTACTTTTATAAGGGTGTGTGACCGTTCATCTTTGAGTTTGGTGTCAACAAAGCAAAATACCAGTTAGCATCTCCCCGCTAAAGCACCACACGCCCAATACGTCCTACGAAAGCAGCGACATAATATAGCCAACCAAACCCTCTCCCCCCCCCCCACCACCACCACCACCACCATCCCCTTCACACCTCCCCCACCCCAAACTTCTCTTTTTGAAAATCAACTTTTGAGATTCGGCATACTGCTTGCAAAGCGATGTTGCGTCGGGAAAAAAATAGATAGACTAGGCCTAAATGGTAAAATGCCATCCACCGTCCGACGACCAAACTCAGTTCGTCACTGTTTAGTAAAATCAACTCATTCTGAAATTTGTTGCGTTCCGCTCGTCAGTAAAGTTAACTGGATCGAGCACACAGTAAAGAAAACAGAAGATAAAGATGTGAGCATAGAAAATCTGTTCTGGAGGATCGGGGGAAAAGAAACGGACATAGCTATTTTGTTCCTCGTGTTTAGATAGCGTGGAATAAATCATTTGGTAATAGCGTTACCTGGATCGTTTGATGGCAGGCGGGCTGTTGTGAAATGACCATATAACGCGCACCTAAATAACCGGCACATCTGGTGGTCGAACACGCAAGATATGTTATTGAAACCTTTTACGGTATGACGCAGAGAAGTCACTCGTATATGTCACGATGCACCATCTGGGAAAAGCGGTCAGAAAAAAAGGAAGAGAGGGATATTTTCTTTTTACAAGGAGCCATCAAAAAATGAAGTTGTTTCACCGACAAGTCAACATCGTCATAAAACACGGAGGTTCCGCGGTGCTTTTCTGGGGGTGCCTTCACAGAGGGGATGGGTCGCACTAATAATAAATATTTCCATCAAATTTTATGACGAGGGTAAGGTGAGATGATTGTCTTGTTTAGAACCGTATACGAACGAAAGAGCGTGGCAGGTCCGACCCGTGTGTACCTGCTAGGGCGACTTCGCGAAGGTGCAAGTTGCAGACTGAAGTGGTTTTAAAGTGCTCGGTAAAAAGTCTACGGTCGACCTATGACCTTTACGCCGTAACTTCAAGGGGACATTTTTAAAAGGAATGCAGTGGAATTACCTGAGATTTTGGGAAGCCTAGCCCGCTGAAAGAGTTACGGTCTTTACATTCGGCAAGCTAACACTCTCCCCTGCCTGTGGTGGCGTCTCCCTAATTTCTGTCACAATCTATCTTATTCAAATGTTGTTATATTTTTTCAACATCAGCCAAGTTGCAGCTCAAGTGTCGACACATTAAACGTTAAAAACCGAGCAACTGGTTTACATACTTAGGCAAAAAAAAAAAAGTCTCCGGTTTCTGGTATGCGCGCGCGTCGCCGTAGCCATGCGCGTCGGCAAAATGAAAAAGTTTTTTTTTCAATACAAGATGATGTGGCCTCTCTGGACTCCCATATTTTGCACTAGTTTTAGTCGGCACTATTTGCAGTCATCAGCGACATTTTTAAAAAAAAAAAAAAAAAAAAAAAAAAAAAAAAAAAAAAAAACTTTTGGGGCAAGCTCCATACCAGAAACCGGAGACTTTTTTTTTTTGGCCTTATGCTTGCTTAGAGAGTACTGCCCATGCTCTTCAACAAGTTTTATATGTTTTCTCCTGACGATTTTCTTACTACTCTTTTTTTTCTCTTTAGGGCGACTGCAACAGTCTACAACTTACATTGGGCCGATGGGGTTTTTTGTTCGATGCATAACAGAGTTGTAATCACTCGAGTCAATGACTCGACTCGAGTCCAACTCGAGTCAAAATGTTTGGTGACTCGACTCGATTCGAGTCCCTAAGGGTAAATGACTCTACTCAACTCGAGTCACTGCGAGCAAACGACTCGACTCGACTCGAGTCTTTCATCAGAACACTCGACTCGACTCGAGCGAAGGGGTTTAAGACTCCAGTCCAAAAAATAAAAGCAAAACTTTGCGAAAAATATTTGTAAATTGCATTTGTATAATACAATTTGGTTTTGATGCTGATGTTGTCAGCGATCAGCACAATAAATTCTAGACCCGAAGCCGGAACAGATAGCCTATACAAGATCGGAGTTTCACTTCTTGTTAACTGTTAGTGGTACAAATGACTTTCTCTCTTGTCTTAGTATTCAAACATTCGTGACTCAGATTGACCCGAGCTAAATATTTGACTCGACTTGACTCGACTCGACTCGACTCGACCTTATTGACCTAATGACTCGACTCGACTCGAGTCACTTCTTTAAAATGACTTGACTCGACTCGAGTCACAAAAATCAGTGACTCGTTCCAAATCTGATGCATGCTTCATCCCAAATTGCATAACTTTTGCGTCGCTAGAAGAAAATAAGCAATTTAGGAAAGAATCCGATTTCTCGAAATCGCACGGACAGTGCATCTTTAAGTGAATAATAATTATAGGACATGCCTGTCAAGCGGACTGTCCATCAACACCCAGATACATATCATGTTTTGTCATCCAAGGAAATTTTCTCCCGCGCGGAAAATATTGTAGAGTCTTTCCGCCATTAAAACAACAAGCAAACGGCCGAGTGCCGGGCCTGGGGGTCCCGGGTTAGAGTAAACTGCTCGCATGTGTGGCGTTCGCTTTGACTTCACCCAGCTCAGTATTTATACTGTACTGGAGGGCCACTGTGGAAAGTTGGGCAGGATTTTTTTGGTTTACATGTATATACGTGAAGTTTATCCGGTGCTCCTCGACCAAAGAAAAAAAGGAGTGAGGATCTTGTCACTCGTCGGCCTTGTAAATGTAGGTCTAAGTGACTCTTGGCCCGAGGAACAAGGCCCCAGAACGCCCGGCAAACACTTAAGGAGGACTTGGCATCTCACATTAACACTTAACTAAACGGACTCCGAAGAGCCTTACAGAAGACACGAAAGACAAACAGGGGGAAATCCTGGAATATTTGAGAAGAAGTCTCTCGGGGCCTGCCCTTGAGTTTGATCAAGATGATCCTTGTGACTTCTTCGGATCTCGAAAGAACTCTTTTCATAATATTTCTTCCCGATCTAAGGTATCAACCTTGAAACAAATTCTGTCCCACCTCATTTTTTCCGGGAGGTTCGGTGCTTTAAAGCAAGCATCTAAAAGTTGTTTGTGATAGGTGTTTTTTTTATGAGGCGTTTGAAGTGACTTTTGGAGGCTCGTAATTTACGCGAGTCAATTGAGGCCGAACGACTTCGGAGTACCCCCCTCCCGCGTCCCATTTGTAAAGCCCCGGAGTTTTTACAGGTGTGCTGTAGAGGTGATTTACAAAAGCCCAAGGTGTTGAGAGTTGTGTTTAATTGTGTCAGGGTAGACCGCCCACCGTAAACAAGCCCAGCCCGGCCGAAATGATTTTAATGACCAGGGATTCTTCCTTGGACCTCTCAGTGCTCTCTTTATTTCTGCCTTCCCCTCTTCTGATCCTTCTTGCCACCCGGGCCTAGCTTCCTGCGGCGGATTGCTTACCGGGGCATTGTTCGGCGGAGATGATGGTCACAATGCGGTGCGAGGCTCATCTCCGTCAAAGGACCGAGCGAGTTTAGGACAGTTCAGGCTAAGCCCCGGCCGTGCAGGCCTGGGTGTCCGTCCACAGCTGGCACGGCTGATGTTCCGTGCAGATCTCCGGTGAATGACACAAGCTACGGGAGATCTTCCGCCCCATTGCACCGCATTAAGCCCGGCAATTAGCCCCCATTATACCGGAGTGTTATACCCAACACTTCACCTGAATACGCCCGTCATTAAACTCTCTGGCGGTTTCACACTTTGGGTATAATCTCCGGCCCCATTCAGCGCCCGCGACGGGTACTTTAGGCAAGCCTTTGTGTCGAGTGATGGCCCAATATACGGATAATGTCGACGTGCGGATCGTTAATGCTCCTTTATAGCGGGGACAATGCCATACCTGTGTCCCGTTAGTTTGTTCGCGGCTGGCCGATCATGTTGTAGTTTATTAAAAACATTACTTCCAAATTAAGGCAACGATTTATCGAGTCTCAATAAGTAGGGGATGTGACTGCCTCGGCCACAGGTGCCACACAGGGTGGGGGATAGGGGGAGACACCAAACACAAGGAGCGGGGATTAGACCCCAAAATGTGTGGAGGCAGAGGGGAAAAACTATAGGCAAGGTCGATCTATGATGTGTCTTTATTGGGACACTTGATTGGAAATTTTAGAACAGCAATTAACGTGTATAGGTGTAGGTGAGGATCTGAGTCTACAAAGATAAATAGCAGGGTAACCTGGCAATGCGAAGTATTCTTTAACAAGGTATCAACCGGGGACCACAAGGGGAGGGAATGAATCCAACAATGTAAGGGTCTGATTATTTTTGAAGAGGTTTCGTGGTACACAACCCACGCTTGTCACACAAGAGCCTGCATTTATAAGCACAGCCGATAGGCCCCACGGCATTTTTAACCGGTTTATACATTCCATGCTGGAGTAGGTGGATTTTGGAGGTTTTTTTCTTGCGGAAAAGGGGGCTATGTCCGCTTAATGATACCTCATGGGATGCTGAAGTGGTCTCCGTGAAAAGACCGCTAGTAAGTCAATGAGCGGAGCTGTCACTCAGTCCAGTGGGGCTTTGTGAGGCGATACACGGCCCGGGTAATCACATTGATTTCTCCCCGGCACTTGAGAGGCGGGCCTCCCATTCAGCTATTCTGGAGCTATATTACGAGGTATTCTCTTTTCTTCAATTCATGGTTTTTCGGACGTCAGTTTAAGGAGGGGTGTGGATTATTGCGCGTTAGCTTCGAAAACATTGACCAGGTGTATTGTGGCTGGGTGTTTACCTCAAACACTTCAGGTGCTGGATTTGTTCAAGAGGCGATATGTTCCGCTGTTGTGCGAGAAAATAGGGCAAACTGGGTTGAGATGAAAAATAAGACGCAATTAAGGATGTTATTGTCACCGTATATCGGTTAGGGGTGTGGGAGGTGCTTTTGGAATGTAATGTTCCCCCCGGGGTCGATTTGAAGAGCATCGCGGGACCGGTCATTTAATTGTGTAAATTCGGTTGCAGTTGCATGAAATTACTGCGATTGTCCCGTTGTAAAGTATTCATTGAGCATGTACCAATTAAAGGGAAGATCATTTGCAAACATCAAAAAACAAAATGATCAAATTATCACGAAATGCTTTACTGGGCTGTTAGGGGATGACAGTCTAAAGCATCCTGTAAAATCATGGCTCCTATAGTGTGCTGACATTTTTAAGTAAAGCGGTATTCGTGTTTCTATTTCCAACGCTGGTCGGCCGGCCAGCGTTGGAAAAAACTGGCTTTTTTTCAAAACTGCTGCTAATTTTTCATATTTAGTTATTCCGCATTTTCTTTGCAATTGAATACACACCTGTGAAGGGGTACAAGCCAGCTAGACTGATTATCTGACCTAGTAATCACCCCAAATCTATAAAATGCTCCGTTTCATCTTAAGTGGGGTCAGGGAAGCAGACTTCAAGAACACGATTGATTTTCTTGGTTTTTCCAGCATCTATGAACCCAAAACGTGAAACAAGTCAGTGTAACAATATTTGCTTTAACTCATACTATTCCTCCAAATCCAGTTTCTGAAAATTACAGCAACAGCAAATGTTGTACATTCCCTTTAAGGAATTGAAAAGCATATTGTAAAAGTCATATGAAAACTTTAGACAATGGATTGCCAAAGGAACGTATTTCAAATGATATCACGACAACTCTCACTTTCCAAACAAAATTTTCAATATTTAAGGAAAATACAAAACCTGAATTGAGTCAGCCAATGAGAACCAACCAAAAAAAAGTTAATGGTGTATACAATTAGTAAACGGCGAATCAGTGAGGCCCTTACATTTTGCGTCAGAATTTATAATCGCTATATGGATGACCTGAAACATGGTCCCTGACCACCGCAACATACTGATGATACAGACTCTTTTGTCTAAGCAAGGGCCACTTTTCTGTATTAATCTGAAGAGGACAAAAAAACGTTTTTGAAAACCGCTCTGTCAGTTCACAATAACTATAGTCCGACACAACTTTCAAACAGGAGCAGCCAATTTGAAGGGAACCGGGCTGTAATCAAGGCAGTCTTAAACGCATGTACACTGTAATAATAATATAGTGGTGCTAATAGCGCGCTTTATACCAAAGGTCTCAAAGTGATTCACAATTATTACCTCTGTTCATAAGGCCATGACTCCATCAGTTTTTGCAGCAGCTCGAGATCAACGCATTCAGATCGCTGCCTTCACATGCAGGTATCCATTTATATTCCTGGGTAGGAGAGAGGCAATTGTAGTAAAGTCTCTTGCCCAAGAACACAAGCACTATGTTCCCCATCAGGGTTCGAACCCACGTACCACGGCACGTGAGTCGAACACCGTAACCATGGACACAGCGTTCCACGCACCCTGTAAAACCAGAGTGTTTAAAATAAACTTGCAAAAAAATGTAAATAAGCTCTGCAAAAAATGTTGCCGAAAAAAGCATATAGGCCTACATGTATAATGTGTTTTACAGTGTATGAACCCAAAAAAAATGTATTAAGGACTTTTTCGGCAGGTTTTTTTCAGCAGTGATGAAGAATTTGTATAATGAGCAACAACTGTCAATGTAAGCTGACAGAACAGTGTGGGAAATCAAGTCTCGAAAGAATGAGAGCACGTGTGTTTGAAGCAACGTTCTCGAAAAGAACAGGACTATGCGACTTGAATCTAGACTAGCACTCCAACGGCTTGATTTCGAGGACCACTATTTTGTACCCCGAATTCCTTCCTTTGCGCGATAATTACACGAAAGCTGCGGTTGGGGTTGAGCACGCTTATAGTCTACTTAAAAGTGATCTTTCCTGTACATGATTCCTTCGTGGTAAACGTGTTTTAGAGCCAAAACATCATGAAATGTCCCATATTTGATTGTTAGTAAATAATAGGATCATGTATCTCGTGAAACTATTGCCTATAGTATGCTGTCATTTTCGAGAGAAGCATTTTACCATCATTTCCTCGCGATGGTTGGGTCCATGACCATCACCCTTTCAATATAGAAACCTTTGATTTGTGTCGAAAAAAAAAAGATGCATTTTTTTTCATCTGCTGAGCTGATATCTCGACAGGTTAGTTCATAAAAACCAGAATTTTTGTATTGTTCCTTGCATCGAGAATAAAACTTCTTTTTTGGGGGCAATTGGTGTCGTTATGAGCTTGAATTTGGCAGAAGCAATTTTTTGCATGCATGTTTTAAATAAGATTAGACACTTTGCATGGGCGGTAGTATAAACTAGTGAGTGTTTACGGTAACACCATGTGGAAGAATCTCTTTTGAGAAGGTGTGTGGTTCTGGAAAGAAACGGTTGGTTGTGAAACCCGAAGTTCCCATCAAGACTACTGAAGACGATCAGAGCATACTGATCGGAACGTTCGAGTTTCAAAACCAACCGGTTCTTTTCAGAACCACACATCTTCTCAAAAGAGATTCTTCCACAAGTATGGTGTTACCGCAAACCCTAACTTTGTGTTTTAAAGCTGTGAATCTTGAAGTCGCGTAAGTTACGTTACCATTGAACATTTATCAGGAAAGTCGTGAAGACAACTTTAAGTACGAGTGGAGACCCTACCCAGCACAAGGGTTCAATGTCAGAGCAGCACGCATGCGCGGCAGACACACCCATAGCCCCAGCATATGAGACCAACTTGACGGTAGTAGAACAACAAACAATCCCCTAAGCTCTCAACGGTAATGATGCTGACTTGTGTCCCGGGCAAAAATATACAACCGCTCATAATTGTCAATCAAGGCAGATGTGAAGTACGGGGGTCCATACTGGACGCTATGGTTATTTTTTTTTTAATAAAAAAAAACAACTTAAAAAAATATTATTTGGTGTAGAGTACCGTTTATGAGAAAGGTCCAGTCTTTCTGGTAGATTTAACCCCCCTTGATGAGTTGATGATGTTCAGGTGATATTTTATGTTAGTGCATACATGACACGTCAATAGTAATTCACGTGTACTTTTAGAAGTCCAATCACAAGTAACAGGTACGGTGATAAACAATAACAAATGAATGCTTTTGTAGCTTATGACTTGACTTATGACGAGAAAGTCATCCTGTATGGTCTTTATGTTTAAAATATACACCGTATTAACATAATTAATGCAATCGATGCCAGGCGTGTGACAACTAGGAACTTGAAACGAAGAGCTTTTCGAAACGCTATAAACTCCATTTTGTCGCATTTTCGAATTCCGCCCTCTCCAGATTGCCAAACTTGAGACAATCTGTTATGTAGTTAAACACAATTAAAGAATACAATAAAAATGTGGTTTGGAAACATCTGTTTAATAATAATATACTGTGTATGTTCCACAAGTTTTCACAACGGTGTAACTTTTTCACTCTTTTTTCAAATGGATAATACAAGGTGAGTAAAAAAAACACGAAACCCAAATGTCGGGACAATTGTTTTAGTGAAGTTCTTCATGTAGCACTTTCAAGATCTAGGATATGAAAGCGCGATTCATAAGCTTTCTTTTAGTACAAGAATCATTCAAATCACTTATGTACTTTTCAAGTTGCGGAATTTTAAACACAACCACCATTTTAAAGTTCTGTCCACGGATCACAAAAAAGCTGTGCGTTCTTTTAGCAAAACGAAAACAATTTACACACATCCCTATGTGATTTGTTTTCGTTTTGCTGAAAGAACACTGAACTTTTTTGTGATCCGTGGACAGAACCTTAAAACGGTGGTTGTGTTTAAAATTCCGTAACTTTAAAAATACATGACAGATTTGAATGATTCTTGTAATACAACAAAGTTTATGAATTGGGCTTTCATATCCTATATTTTGAAAGTGCTACATGCAGAACTTCATTAAAACAATAGTCCCGACATTTGGGTTTCGTTTTCTTTTACTCACCCTGTTTAGCAAAAAAGAAGATATTTTAAAACACACATTTTATCATCACCCACTTCCTATCAATTTGTAATGTTAATTTGTAAAATGTTCTCAATTTTCTTCAGTTGAATATTAACTCAGTCACCTATCTTGATAACATCATCAATACCAATCAAGTTTTGAAACAGAAAACGACGAAATCGGAGTGCAATTTTGTGTTTTCATATTCGGTGACTCGCATGGGCCGTCGTAGTGAAAGGCAACTCGCCGTGCTAATAGTCGGTATCGTAGGCCCGCGGGCGGCACTGCATGGCGAGTTTTTTTGAGAGGGTGGTATGATAAACACACGTGTATCACACGCATAGCTGTGCGTATGATTGACAAGCAACAATCACGAGAAATGCCTGGGCATCCAAAATGACGCTGTTCGGTGTCGCTGGCGTGAGGCAGTATTGGAAAAATACGGCCGGGATGTTTGGAATGCTTGGAGGAAATACTTAGAATCATTTGGTGAGAGAGAAGGGGATAGATTGGCAGCGGCTAAAGGATGGTGATGTAGAAAAATTGACGGGAATAATTGCGTGCGCCACATTTTCCAAAAGGCTAGGCATGTAGGAGTGTGACCGTGACTGCCGCAAGGGCCCCTCCGTGGGTGCAATTGCACAAATTGCACATATAAATGACTACATTTTAGTTTTCGTGTAAATTAATTCCAGATGTGTTTCTACACAATTTCGGGGAAAAAAATATTCGTCTTATGAAGTCAGCAGCGGCGGTTTCTTGTCTTGAGGGGGGGGGGGGGGGCTCAATAGTCTGAGTATCACACGTTGTCCGACCAAAGAGCTAGGTCATATAGCTCTATGGTTCGACGGAGCCCTCTCCGTATTAACCAACATCTGGTATATGTGAGCAATGCAAATGTTATGCGACCCGAGCGCCAGCCAATCGGAGTGGACTTCAGAATTGTGAAGTCATTTCGACCAGAAATGTGGACTTAGCTGTTGATTGGTCATTTTGGCTGCCATGTTTCTATATATATAAGAGAGAAGTTTACTCGGCCTCCGAGACGATGTTTGCTCATGAAAGGATCCGAGACCGCGGGCTCCCACGGCGCCAAAATCGCTCCACGTCCGTGGAAAAATGCGGAGGGTGTCTTCCGCCGGGTCGGACACTTCGGGTCGTCCTGATTTTCCCGTACGGACCGGCGATCCGTTTCGTCGATTTTTCGTGACTGCATTTTGCGCAGGAATTTGCCGTCGTGTGCGCTTTCACGTTGACTGCCTGGCCGCCCCCTGTGCTGGCTTTTCTGCGTGTCTAGACTGTGCGAGGTCAGCAGCTTCGACGTAGGGGTTCCGTTTACGTGTTCTACTCGGCTGTTTTGCAAAAGCGTTCACCAAATTGTAGTATGGGGTGACCTTGGTAAAATATTTTTTCTCCATGGTGCGTGGCCACCAAGTGCCTCTATTGTTTCATATGCTTCGCTTGCCGCCCCTGCGCCGAGTGCAACGAATACTCAGAAGGACTACACATTAAGTATGCCTAGCGCGGTCTGACCAATCGAAAGTCTACACTGCGTAGTATTTCCGGGCTATGCAAAACTGTCGATGGCCACGCGTACTGCAGTCTGCTCCACACCCTGGAAACGAGGTTGGGTCTACGGTGCTCGCTATTTGAAGCGCAAGCATGTGACGTCGCGTGATAGAGTGCTGTTGCTTCCATAATATAATGTGTTTACAGCTCCATGCTTCCACCACCAAGGCTGAGCGTTGTGAGTTCGCTGCCAGCCACGTATAATTCAGTGTCGTGTTATAATTTCGGGGGCCTGTTTGGGGTCAACGAAGGATCGATGCATTCACAAAAAAATCGACGAAAAAGTGTCCGACCCGGCGGAAGACACCCACATAACTGCATGTCTCCTCAACTACATCCCTCATTTACATTTATACCACATTTTGCTGTTATATAGATGATTGAACCAACTTGAATAAAAGTTGAATCGACTTTTTCCTTGCAAACGGTCTAGCAAATTGTAAAAAGTTCAAGTTTACGTTTGTTGAAGAGTCCAATACTGAAACTTAATTATGACCTTCCTCCATGATTCAGACCGTTTGTAATTGTATGGTAACACTCAACATTTCCATTTCAAATGACACCTTTACGTTTTATTGCATTATGATTTATTGTCAAAACTGTACAATCAGCCTCGCCTGTGTACTACGGTAACATTTTCATTACGTTTTCCCACAAATGCAACTGCCTCACAAAATGCCATTTTAACACACAAACGGGAGCATTTACAGACAGTTGCCATGGTGCACAATTATCATGTGCGTAAGTCGACGGGGGACAGGGGGGAACCCCCCCCCCCTCCATTTTAAAGCAGGGGACATTGTTTGGTCCCCCCCCCACACACACACTTTTTCTTCCCCGAATAAAAATTGTAGCCTACTATAATGATTCTATTGCTCAGAATACACGTACCTGATTCAATTACTCAAAACTCAAAACTTTTAAAGATGATCTTTTCCTGAAATTGTTTTTAGTGGTCAGAAATTGCTTTTATACAACTGCATAACTCCTCAACTATATCCCCCATTTACATTTAACTCCCCGCATTTTCATCCCCAACACAATACGCCCTACCCGATCTATGATCGGGTAAATCAGCTTGTTTTGTAATACAGTGAAATCTCTATAAGTCAAACTCTGATATCTCAACTGTTAAATCAAACAAAAAATCTATTCCCTTCAGTAGTATAACAATAAAGCTGTACAACCCTGCTTAACTTAAAACTCTGCTTAAGTCAAATTTTGAACCCGGCCCCTTGAGGTTTGACTTATCGAGATTTCACTGTACATACAACAACGGGTTACGGAAGACCCGGTGGAAGCAACCTCGTCCCCAGTGCTTACTTTATTTCCAACCTTGTTTCCAATAGTAAACCCTGGATAGGAAACCTCCTTCCTGCATCCTGATTCGATACTGCAATTGGCTAGAAATGGATTTATATCGTGTACTTGGTGTTGTTATTTACAATGTGCAGTACGTGTTTTCGCGATCATTCGTCCACGTCTTCTCGAAAAAATTCATTTCCTTTCCAGTTTGTTAATATTAATATGAAATGTGATACTGCATGTTGTCTCGTTAAGATCGTAACAGTTTAATTAAAATAAAATCATGTTTTCGTAACTCACGCCATGCTCGCGCTGCGACGAATTGATTCTGTTTTTACCCCAGACACCGCATACAAAACAAACGCAAATGTAACGCACAGGCAGGCACCAGACTACTCCTAATTTGCATACGCGTTCAAAAATCTTGCACATGCAAATGTCCAATACCAGGGTGAAAGAGCAGGTAATGGTGGGCGCGTACTGCTCGACACCCTGGGGACGAGGTTGCGGTGGAAGGCACCCGCTGAATTGTCAGAATCTCGATGTCAAGACGCAGTTTTGCCTTGCTGTGCAAGGGGCCCGGGGATATTCCATAACAGACTATGCATTCAGCGGTTTGAAATTCGATTTTCGTTTCTTTCCGGATATGGTCGCCTATTAAATATCTCTTTTGATAGCACCACGCGTTTATACCGGTCAACTCAGTAGATCATACCAGTCGACTCAACACGAAGTGCAGTCTCCGCTTAGGGGCCTATGTCTTGTTTTTTTTGTCTGGGAAAAAAATCCCATTGAGCAACACCCCCCTTAAGGAACCATAATCTGGATACACCAATGCCCCACTCCATTTGAACCTGGATATAGAATGTTAATATTTAAATGTTTATTATTTATTGCGTCAGAAATATTTGTTTGTGTATAAAACAATCAATAATTTTGGTGAGTTAGTTTGCAAGTGTGCACGAACGTATAGGAGGCCTTCGGAAGATGTGAAACGCGCATAACGGTGGATCTAGAACCAAATGTTCAGGCCGGGGTTGGGGGAGGGGGAAGTGTGACGCACATAGGACTTGTCGTTATGAGAAGGATCTTATGTTCGACTGGCCGGCTGGGCAGCTGTTGCAAATTCAAAAAGAGGGATGGGGCTGGACGTCATTTGACGCTAGGGGCGTTCTCTCCTTTTCTTTTCTTTATACAGTTTATTAGTATTTCACGAATCTGTGGAAAGAAAGGAAATGAGCAGAGTACAGCATCACTTTTAGAAAAAGTCGCGTTCACTTCTTTGGTTTGACTATTAATTTAACTTAGTTTTGGAGGGGATGGGGCGGCCCCGTTGGTCCCCTGGATCCAGCAGTCAAGTCTGAAGATGTCAACGGACACCGAAAAGATTTCCCTCACCACAGTCTGTGATTGACAGTCAGCGATACTAACCCCATTTTGAACAGGGACAAACACACCGATAATGAACCTGAAGACTTGACACGGGGAGGGATTAACAACAAAAGGGAGTAGGGATGTAAGGGGAGGGGAAACGATTACGGGAGAAAAAGGGGGGCTTAACGGGAAGGCACTTGAGAACGTGTCGAGGAACAATTGCAACCTAATGACGGAGGGAAGGAAAACGGTTAAGGAGTTGGAAGTGTGGCAGGGTGTGTACAATTCTGTTGGGTGTGAGTTTGCGAGAAACAAATAGTTAATGCATCGGAGCTTATCACGGGCAGAATGAACAATGCTTTTGTGTGTCAGCGATAACATGTTGTTAGATGCCCTCTCGAATGTCTTGAGAAGCCGGCGGGCAAATACTCTTGCAGGTGTCGGAGGACTTGATTGACAGACTTCAGTGTCAGTGATTTGGTGGTGATGAGGTGGTGGGGGGGGATGCCTGGAGAGCAAGTTGATTGCACTTTGCAAGACGAACTTCAAGATCTGTCGTGTGGTGGGGAATGGCCAAAGGGGATAGATTTCAGAGGGTAAAGGAGCTTGAGATTCCGAAAATAGCGACATTTATAGTGGAGTTTGGAAGGGCACATCCCCAGAATTGTCATATCACGTTGTACAAATTACATTACATTTACTATATTTTATACACCCCCATGAAAAAACAAAAAAGTGATTTATGTACTATAATATCTAATAGCCAGAATAATGTGACTATAATAAAGTCAGCATCATACATCTTACAATAACATCTCCGGACCTCGTCGCCAGCTTCGGGCAATAGGGGGGGGGGGGGGAAAAGCACAAACTAGGGGGCACACCACAAGAAAAATCATACTTCTTTACAATGTTTAATTTTTACGCTTATGGTTTTTGCCGATGGGGGCCAGTTGCTCGTCAGGGGGGCCCGCCCCCCGGCAACAAAAATTCTCCCCTTTCTTCTGATGCCGTTGAAACTTCGACAGCTTCGCCTACAAAGAGTGTACCAAACACTATAATGCGCTAAAACAAACACTATAATGCGCTATTATTCTCACTCTTTATTCACTACCATGTCATACTGATCATCAGATGAATGATAGGCCTATACTAAAACCAATTCGACTTTCATACCAATTCTAATAACTGGACATTTTCCACCTTGAAGGCAGTAGGAACTTTGCTTATCTGGAAACGGACGAACTGATTTATAGAACCTTTATCTCAAAGTGAAGTACCAAATATCCTTTGTAATTATTCCACCTAAAATGGTACAGTGCAAGACCCCCCCCCCAAAAAAAAGTGTACATGTGACCTACTGTGGAAAAATGAGGAATGTCCCCAAAACGATGTTTTAACTAATCAACGCCTGAAGTTGGATAAGCAAAAAAAAATCATGTCAAAATCACTTTTGGTTTTTTTGATGTTTTTGAGTAGCCAATGTATTCAAGATTCACACTATGCCTTTTTGTGCGGAAAAATATTCCCAAAAGTTGTAAACTGAAGAACGTTTTCCACTGCTGGCGGTGCAATGCGTATTTCTTTCTTCAAAGCAGTTTTTTTTCTTGAAATGAGGTTGGCGAAGTTCGGCGGGACACTGTTGAAGGTCCTGCGGCATATCTTTGGTATCATTGGAAAGCTAATAATTTGCGCTTTAACATGATGCACATAACTCTAAAAGTCAAAGGTGGGGGTTATTCCTCGTTAGGATATGGCAGGTCACATATGGTTCCTCTGTTTTCTCAAAATGTATAGAATCCACTAAGCTAAGAATTCATCAGGTTAGTTGCTATACACCCTACTTGATATTTTGAGTTGATTGTTGCTTCAAACAGAAAAAAAAGCACACAAAAAGCCTTAAACTTAAACTTAAATCAAGCCTTTCCGGCCTGTTTCCCCACTGTATGTATTCCTAATAAAATTCAAATTGTTTTAAGTAAATAATTGCACTATTATTTACGTACAACACAATTCAAATTTCAGAAATATTCATGTACTGTATAACAAACACAATTTATTGTTACCACATCATATTCTAGTAGTGCTTCGTGCATTCATTAACATTCCCCTCTTTTTGTCTCAGTTATCAAAGAGACCTGAATCATAATGACATCACGCTTTGTTTACATGTGCGTTTTCTTTATGGCGCCAGGTGGAGATGAGAGCCACAAAACTCCATAAGTAAGCGTACACTTATACAAAGCATGATGTCATTGTTATTCAGGTCTATTGCACCTTTTTTATGGCTCCTCCACTAAAGCAAAATGAGGCGGTATACTGCATCACATTGCAGCTTGATAATTTCATTCATGTGGCCGTTTGAGCTGAATATGCATGCAGAGACAACAGCAAAAAGTTATAATTCATGATCTGACGTTCATTTGTCATTATGTGCGGGTCCGCATGCTTCCCAGCAACAGTGATTAGATTCGCTTTTGCGGTCCCTGACCCACATAATCGTTTTCTTTGTGATTTTTTGTGTCTTACTGGTTATTGTTCAACTCCCAATTGGGAAGCCCACTCCAGCTGTCATTTAAAGTGCATGCCCTCTACTTCATGATTTTTTAATAATTTAAATTACATGTTTATACGTTTCTTTTGTTGTGCATTTTCAACCACTTTTGTGTAATTTTTGTTTGGTTTTGTATCACTGTTTGTAATTCTTTGTTGAGGTCGAATAAATAATAATAATAACAAGTCAGGTGTGTTTACAAACACAAATGCCCCGCAACCGTGACTGTTCCCATGACATAACACCACTCTTTTAACATCAACTTACATGTACCTTGGTCACTTGGAACGTTCATTGACAGCAATAGTGTCTTCTGTAGGTTTTATATGAATTAATCCCTAATCCCTATAATCTCAGAATAAATACAAGATTTCTTTTGTTTTAGCCACTGTGAACTTGACCCTTGACCTTTTGGCCCCAAATGCAATAGGCTTCTTAGGATTGCCAAGAACAATCCACAAACCAAATTTGAAGTTCACATGTAAAGTATTTCTCAAGTTATCGCGCTGACAAGATTTCTATTGTTTTAGCCACTGTGAACTTGACCTTTGGCCTTTTGGCCCCAAATGCAAAAGGCTTCTTAGGATTACCAAGAACAATCCACAAACCTAATTTGAAGTTCATATGTTAAGTATTTCTCAAGTTATGGCGCTGACAAGATTTCTATTGTTTTAGCCACTGTGAACTTGACCTTTGGCCTTTTGGCCCCAAATGCAAAAGGCTTCCTAGGATTACCAAGAACAATCCACAAACCAAATTTGAAGTTCATATGTTAAGAATTTCTCAAGTTATCGCGCTGACAAGATTTGTCCGGACACACACACACACACACACGCACCCAGACGTGTGTTACATACCTTGTGTGGACATTGCTTTGTTTTCGTGTAGTTAAGAAAACTCGGTACAAAAAATAACTTTACTTAAACTGTGAAAACTCTTTTAACCCAATTTTTTTTCTATGATTCCCTATAGTGTTTCTCTTCATTCTGCTACAGATAAACCTAACCCAAAAATGCCTCTAAACCTGTTTTCCAGAAAGGGCAAAACCTTATGTGGACACGGCTTAGTCCACATAAGGTTAACACAACCTGCATTATGTGGACCTCTTTTGTTCACAAGTCCACATAGGGTATGTAACACAAACTCGCACGCACGCACGCACGCACCCACGCACGCACCCACCCACACACCCACACACACACACACCCACCCACGGAAGGACAAGGCGGAAACAGTATGCCCCTTCGGCTTCGCCGCGGGGCATAATAAAAATGGTCTTCCATAAAATTTACTTATCTGCCATTTAAGCTACCGGTATTTTTTAAACCAATTTATATACTATTAATTACTATATTAATTACAAACATCATTGGCTAGCTCACTAAGGGCACGTTAACAAAAATCCATGTTTATTGAATGAAATATGCTATTTTAATTTAACAAAAACACACAAATGCAGCACCTTTGGGCCTAGTTGCTTCTTGGGATTTTAATCACAGTTTTACTTGCACAAGTTGCAGTTATCACACATGCAGCCTCAACATCTCTCGTGTCAGATTCACATTGTATGGGCTCCGTGCACAAGTACCCCCTCACTGGCAAGAAAGGGAGAGTTGGGGCGACCATTGGGAGAGACATTCGTATGCATCGCAGACGACGCCTGAGCTCACGTAACGACGCTATGTATATGGCTTTGTGCACATTTAGAATTAAATAAGTCGTGTGTACTCCACGAACTAGTACGCACATGAGGTGAATCCTGTCCAAGGGGCTCTCGAATGTGGTAAAAAAGTGCCCTCTCTTGATGGAGCACGGAGCCCATAGGCTGAGTTTGGCCAGCGCATCATTGGCCCATTGACCTGATGTACATGTAGTAGGGGTCCATTTCATGTAAATAGCGGTATCAACACATGTACATGTATGAATGGGGAACTGATTCTGCATACATGTACCGGTATGACTGGAGTAGTACACCATTCAGGTAAGACAGCATCGTCACGGAGACTAACAACCAATAAGATTACAGAAACACCGAGGGTATTGCCTGTCCTTACACATGAGATCTGAGGTAGGGATCCAGTCTAATTTGCACTGAGCTGTAACTTACAATTGGACAATTTTTACCAATAGAGGGTGCTCTTTGCATATAACAGACGTGCAACGCAATACTTCATACTTGCATTTTGCAAAGCACCAGTGTTTAACCAATAAATTTTTTTTCTGTTTAGTTATTAATACAGGCAATCCACTTCAGTTTATGGCATGCATTTCCTTTCAATTTACAAGTCATTGATTCAGGGTTTATGAATACAAACTATAGGGTGCAACCTAGTAAATATATTCCCATAGACACCAGTGATAAATCCCCATACTTCGAACTTCTTTTAAAAATACTCGGAACTCTCACAGGTGTTCAGGCTGCACAGAAAAATGATGATCGACATGTCGTCTTCAATTTTCCTTTCAATTTTTGGTGGGTTGACAAATGACTTTTTGAGAAATTCTCAGCCAAAGAAAACCACCCTTATAGCGGATGATATTTTCCAAACTGAAAAAGTACTGGTAGCCATTTTGAAAAAGGATCCCTCCACAATATGGCTAAATATCACCACTTTCGGACCCATTGTATCCAAAATGCTCAGAATTGGAAGCCCCAAGTCTAGACCAGAGGTGCAGTGCCATATGACCTCAATCCCCCAATTCCATGGCTCTCAGAACTCTCTAATATAAAATAATTTGAATGTATAACATTTATTCATGAGCTCGTTGGACGGATTTTTGGCCTATTTACTTGGTTGCACCCTTTAAAGTAATATTCTAATTACCATTTACCTCAAAGTAATTATGACATTTTCACTTACATCCAAAGAAACCAATGTAAGGCCAAAAAAACAAATATTCGGTCTCTGGTCAGACCAAAGTTCCGGAATTGACGCGGGGACGCAGCTTTTTTTTTCTTTTTTCTTCAAGCTTGGATTGCACAGACAAGGTGGGGTACTATTTTGCTTTTTTGGTGTCCTCGTGTACATTGGTGTCCTCCATGATTTGCCTTGGTGCTCTCGATCATTTGCCTTGGTGCAATTTCCCATTCCTTGGTGTTCTTTGGGGAAAAAAATTGAAGAAGTGCGGCAATAGAGGGCGCTGTTGGAGTACCGCGGAACATTTTGGGAAAAAAAAAAGATTGACGTGCATGATTAAAATCGACGCGTGCGCTGACCAGAGACCAACTTATTTTTTTTGGGCCTAAACTAGAATCTCAGCCCGAGAATGTTGCACTGAGGAATCTGTCTTCCTGAAGGGCATCTCAACATTTTAGTCAGATTCCTGGAAGACTTACGTGTACTGTAGTCATTCAATCTCCTCAGGAGTCCAGACAGGTTCTGTAAATGGTCAGGTTCCTGGATGGCTCGATGGAGTGTATTCAGTCAGTCTCCTTTGGAATCCAGACATGTTATTTTGTGTAAATGGTCAGGCTCCTGGATGGCTGGAGTGAACTGTATTAAGTCAGTCTCCTCGGGAAACCAGACACAAATGTACTTTCTTGTTTCTTTGGATGGTGCAACCACAGCTGCTAACTCATTAGCAAAGGCTCGGTGGTTTTGGCAGCCATGTCCGAAATCTGTGGTTCAGTTTCAGGGACTTCGGGCAATCCGGCCAGGAGATCTTCCTGGTTCAATGATGACTTGTCAGCTGAAAGGATGGGGGAAAAAAGAGAAGAAAGAATAGAAATAAAGCAAAAGGATTTTTATTGAAATCCCAAAGCATGTTGTTATGAGCCTCCCGGAATCCTCCAAAATCAAGCACTGTGCAAGAATGCAATTGCGCAATCCTTAAACTCTCAAGCGACAATAAATCCCAAGTGAAGGTAATATTGAGTGAACCTGTACCTTCCTCCGTCCTTCAAAATCCTGCATAATCTCCTGATAAATATAAGAAGGATCTATGGGAGAATTTGGGTTCATGAGCTGAGCTGGGTCAATTTGTTTTCATTTCTTAAATTTCCCCCCCCCCAAAAAAATAATCACAAGCTAGGTGGGACTCAAATCAAGAAGAAAAGTCAAGTTTGTCACGAGCCATTTTGGGCCCTTCATGCCGGTGTTTATCTCCGGTTTCCTTGGCATGAAACGATGAGAATATTTCTTTTCCCCCTGGATTGGATACTAGTCCATCGCAGGTTAGAGAGAGGCAAGTGGGGGTAATTTGGTTTGCCTACAATGTAAGGATACAACATATGCTTCTTCAGTTAGATTCGAACCCCTGACACTCCCCCCGAACTCAAACCCACAACCCCCTGCTTACAAATATAGACATCTTAGCCACTCGACTAGCAAGCCTGCTGTCACTGACTGGCCAGTTCAAATTTGACATAAGCAGTGGACACTAGATATTGATGACATAAGGATCTTTGTATGTCTCACTTGTTTGTTTTGCAGTCTCCCCACTGTCCTGAGATGTCGATTCATCCAGGAGATCGGCAAGCTCGGCTTCTAGAGTCTCGGTGTCGATCCCGGCCGAGAAGGACACCGAATCATCGATGGCTTTATTCCCTTGGGACATAGTGTCTTCTATCTCAGCACACAACTCCATCACCTGGGAAGGACAGTCACATGATAAAGCATGGCGAGTAGAAACCTAACTAGATCTTGCAATTATACACATTACTTGTGATGCTTACATGCCCAAACGCCCTTCACAGGTGTGATATGTAAACCCCTGAACATTGCACTGTGAAATACCAACATGAGCTTTGGAGCATTTTAATATAAAGTTGGACAACTAACCCCAGCGGCAGATCAACAGGGAGGGTGAAGTGGGTTTCATCCCCCCGGACCAGAAATGCCAACATTTATTTCCATTTTTTTGAAAAGTTGAACAAAGAAATTGACTGGAGAGGGGTTTGAACCTGCGACCTCTGGATTACCATCCCGGTGCTCCACCTACTGAGCTATCCAGCTGGTCACTTTCCCGAGGGTTCATTTGAACATTTGTAATAAAAAGCTGCATCCTCTATGAATGATCCCTGTTCGCTATTTGCCAGGTCTGCATCGTGACTTTCTGCGTGATCCCTGGCTGCATGGCATACTGGTTTATGGCTTCTGACTAGCGCCCCTTGAACAAAGATAGTGATGAATTGGGGAAATCGCCAACATAGGGCTGGATAGCTCAGTTGGTAGAGCACCGGAACAGTAATCTAGAGGTCGCAGGTTCAAACCCAGCTTCAGTCAATTTCTTTGTTCAACTTTTCAAAGAATGTATTTCAGTACAATATTGACAGTAAAGTTGTTTGGAAAAGTCATCAAATTGGCAAATTGGCAAAAGCATCCCAGAACTATTTAAAGAAGTTTCCTGGGGAGGGGCAGCACAATGTGGCCCCCCAAAGTCCTGATAGGGTTCAACCCAACTCCCCCCCCCCCCTTGACAGCTAAATCCCCTAACGTGGATCTGCCCATAACCCCAGTAATCGCAACAAACGTGGGACCACTGATTTGAGGAGCCCAATTCGGTCTGGTATACAATGCATTGCACTACATGTGATAGTGAAAAGATCATCGAAAGTTGGATACAATTGTTCACACAACTACATGTAGATCTCGAAAATTTGAAGTTTTTCATTTGATACTTTCATGACAGAATTTCAAAGTAAGTACAAAATGTTTGGTCATTTGGGTGCTCAAACTGTTCCTCAGACTTTGAGGAATAGTCACATGTCTTGAGTAGTACTCAAGTACGTCCATAGGTTGTCCGTATTTACATGTTAGACTGTAAATATAAGGGTAAGGAATGCTTTGGTGAGAGATACGTATAAGTTGCCTACCTCTTGGACATCTGACAGTGTGTCGTCTACTGCCTCTGGTGTTAAGCCATTGGCTTTCAGTGTCTGCTTCAAAGCACTGGCTCCAGCTCGGTATGCTTCCAAGGTCTGAACAAAACAAAATCACAAGAAAAGACTGAATGCTTCAACCAAAAAGCTCCTAAAAGGGGCAGGCATCATGATTAAGTCTTTCAGATGCACATTGTGTTTGTCAACTTTTTCTACAAATGTAGATCATTTTGTGTGTGCCATATAATTAAGACTTGGTCTGCAACTGTGGTCAAGTTTGATCACAGACCAATGGTTAACTCCTGGTTGGTTTGTGACGTACACGTACGTAACGCTTGCACACTGAAGTTGAAATACGAACGACTCTAGTAGTATTGTCATGTCAACCACCATGAGAAAACGGCAGTTGCACAATTTTTCAACACTTGATGTTTCAGTTTATTTACACAAATAATAGTGATTGTGTAGATTAGGACTAACATAATCGCCATTACAATTGTGCAATGGTGGCAAATGCGACAGAATTGTAAACTAACATGCAAAAAACATGCAATGAAAATGAAATTTAGCATGCACAGTTTTCGTATATCTGCCATTTTTGTTTACAGTTTGGTCCTCTCTGCACTATGCTTTGAAAATTGCCATTGATAACTAGCTATAAATTGTGGCACGGTAGGCTGGTCCTGAATAGTCGACTGTACTAGTCCAATCATCGTAGGAAAGCATGCATTCCATCAGAGTCGACCTATGGGTGACTATGGTGCGTGATCAAACTTGTAGTGACACTTTGTGTTAGAGTAGTTTTCACAATATTGTAAGAGTTTCCAAATTGCCCACATGAGGGCGCTGTTTGTGCTCAACAATGACCAAAAAATGATTTGAATAGGATTTGGACACATTGTTGAAATCTCACCATTGTACTTGTTTCGGCTCCTTTTATTTGGTCCAGCAGCTGTTGTAATGTGTCCAATGTTGTCTCTTTCTTGGCCAACCTCCTCTCAAGAATCTTTTTCCTCCTCAAGATGTTCTTGGCCTTTGAATAAGAAAAATAACAAACAAATAAGCTTCAATGCAACTTCTTGTGAAGTAACCTATGAAAGTTGCGTCACCAGATCGCTTCACAAGCGGATCATTTAAAAAAAAAAAAAAATTTGGGGGGGGGGGTGGTGTTGTTGAGGCGCCTAACTCCAGGGCCCAATTTCATTTTGCTGCTAAGCTCACAATTTGCTGCAAACACAGACTGTAAGCAGTAAGCGCACAAAAGGCATGCTTACCTCAGAGTTGCCTAAATCAGTATTAAACGTAACAATAGAAATCTCCATTCGCACAACCGTTACCACACCCACGCCATGAAATAGTGTACACGTATAGCACAATTTCTGCTAAAGTGAGCACACGATTTCTGCTTTACTGGTATGCAGTGCAATGAATTTGGGCCCAGGATTTTACGGGGGGAGAGGGGTGTCTTGAGGCTTTGAAACCATTACTAGGGTCAGGGTGCCAACATTTTGGGTTTGGGTTTTTTGTTGATAGCGCCCTCTACTGCCGAGACGGCTTGGCTGCGCTTGCCAGTCTGGTTGGCTTCATTAGGGGAGCATGGGTTCCGTGCACAAGTACCCTCTGAACGGTAAGAGGGGGAGAGCTGGGGAGACCACTGGGAGCACATTGACAACGCCTAACGCCTACGGGAAGACGCTATGGCTTTGTGCACATTTAGAATGAAATCTCTTGTGCGTACTTCACGCTATACGTGCACCAACCAGTATGTGCACGTGATGCGTCCTGTCAAGGGGCTCTTGAAAGTGGTAAAAAGATGCATTCTCTTGTTGGCACACTGAGCCTATAGCCTAAAATCCAGTCTTATGCCAAGACTTAAAGGGAATATACAACATTTGCAAACATCGAAAAATAAAACTACCAAGTTTTTACGAAAAAGCTTACTAGGATGATGGTAAATGACAGTCTCAAGCATCTTGTAAAATTATGGCACCTGGTGTGAAGTCATTTTCAAGAAAATGGTATTTTTGTAAACATTTCCAATGGTGGTCGGCCGACCAGCGTTGGAAAAACCTAACTATTTTTCAACTACTGCTCCAAATTTACCATTTATTCAGTCCAAATTTTGTTTACATGTTCATGAACGGGTGCAGGCCAGCTAGACTAGTTCCCTTGCCTTACAATTTTCCATCATCTATAAATTGATCGATTTTATCTTTTGTGGAGTCAGGGAACCAGACTACTTGAACTTTTTTGTTTTCCTTGGTTTTTCCAACCTTTTCGAACACAAAACTTCAAAAATGTCAGTGTAACAATATTTGATCTATGACACTAACCGCTCAAATAGTTCATTTCTGAAAATTACGACAAAAGCCAATGATGTACATTCCCTTTAAAGATGCTTCACGTTTTTGCAACCAGTGTGCACCCACCTACTTTGTCTTCCATACCTTGTGTTAAAATTCCTTTTTTCCCTTGTGAGGTTACTAGAAAACATGTTTCAAAACATTGTCATCTGCACTGTGAACACTCTTTGAAACTGAAGTTCTGACTGGGATTTCCTTGAATGTTGTAAATTTCATTTTGCTACATATAACTATAACCCAAAAATGCCTTTATGATTGTTTTTCAGAAAGTGGAAAACGTTGTGTGGACCTTTGCAAGTCCACAGAACGTCTTAAGCTCTTACACTATGTGGACTTTTTTGTTCACAGGTCCACATAGCAACTGCACACATAATGTACAGTCACATAGTGTTTCACACACATATTGGCTCTGCACATTGTCAATACTCACCGAGGATTTGAGACCCTTTCGAACCGTCAATGCTGCCTCATTGCGGAGATTATTCATGTCCTTCTCATGCTGCTCAATCTGCTTCTTCAAGTTGTTTATAGTCCTCCGTAAACTGGAAATTAAAAGTAACAGATCACAACGAATAGCTAATTGAAGTAGCGGATTTTTCAAAAGTTGCTACCAAGACCATCTACAATGAACATACAAGTATTAGAACACCCGATTAAATCCTTGTCATCTGATTGGTGGATCGTTGATCACATGTCACTGAATTATTCGTCCCAACGCACGGCGCCAAAGGCACAGTGCAATGGAAGTTCTATTGCACAGTGTCCAAGAACTTCCATTACACAGTTTCAGTGCTGCCGGTGGTGGCAATTTGACACGAATCTATTTCACAAAATGAGGACGTTACGCGAGACTGAAACACCGTTCTCCTATGAAATATCGAAACTTGTAGGTCAGCTGCTAACACGAAGAAACAAATAAAATATGCTACCAAACGAATAGACAAATTTGCAAAATATACAAGAACATCTGTTGAAGCAAAATACTGATTCACAGCTGAACAATTGCTTGTCGCGATTTTACTCAGGACTGAGAAGAGAAAACGCGGCACATTATATCAGATGATAAGGATTTATTCAGGTGTTGTATAAAACAAATAATGAATGTTTCACGTTCGTGCTATGGTTAGAATAATTTCATTCGGTGACAGATGAAATTATTCTTACCATTGCACTCACAAACATTCATTATTTGTACAATATTGTACCTTTTGGCATTTCTATATTTTAAATATTAAAAAGAGGCCATATTTTTAAATTTGACCGATTGAAACTTACAGGATGAATTTCAGAAAAGGATATATTGGATATCAAAAGAAAGTGTCTATTACTGGCAGTAAATACAAACATTGCAATCCACCGCGCCCATGTTGTCTACATGTATGACTGCACTCACCCTACTATGCCCAGTTCCGTCTCTGTAAGTGGGGTAACAGTGCGTTGATTTTTGCTCACGAATTTCACAACCTGCGAAGAAGTGTACACGAAAGAAATAGAAATCTGTTCACTGCCAATCTTGAATGTGTTGAGGAGCTTACTTCTACATGTTATCCCCCTTCTCAATCTCTTCTCTTGAAAACCTTAGCTGTTCGGTTCTTGAATGCAAGCCTTGAATGTCAATCAACAGAGATCTAGTTCGACGAGTGAACTGATAAATCTAGTTATGTTTGAAGCACCATTTATTATACATCGGTATTAACAAAATGCATGACCTGTAACAATAACACATTTAACGATACGGAATGGAATTCCACCAGACTTTTCTACATTTGTAAATGCAATGCGAGAGTTCAACAATCGCAGATGCATGCCGTATACATGTAGGCATGGTTTTCTAAGGCCGAACAAAAAAATTGTTCTGCTTCCGGTTACCGGACCTACCCTAATTTTATGGCGCGACAGAAAGTGTTTATCCGCAAGTTAAAAAAAAATTAAAAAAAATCATGTTGTATTTTCTGTCTTCACAAAAATGCTTCCCCACAACCTTTTTACGTCAAAAACGCTTGTAATATTTCTGCCGTCCGTATTTACTTGTTTTCCTACTTACAATTGCTATTTTCGAAAGGAAATCTGTTGTTTTGCCCCCAATTTTTATGAACTGAATATCATTGGATAGAGGACATCCCAGACTTTTTCCTTAAAGTTGCCTCTTTATGAAATATTTAGTATATTTCTGATAAAAAAATGGTACAGTTTATATACATATCGTGCCATGTGATCGATTGATTCTTGGTTAATCGTGGATATTTGTAGTTCCAAACCGTAAATGTGTGACTGGGGCTTAACTGACTAATCTAACCTTTGACCCATCCGCTATTGCTTCCACGTGGACCCGCTTCATTTTCTGCAGGTAGAGAAGCGCCAGATCGAGGGACGTCTCATCCCCACATACGTCCTGGCACACCTCTCTCAGAGTGGTATATTCCACAAGATGGTCTGCGTTGTCAATGTTGCTGCATTGCTGATGGAGCTCCTCTATGGATTCTGCAATTTCCTTTTTGGTTAATTACAAAACATAAAAGTCAATAACAAATTCAAAAATACGCTAAGGCAATTTTTTGAAAGAACATAAAATTTGTTTACTTACTTAAAGTAAAACACAGAATGATTCTGTGAGCTGAGATTGGCACAGAGAATTTTCAAATTTTCAAACCTCTTGTTTGGTAATTTGCGTCATCTAAATTTGTTTCTGTGACCAGCTTCAAGGTAAAATACAACAATATACAAATGCTGTTCTAGTAGTCTGGTTCAAGACCCTACTTCAGATGAAACAGACCGATTTATAGACGTCAGGAAATTGTCAGGTCAGGGAACTAGACTAGCTGGCTTGCACCTGTTCACGGATGTGTAACTGATTGCAAACAAAATGTGGACTAAGTTTCGTAAATTGGGAGTAGTACCTGAAGAAAGAAACAAATCAGTTTTTTTTCCAACAATGGTCGGCCGACCATTACTGGAAATTGATACAAAAATTCAATTTTTCTGGAAAATGATAGCACACCAGGTGCGATGATTTCACAGGATGCTTGAGACTATTATTCACTCACAGTCAAGTAAGGTGTTTCATAATAATTTGGTATTTTTTTTATGTTTGCCAATGTTGTATATTACCTTTAAGCTTACAGACCCATCCATTTCTGCACTCTATGTCCATAACTGCACCATATATTTTTTTTTTTGGCAGTGAAGACAGGAGGACAAAATTGGTCCCGATTTACTTTGACCAGATTTATTTTTACCAGCATTATCCATCCAATTCTTTAACTGACATTTACTCGATGCTTGTGACATTTTCTAGCCAAAAGAGATGACAATGGGCTGAGAAATAAATATAGCTGTGTCCCTGGCTATGGCAGGCAGTAACACTAACACAAACGTCTATGGGAATGGCTGCAGCTGCTTCCATAGATGCATGTGTATTTACAAGCCGTATCCATTCAATTTGGGCATGGCCTGTGAGCAATTGCACATCTCTGTGCTATACCGGTAGGGCCTATAGTTTGTTTCACTGAAATTGAACATTCCATCAAAAAGTCCTCACAAGTCCATCACAAGTTTTACAACCTCAAGTCAAGTCACAAGGTATTAAAATAGACTCCCTTTGTTATTGTTCATTCATAAATACCTAAGACAGTTTACCCATTCCTATTGGTTGAGAGCCTGTCACGTGGCCGGTCTTAAACGGTTGATAAAACACCAGCAGGCTGGTTTTAAATACTTTTCAGGTGTCACATGAAATTGAGACTCCCATGAAGTTTGGTCCCTTTCATTGGTTGAACGTTCACACTGTTCACATAGGCATACGTAATACTACCAATGATTCCATATTTCGAAAGTCCTAAATTCACACTACACCGGTACTGTCGCGTTCTGCAGCACATTGCGCAGTACACACCACAAGCACCCCAATCTCCATATAAGGCGTTGTTTACAACTACTCGCGAGAGGCACATACCATAACATAGCTAGAGGGGTCTTTCGAAAAACATGAAGTAAAATTATTGAACAAAATAGTTGGAAATTAATATAGTTTGCCTTGTTTTGACTTTTGACCAAAAGGGATTTATGAATGGGAATAAAGATGTGCTTGGCTGGTATTAAAGGGAATATACATCATTTGCTTTTGCTGTAATTTTCAGAAATGGATGGAATTGGGGGTTGGAAATATATAGCAAATATAGTTACAATGACTTTTTTGAGGTTTTGGGTTCAAAAATGCTATAAAAACCAAGAAAAACAATCATTTTCCTGTAGTCTGGTTACCTGACTCCATATAAGAAGAAACAGAGCAGTTTATAATACATTGGGGAAATTGTAAGGTCAGGGAACCAGTCTAGCTGGCTTGTACCCGTTCATAGGTGTGTAATCGATTGTAAACAAATGCGATGGTCAATTGGGGCCAGTATTTGAAAAAAAAGACAGTTTTTTCCAATGCTGGTCGGCCGACCAGCATTGGAAATTGACACAAAAATACCACTTTTCTTGAAAATGACAGTATACCAGGTGCCATGATTTTACAGGATGCTTTACACTGTCATTCACTAACAGTCCAGCAAGGTATTTCAAAATGATTTGGTAGTTTTATTTTTTGATGTTTGCAAATGTTGTATTTTCCCTTTGAACACGTCCGTTTAAGACTGGCTTGGGGCCTGGTCGCCGATAATGTCCCTCGGCTTACATTCCCCAAGCTGGTCTTACCGACCATTCAGCCAAGCACATACGGCGGCCAAGCACATACATGTGTTCCTGTTACTTGTGACTGGACTTGTGATTCACTTTTGATTGGACTTGTGATGGACTTGACAACAAGACTGAGCTTGAACCATGCACCTTCAAGACATCCATGAAAATGTAGTTCCCTGTCAGTGGCTGCTCGCTGCTCTTGAACAAGGAGCCTATGGCCCAGGTCAAAGGTCGTCTCAAGAAGTTATTGACACCCCACGAAACCCACGTGCTGTTGACACTGCTGATGAAGTCGGCTGTGTTTACTATCTGGCCGTTACTGCAGTTTAAATAACAAAAGAGAAAAATGATTACTCAGGAGTCTTTGTTTTCATTATCAAAATGAGATGTAATTGAGCGCTTTCTAAATAAAAGGTCACAGATCTTCATTAACTTACTAGGCCAAGTAAAACAAAATTAGTTTCTTGTCCCATCTTTTTGAAAGAAAGGAGTGGACCTTTTTCCACTTCTTATTTTCCTTCCAAGATGGCAAATCCTCCAGAGTCATGAATCAGAAAATGAAGATGAAATACTACTTACTAGCTGCAATGAAAAAAAAATGTAGAACTTAGAAAGAATGTTGCAACCTGACGCTGCTTTTTGCTTTATATACATTTTACATGCATCATCTCAATGAAGGTCAGGCATTGCAAAAATGATAATAAGACATGAATCTGGGACTGAGAAACATTTCCAATTTTGTTGGAAAATACTTCGAAAAGTTTCTTGACTCTCCATAGACTTTGTAAATTGTACACAACCACTGAAGCGTCAGGTTGCAACATTCTTTCCTAGAACTTTGCCAAAACATTTAGACTTTGTAGTTTATTTATGTTTTAGAAGCACATTCACCATGCTCGCCTTACATGTATAATAAGGTGTTTCACGGTAATATGTACCATCTTGCCAGTGGGGCAATTTTACACGCGTTGCTGTGTACTGAGGCATGGTCAACGGAAAACTTTGGCGCTTCCAATTCATCATGCGGTCATTCCAAAATGCGCTCGCGTCTAACAAAGCATGCTCTTTTTGCCCCAGGAACAAGATGGCGCATATTAATTATTACCGTAACTGCTTATTATATTAATATTTATAATGATAGAAAAGAAGTTCATCTTTTCTCAGTCGTCTATTGTTCGGCCTTCTTTTCTATTCTATTGCTAAAGAGGGTGAGCAGGTGAGTGTGCTTCTCAAGCGTAAATAAATTACAAATGCAAGTGTGGCCCTGATATGGCCTATTCACAGACTAATGGAGGTAGTCCAGCAAATTGGCCATGATTTATGGAGCTCATTACAAAACCAAAAACACATTGAGTTCGAGTGGGCTTCTCAATCTCACTTTGCCATTTCTCGAAGCACCCTGTTAATCCCCATGGGAAGCCGTCCTTTCCTCCGGAAGCCCTCCACCATTCTTTCACAGTCCATCACGACGGATTTGTCCCTTCTGCAGCAGTCGCCGACCAGTTGCGACCAGAATTTCAGCTTGTTGTCCCAGTCATTGGGGTTCACCATTCGGTTCTGACGAAAGTCCGAAAAGAGATAACTCATCCGTTCATCGTCGCCCCAGCACGGCGGAAAACGGGCTGATTTCTTCGATTCCTCCACCATGGTCGCCACTGATTTAATGCATTTCAATGCGTCAAGAACTTAGAACGATTCCTGTGAAATATTTTTAATGATAGCGGTGTAGAAACTGTCCCAAATCTGTTGTTTTTAACTACATTTTTACTAGAACTGTGGAGAATTTTGTAAACATTGATCAGATGTGAATAGTCTGGTCAACAGCTATGTTCTAGTTAACGGTAATTGAGGCGGAAACCAGATCAAATTGGATCGCCCAACACGGAAGAATGAATTTTCGACTAGAGAGGGCGACATTCAGGCATCCAATTTAAAAAGTTAAAATTCCCGAGCCGGTTGGGCTTTTAAACCGAAATAAAAACATCAGGATATTCTTTAATTTTAGGCACATTTTTGAGCTGAAATGGATCAGGTTCTATGTCATGGTCACGGTAAGTATCTTGTATTTTGCATTTTATGAAATAAAGTACAGTGATATGTGAGGGAAATGGCGAAGTATTTTGTCATGTTTATGTCATGTGGGAAAGTCGAGCCAGCTGACTTTGTCCACAGATTGCCTGTAGTACAGTGTACTGGTTTTACGTGTATTTCCGACATCCGGCAAAATATTGTTAAAACTTAAATTTAGCCGGTCTTTTTGAAAATTTAAAAAAATTCCTTTACCAGCAGTGACCAAGCGCGATGCATCGATTATGATAATGAGAAGACCGGATCCAATTGTAAACACAAACTTGTGCATTTCGAACGATAAAACTTATTAAAAGGGAGTCGGGTACTCCTAGAACTATGACTGAGGCTCCACGTAGTGGAGCCTCATAGATTTAGAACCCCGCAAAATTGTCAGCACAAAACACTAATTAAGTACAAAAACGTCCATCAAAATGCAGAAATTTCCCACAGAACCGCTGCACAGTTTGCCCCTAGCCCAGGTTGGACGAAGTCTTCATTGCAATACGACTAACGTAGGGAGGAAAGGGAGTCCACCAGGGCTAAGTTTGCCCCCAAACTCCGTACTACACCTCATGACATACTCACAAAATATGCGCAGACACTTGAAACGTGCACGCATATGATCGAGCGATGATTTTCGGTTCGCTGATCGGAGTGCGCCGCGGGGGGGTACGGTACATGCACTTGTACGCATTAGCATACTATCATTTCGCTTGTACCGTACCGTACCCCCCGCGGCGCGCTCCGAGCGAACCGAAAATCATCGCTCGATCATATGCGTGCACGTTTCAAGTGTCAGGTTGGCTCAGTGCGGAAAGGGCATATTTTTCATCATTTTAGCCCAAAAAACGACAAAATCCAGCGATGTTTGTTCTGCGCATATTTTGTGAGTATGTCATGAGGTGTAGTACGGAGTTTGAGGGCAAACTGTGCAGTGGTTCTGTGGGAAATTTCTGCATTTTGATGGACGTTTTTGTACTTAATTAGTGTTTTGTGCTGACAACAATTTTGCGGGGTTCTAAATCTATGAGCCTCATAGTTCTAGGAGTAGGAGTCAGGAACTAGCTTGAACTGGTTTCCGCCCATAAAATCTGCCCTTGTTCCCAACTCCCTCGTTCGACATGCACTTGTGTTTACAAATGTGATCCAGAAAGTTGAAAGTGCCTATAGGCAGATGCAACTTTGCTTGACCTCAAGTACAGTTGTATATCGAATATTCTCGATATTGGATTTCCGATATATCAATTCTTGAAAATTCTAATATCGATGGTGCTTACTTTGCACGGCGATAGTGCCTTCACCTCGGACATGTCGGAATGTTTTCACTGCGCTACCCGGAACTTAAGTGACACGCAAGTTGCGTCATCCTATAACCCCTTGCTGAAACCTTTACAAGAATTTGTGTTTCAACATGTTCAATTTGTATTCACAGGGAAACCATGTTTCCTGAAGACGGGTACCAAGGAAGGACCCAACAAGGGGAAAAGCTACTATATCTGCAGTATGGGACCAGGGAAGCAGTGCAACCACATTAAGCAAGCAAGGTATTTGTTATTATTTTTAACATTAAAGGGAATGTACACCGTTGGCTTTTGCTGTAATTTTCAGAAATGAACTATTTGAGGGGTTAGTATTATAGATCAAATATTGTTACACTGACATGTTTGAAGTTTTGTGTTCGAAAATGCTGGAAAAAAAACAAGAAAAACAAATATGTTCAAATAGTCTGGTTCCTTGACTCCACTAGAGATAAAATGGATCAATTTATAGATGCCGGAAAATTGTAAGGTAAGGGAACCAGTCTAGCTGGCCTGCACCCGTCCATGAACATGTACCCAATAGCAAACAAAATTTGGACTGAGATAAAGTGTAAAGTTAGAGCAGTGGTTGAAAAATAGTTAGGTTTTTCCAACGGTGGTCGGCCGACCACCGTTGGAAATGTATACAAAAATACCATTTTCTTGAAAATGACTTCACACCAGGTGCCATAATTTTAAGGATCCTTTAGACTGTCATTTACCAACATCCTAGTAAGGCCAAAAAAAAAAAATAGTTCTGCTTCCGATTACATGCCTTTCAAAAATAGGGTCGGTCGGTCGGAATTTTTTTTTTTGCCAATTTTTTTTATGCAGATTGAATGGGGTATTCAATTATATGCGAAGTTTTAGCCTGAACTATTTCCATTGCACTACGAAAGCTATACACAAAATGGCCACAAAAAGTGAATAAAACCTACCTTAATTATCGTCAATATATTTACGTTCGATAATTCGTAAAAAAAATTGTGGAAAATTCAGGTCGTTCGCACCATATGCACAACGCTAGTCAAGAAGGGGAGCTGGCCAAAACTCCGAAGTGTGTGATGCACTGTACATGTACATGTGCCCGCGGCCAACGGGTCGAACATTTCGGGAAACACGCTGCATTGTATCACTCCAAGTACGAGTAGTGCGATCTCAAAATGAACTCTTGAGTACGGAAAATACATACACAGACAAGCTATATCAAATCTGTGAATTAACTTGCAAAAATGTTCTTTCTCCACCGGTGTTTTTTTGGCATTTTTACGATGTCTTTCTTGGCATTTTTACGATGTCGAATCCGACCAGTTGACAGAGCACGTGCCTGCGCCTGCATAGCCATGCTATATCGCATAGCCGTGCACAGACTAGTTACCGCATTTTCATCATTGGCCCCTGCGCGGCGCGGCGGGAACCAGTCGTCGCCGCATTGCGCTAGTACGCACGTGATTATAGACATCGAATTGCGAAGTAGTTGAATCGCGAAGCGAATTTGTAAAAATAACGGAGGTTTCTTTTGAAAAAAATAGCGAATGTAAGTAAGAAAACAATAAATACAAGCATTTTTTTATGCAAAAGGGTTGTTGAGAGGTATTTTGTGAAGACAGACAAGACATAAGGTTTTTATTTTTTTTTATTCAATCTTTTTTTTTTTTTTTTTTGGAATTGCCGATAAAATTTTTAGGGTCGCAGCCTAAAAATAGGGTCGGTCGGGTAACCGGAAGCAGAACTATTCTTTTTTTTGGCCTAAGGTATTTTGTAAAAACTTGGTAGTTTTATTTTTCGATGTTTGCAAATGTATATATTCCCTTTAACTAAGTTGGGCTGGCTGAAATATTTTGCTGCTTTCTGATGAGTTTATACAAGTTCATTTGTACACCTATGTACATGTACTTGTAAGATGGACTTGTAAGTTGAGTGGTACTAAATGTATGATTGGAGACATTAGACCTTTTGGGACCATTTATAATTTTACAGTGTACTGGTAAACATGTAGAAACAAACCAGATGTGCTCAGTCAACTTTTGTACTCGACCACAACTGAATTCTAAACCTTCTGTTTGAACAGTCACAGTCAGTCAAACATTCCATCCACTTCCCCTGCTATGCCTTTTACACAAGCCAGGTTTGCAACTTTTCCTGCTGATTTCCGCTGATTTCCTCGTTTTTTACTTCTCATGAATGCCATTACAAATTGAAAAACACTGTGCAAAGTCTTGTGTGGTTAGGAACTTCCTCGTTTTATCTAAATTCCCAGTTGCGTGCCCAACAAGCTAGTCACCAACAGTCAGATCATATTTCAAGCAAGCACTCTGACTAGTCTGATTCGGTCAACAGAATTGGTTGTACATGTATTAACAGACAAAAGCAGGCAACTGGTGGGCACAGCGGTTATACATCAATCATTTACATGTAGCTGTATCAAGTTACATTTGAAGAGCCACAGCCAGTCAATCCATGCTGTATGCAGGCAGGGAGCACGTAAAAGTATAGAAACATTCACTAATTCACTGATTTTGACTGAAAGGACAACTTTGCACAGAATGTATGTTTGCTCAGTGAAGGAATCTGACAATCTGCATTTGAATATTCAAACTTGATTGTGCTAGCCAAATCCCAAGAGGATGTTTTCAGGAGGAAACCAACCAAGTATCAATGGACATGTACTTCATTTTGTCCAAGCATTTTTTTTTTTAAGTTGGTGTATAATCTCACAGAGAAAATGGATGGTACGGTACTACATGTACCAGGCCAAGACATAGTATTAACTAAACAAGTAGCGGTATATATTTTGGTATACACTATCATGTAACCCACTTGCTTATGTATGTTATTATCCTTCTCCACACCAGAGTTGCAGTATCCCATTGCTTGGTGCACGATGGTGACGCTGTGGAGCTGCAGGCCCTTGGAATCAACGCAACGACGGGGGAGAAAAAGTGAGTATCCTGAGACTGAACGCAAACAGTGTAGCCCATGGAATGTGCATGTTCTTAACCACAGTATTTGAGTATGTTGTGCACTCGCCAAGTACATTTGTAGCCACTTACGTATAGCACTGTATGACTCACTTACATGTGTACTGTACCGGCATCCTGTTCCCCACTTCTTATTATCGGTGCTGTGTGTTTTTGAGTAATTTAGTACTCAATTATGGTCTAGATTTGTTTGAATATTTGAATAATTGAATATTGACATTGAGGTAAAAAATTATGTATAGTATTGTGCATGTATCAATATATTTACTCCATGTAGCAGACTTGCCGATATTTGACCGATTTTAGAGTTGCACATTAAGGCTAATATTTCTCATGGGAGTTCTCAAACCATTCGTGTAAAGTGCTCACAAAAATGTGGCATTTGACAGAGAATAAAACCTCTCAACTTATACAAATACAATTATGTCACCGATGTCTTTCGTCATCTTCTCAACTCCAGCTTACATTTTTTAAATATTCTATTTGGTAAAATGCTTTTCAAATATTCACTGGATGAACCAATATTTGGATATATTTGGCACAGCCCTACTTATACATGTACAGTAAGGGTGAGTAATAAAAAAAAGAGTAGTTTCTCGTCCGGCTTTTTTGAAAAAATGAAGGAGGTTACTTTTTTTTTTTTCCTAAGGTGGCAGATTTTCCAAGATGGCGGATGGATTCTTCAATTTTCTCGGCTATTTTGCTGATACAAAATTAGCTTTTTAAAGGAGCCATAACCCTTTCTGCATAGCTACAATTTTGTTGGAAACAAATCAAAAGACACTATATTGACAATATGTGAGCAAAATACAATGTATATTGCAATAAAAAAAAAAGAGGCAGACGGGAAAAAAGGAAACGGGTGGGTGACGAGAAACTGGTTAATTTTTTTATATGGCCTAATCTGATCCAACTAAGTACATTGTACAACATGTATCTCCCTACTACATGAATGTGTTTTTATTCTGAGCTTCCTTTTTCTTTTCCCTCTTCTTTTCCCTCTTTATCTTTACCCTGTGGCCCTCACCTTCAGTGGCCATTGCCATTTGTTTTTAGAAGTATAATGTTCCTTTTACTTTTCCATTTTGTCCACCCAGGCGTTACTTTCGGTGCAGCAAGTACAGGGAGATGAGTAAAGGATGGTGCGGCTCAGTTATGGTCGGTAAAATCAACCAGCAGGTGGGTGCTATATGTGAATGTTTCTCAGTCTTGATTTATATCCATTTTGTCCTTTTTGCCAAAATCAGTGTGATAATTCTTGAAATTCCACATGGTTAATTTCAAGCAGATTGATGTTATGATATTATGAGAAAGCCTTTGCTTTTTTCCCCTGTCACCAAACCTCCTGTCACTAAATCTCCACTCCACAGGAGTACTTTCCCCGCCTTCCACTGCTGTGACCCGGGTTCGAATCCCGCCTGGGCCAACATGTGAATTAGGTTTTCAGTTCCTACCTGTTTCCTTGGGTTTTACCTAGAACATTCTTCTGTGGTTTTCCTCCCACAGCTAAAACTGGTATTTTCCCTTAATTGTCTCCTCTGTACGGTTTCTTCAAGCTTGCGAGCGACAGTGCCGATGGCGCTTTTTAGAATCCTTGGTTTCATTACCAGAAATAAATAAATAATAATAACTGGGAATCTAAAGTAATACAATGTCCTTATCCTAACCAACCCACAAAACCTGAAGAAATTTGAGAATTTCACAGGTTTGAGAAAGGACAAAGAGTCCGACTACCTTCAGTCCAAATTTGGACTGGTGTCCCTTGAAAGTTAAAGTTAAAAAGAAGTCTGGAAGATTCAGAAATGTTAATATACAGTAATTGATATAAATATTTTCCTCCATTCTGTGAATGACAGTGTGATGCCTTGCACCGTCAGCCATTGAAGGATCGCAACGGAACACAAGAGTCTCGGAGAAGTAAATCTGAAAAGGAGATCCCACAGAAACCCCAACAAAATGGAAGGGGCAGCACTAGAATGGAACATGCAAACCCTCAGAGAGAACCAACCAACCAACCCAAGAATCCTCCTAGCAGGTCGACCATGACCAATCCCACTTCTGCCACCAAAAATTCAGGGGTTGCCGATGGCATGGTCAAAGAGGGTCCGAGAGTATATCCTGATGAGTCAATGCAGTACACTGAGAGGGTACATAAAAGCAGCCTGCCTCCTCAAAGCCTGGCACAGAAGGACAAACCACTGCCGAAGTCGGTTTCTGTCCTCCGGTCGGAAATGGATGAACTGTCAGAGAGCTTTTCCTCCCAGATGGACATTTCTGGCAGTGACGATGTCTTCGTCACCAGTTCGAGTGCTGACAAACCTGCACAGGGTCCTTCTGCTACCAAACCGAGCAGTGGAAGTCAGGCTGCCATGGTTCAGCTCAAGGAGGCAGGTCAAGACAGTGCCCAACAAGGATTAAGAGGGAAAGAAACACTTTCTCCTAGGGAACTAACTGAGCAGCAGAAGGTGCAAGCAACTGACTCTAGAGGTGATCAGAGGGCAGCAATCCCAGGGTCTACTGCAGTTATCTCATCTAACGCTTCCAAGCCTTCCAATCAGGTTATTGCTGGTGAACAATCCACAGCCAATAGCCAATCATCAAGCAGCTCCATCGCACAGATCCAATCAAAACCTACCACCTTGGCCAACGGTTCCCTTGCAGCCAAGGATGTAGTCCCTGCTGTCCCCTCACTAGCAAGTAACCATCGAATTAACCTCCCAACTAAGCCAAAAGACCTACAAATTGCAGCCAGCAAGCAGCAAACAGCAGCTTCCACCATCCAGGACAGACAGGCCAAGCCCGTTGATATTGTAGACCTTACAGCAGATGACCCAACCACAGAAGCCCGGACAGTCTTACCCAACAACCAAGCCAGACAGGCCATCCCAGCTACCCGTCCCACAGCACCCACTACATCAACCTCCACCAATGGGCAGCTTAACCTCTTTCAGTCTTTTGGGAAGGTGACCTCTCAGCGAGAGCAGTTGGTTCAAGCAGTTCAGAAGGACATGCAGCTCAAGCATCAGCTGATCAGAGATCTTGACAAACAGAAGGTGAGCGCTTATCACACCGTGTTCAAGACAAAATCTTTCCAACCAAGATTGAAAATTCAGTTATTGTAAATTCATTATAGCGGAACATTTCCTTAGATTTGTTTTAATACAAAGGCAATATTTTGAACAATGAACAAAAAACTGGCTCATTAACTCAGTGTCCTTCACCTACCTAAAAAAGTGACCAGGTCTTAGAGGATTTTGTAGCAGGGATGTAGTCGAGCCCATCACAAGTCCATTCACAAGTCCAGTCACAAGTCCAGTCACAAGTCCTGTTGTAAGACCAGTCACAAGTCCAGTCACAAGTCCAGTCACAAGTCCAGTCACAAGTCCATTCAAAAGTCCAGTCACAAGTCCAGTCACAAGTCCAGTCACAAGTCCAGTCACAAGTCCATTCACAGGTCCAGTCACAAGTCCATTCACAAGCCCAGTCACAAGTCCATTCACAAGTCCATTCAAAAGTCCAGTCACAAGTCCAGTCACAAGTCCAGTCACAAGTCCATTCACAAGTCCAGTCGCAAGTCCAGTCGCAAGTCCAGTCACAAGTCCAGTCACAAGTCCATTCACAGGTCCAGTCACAAGTCCATTCACAAGTCCAGTCACAAGTCCATTCACAAGTCCATTCAAAAGTCCAGTCACAAGTCCAGTCACAAGTCCAGTCACAAGTCCATTCACAAGTCCAGTCGCAAGTCCAGTCACAAGTCCAGTCACAAGTCCAGTCACAAGTCCATTCACAAGTCCAGTCGCAAGTCCAGTCACAAGTCCAGTCACAAGTCCAGTCACAAGTCCATTCACAGGTCCAGTCACAAGTCCAGTCACAAGTCCAGTCACAAGTCCATTCACAAGTCCAGTCACAAGTCCAGTCACAAGTCCATTCACAGGTCCAGTCACAAGTCCATTCACAAGCCCAGTCACAAGTCCATTCACAAGTCCATTCAAAAGTCCAGTCACAAGTCCAGTCACAAGTCCAGTCACAAGTCCAGTCACAAGTCCATTCGCAAGTCCAGTCGCAAGTCCAGTCGCAAGTCCAGTCACAAGTCCAGTCACAAGTCCATTCACAGGTCCAGTCACAAGTCCAGTCACAAGTCCAGTCACAAATAACAGTGGATGAACAATAACAAAGGAATACCTTTGTCAAAGCTCAGCTTGTGATTTTTGAATTGGGACTGGAGGACTTGTGATGGACTTGCAGGGACTTGTGATGGACCCGACTATGTCACTGTTTTGCAGGAGTGAGGGAGCATGTTAGAAAACCAAATGTTGCTTTCCTGGGCTTGACAAATTTTTAGAATACCCTGAAAGGTTCCTATTGGCCAAAATAATCGGAAGGTTGGAATATTGTGCTAACTTTTAATAACGTCTTGTGTAGTGTTCATAATTTTGCAATAATTAAAAAAAAAAACAAGCAAAAACATGGTCGATTTTGCTGTGGTTTTCTTCCATTTGTAGCTTTATAGGTTTTTTTTTTTTTACATCATTCTATCCAAAGTAATACGCAATCAAGAAACATAAAAGATTGCATAGTTACAACTGTCCAAGCATAACACAGATACCAATTCAATGTAAGATCAGTCTCAATCACCGATTTGTCTCAATCGCAAAGCTAACATTTTGTGTTTTGTCGTCATTTTTATTTCACTCCCCAGAATGTTGTGAAGACTGTCCCGCTATCTATGCTCCCAGACAAGGGAGCCAAGCTGATCCAGCGAGTGGCATCCACGGAGGCAGAGCTCAAGCAGGTTGAGGCTAGAATACAGAAGGCCAGGATGAGTGGTATGATGTCTTGCCAACTTAATTGGGTTTTGAGCAACTGGGATATCAATTGTTACTTTCACGATAAGAACAGAATGAGTGAAAAGGATTTTTTTAAAGGGAAGATACAACATTTGCAAATATCAAAAAACGAAATGATCAAATTATCACGAAATACCTTACTGGATTGTTAGGGAATGACAGTCTAAAGCATCCTGTAAAATCGTGGCTCCTGGTGTGCTGACATTTGTAAGAAAAATTGTATATTTCCAACACTGGTCGGCCGACCAGCGTTGGAGAAAACTGGCTTTTTTTTTTTTCGAAAAAAACCCCCACCTAATTCCTCATATTGAGTTATTCCGCATTTTCTTTGCAATTGATTACACACATGTGAAGGGGTACAAGCCAGCTAGATTGATTATCTGACCTTACAATTCCCCAAAGTCTATAAATTGCTTGTTTCATCTTAAAGGGAATGTACATCATTGGCTTTTGCTGTAATTGTCAGAAATTAACTATTTTGAGGGGTTAGTATAACAGATCAAATATTGTTACACTGACATGTTTGAAGTTTTGTGTTCAAAAGAACTGGAAAACCAAGAAAAACAAAAATGTTTAAGTAGTCTGGTTCCCTGACTTCACTAAAGATGAAATGGACCAATTTATAGATGCCGGAAAATTGTAAGGTAATGGAACCAGTCTAACTGGCCTGCACCCGTTCATGAACATGTAACCAATAGCAAACAAAATTTGGACTGAAAAAAAAATGTTAAATTTGGAGCAGTAGTTGAAAAATAGTTAGGTTTTTCCAACTGTGGTCGGCCGACCACCGTTGGAAATTTATACAAAATACCACTTTTCTTGAAAATGACTTAACACATGGTGCCATAATTTTACAGGATTATATTTAGACTGTAATTTACCAACATCCTAGTAAGGTATTTCGTAAAAAATTGGTAGGTTTGTTTTTCGATGTTTGCAAATGTTGTATATTCTCTTTAAGTGGGTCAGGGAACCAGACTACAAGAACATGATTGGTTTTCTTGGTTTTTCCAGCATCTACAAGCCCAAAACATGAAAACGTCAGTTAAACAAAGTTTGCTATAACATACCGGTACTAATCCTCCAAATCCATTTTTTTCTGAAAATTGCAGCAAAAGCAAATGTTGTAAATTCCCTTTAAAAGCGTGTCAATTTTACTCTATTTTTATTTTACCATCATCTGCATGGAATGTTTTCATGGTGAACAGAATTCATCTGCAGTAACTTTCACAGTAAAAGGCTGTAGGATAAAATACCTATGAAAAATGTCAAAATCTCAGTCTACAATGTACAATTTACCTATAAAAGGATTAAGAATGAATCACGATAAAGATTGTCGTTTTTTTTTTCTTAAAGGGAATGTACAACATTTGGTTTTGCTGCAATTTTCAGAAATAATTGAAATGGAAGATTAGTATGTTATAGCAAAATAACTGACTTGTTTTACGTTTTGGGCTTGTATATGCTGGAAAAACTAAGAAAACCAATCATATTCTTGTAGTCTGTTTTCCTGACCCCACTTAAGATGAAACGGAGCAATTTATAAACTTTGCGGAATTGTAAGGTCAGAGAATCAGTCTAGCAGGCTTGTACCCCTTCACAGGTGTGTAATCAATTGCAAAGAAAACGCGGAACAACTAAACATGAAAAAGTCAGAGCAGTTTTTGAAAAAAGCTAGTTTTCTCCAACGCTGGTCAGCCGACCAGTGTTGGAAATTGATACAAAAATACCACTTTACTTAAAGATGTCAGCACACCAGGAGCCATGATTGTATGGGATGCTTTAGACTGTCATTCCCTAACAGTCCAGTAAAGAATATTGTGGCAATTCGATCATTTTGTTTTTTGATGTTTGCAAATGTTGTATCTTCCTTTTAATTGGGTTTTGAGCAGTTGGGATATCAATCGTCACTTTTACGACAAGCACAGAATGAGTGACAAGGATTTTTTTAAAAGCATGTGTCAATTTTTCTCTATATTATTTTACCATCATCTGCGTGAAATGTTTTCATGGTGAACAGAGTCCATTTGCAGTTTCTGTTCACAGGAGTAAAAGGCTGTAGAATAAAATACCTTGGGGGTGGTCAATATGAAAATTGTCCAAATCTCAGTCTACAATGTACAACGTATCCATAAAAGGATTAAGAATAAATCACGATAATTATTGTAGTATTTTTTTTCTTAACTCCACAATGCATTTTCAACAATAAGTACTGCTTTGGAAGTGAAAACATTCGATCCTATATTAAAATTCTGCTGGACATGGCATTTTAGGCCAAAAAAAAAAAAAGTCTCCGGTTTCTGGTATGGAGCTTGCCCCAAAAGTGGTGCAGCGACGCGGCTTTTTTTTATTTACTTTTTTTCCCCTTCAAATGTCAGCTGATGACTGCAAATGGTGCCCGACTAAATTTACAAATATATTGGAGTCCAGAGAGGCCACAGAAAGCTTATACTCGATCGTAACCCCATCTAAAAACATGTTAAAATTGTGCAGCAGCAGGATTACAGTCAAACCAGTAAGTTTGGCAGTTTCGAGACATCATCTTTGAAAAAAAAACTTTTTAATTTTGCCAACGCGCATGGCTACGGCGACGCCCGCGCATACCAGAAACCAGAGACTTTTTTTTTTGGGCCTTAAAAAAAAGATCACTTTCAAACCCTGCTTCCTGCTACATCTTTCCCTCCAATATTGACCAGAATTCTGGATTCTTCCCTGACTGTTTTCTTCTCTAATCACCCTGTTATTAGTCACCTCAATGTTCTTGGTCTTTTGATACAGGACTCTTGTCTGCAAATACGATGAACGGAAGTTACCAGCCCGTCACATTGACCTCAGGGCATCTCTTGCATCAACAGCCCTACATGGCCTACCAAACCGCTGGTAAGATACCTCATTCAAGCATGAGATTTTTCAGACTTTGTCTGAAATCAGATTTTTTTAATCTGAGAGAAAGACATTATCAGTGTAGAAAGAAATGCATCTTTGTACCTTTCCTCCAATTTTCAGACTTCTTTTTAAACGGACAACCTCATCCCTGCTCATTCAACGGCCCCAGTTCACAGAGCTGCTCACTAAACACAGACATTTTCTTAGCACAGAAACTATTTGCTAATTAAGCAAAAATGAATCAAAGGTTTCTAGCCAAAATATGGAGTCTTTACGGGTTTGCATTTTTGGGTAGTACCGGAACCGGGTAACCGATAAAAAAAAACACCCAAAAAACAGGTACCCGAAAAGAAATCCAACCCCAAAATTCAAATCTTGGAAGTTGCTGTTCAGATTTGTCATGAAGGATTTGTCATAATAGTACCAGCAAGGTACAAGTGTGTACAGTGAGCTTTATATAGCTTTACGGTGTAAACTGCAACTTCTGCGAGCATCATAAACACGAAGAATGTTTTGTTTTCCCAGGTAGCCTGGTTTTCATTTTGAAAATTCCCCACAAATGACATTCAAATCTTTCTTTTTCATTGTCGGAGAAGTTACTGAGTAATTTGTAAAGCTGGTTACGGGTACCCGATCCTATAATCTGGAACCGGTTCCTGACATCAACAGTAGCCTGGGTACTCAGGTATCCAGTTCCTATGCACTAGACTAGGGCCTATAGAGTCTATATTGCTTTTGACTGGTGGTCAGTTGACTGGTAGTCAGGTGACTGGTAGTCAGGTGACTAGTAGTCAGGAGTTGACTGGTAGTCAGTTGACTGGTAGTCAGGTGACTGGTAGTCAGGTGACTGGTAGTCAGGTGACTGGTAGTCAGGTGACTGGTAGTCAGGTGACTGGTAGTCAGCAGTTGACTGGTAGTCAGTTGACTGGTAGTCAATTGACTGGTAGTCAGTTAACTGGTAGTCAGTTGACCGCTTAATAATTTAACTTGTTGGTAACTTGTGATTTGACTTTGGATGATCGTCTCATTCATCCAACTACAACTGTGTGTTAATCATGTTAATGGTCTTCAGTTGCATTGCCTACGTGCTTTAATAATGTGATCATGTGGTGCTCATACAGGGTGGCCCCAAAAAAACCGAATTGGCATACTTCCACTGCCTTGAGACTCAAACCGCCCGTACCAATGGATAGAGTATCTTAAATATAATACCAAAATCTCCCGATTCGGTCCAGTAGTTTTTGCTGCAGAGCCTATTTTGCGAAGCACACATCTTTCATGTGGGTATTATCACATAACAATTAATCCCTCTATCCAATTAAGTCAAATTTGCGGGCGAGGTTTAGTAATTCATCGGGACAAAATGACTCCCGACTTTGTTTCACAAAATAGGCTCTTAAACAAAAACTAGTGGACCGAATCGGGCGATATCTTGGTACATGTATCATTTTTCTTTTAACAGAATTCCTCATGCATTGGTATAGGTTGTTTGAGTCTAGGTTTTTTTTTGGGGGGGGGGGTTCACCCTGTATAGGTCTTTGTTCCAAAGTCTCATTTATTACCCCTGTTCGTCACATCATGAGACCATTTTCTGCAACAACTTGAGATCAGTGCAACATATCCTCACAGATACCCGTTTATACTCCTGGGTGGAAAGAGGCAACTGTAGTAAACTGTTTTGCCCAAGTACACAAGCACTAGTGTTCCCCATCAGGGTTCAGTTCACCATAACCATCGGACCATTGAGCTCCACATACCTTAACATTGCATCTTGTATTGTCCATCCAGCCCAGCCCCAGGTGCTTACGCTGTACGGCGGTCGCATGACAACCGTCAGACAGCGAGAGGTCGGGGCTGTCACTAAAGATGCCATTGAAAAACTGCACAGGTAAACTTTCTCCAGATGTTACATACTACCTGGATTTTTAAAAATTTGTCACTGATGTGCACCGTACAAGCGTGTATTAGCAGATAACGGGTTTTTTTTTGTGTTTCATAAACTTTTTCTGTTTGCCTGGAATAGTTGCTGTAGAAAGAAACAGTGCGTGACTGAATGTGAGCATATTTAAATGAAATGTCAAAAGTTGAAGAAAGAAGAAAAAGCTACAAAGTTCGACAGAAGATTGCTTTAACCTATTCCTCAATATCACAGACTGATCTTTCTATGAACTATGGATCTAAAAAAAAAAGTTGTGACTGAAGCGTAAATCACAAAATATTCTCATTTCGACATCATGATACAAAGAGCTGTACCACGATACTGTGAACAAAATCCGACGAAACACTGGGGGTTGTTTTTTTTTTCACTTTAAAAGGTAGAGTATATCATTTGCAGCTATCCAAAAAGTAACTGACAAAACTATTGTTAAAAAGCACTAAACTCCCTGTGAAATTATTCCTTCTGGTATGTCATTTTGAAGAAAACATTAAAAGAAGGTCGTTTCCAAAGATGCATCTAGAGACGCATTTTTCAAAATTTCCATTACTCCCGGTAGTTCATTTTTAATTCGGTAAAGCCTTGAATGGTTGTGCGCAAGTGTTGACATGACACACACGCGTCCGCAGTTGCTATAATTCATCAGTTCAGTTCGTGACATCGCGTACATCGCATAGCTGCAATCGGTTGATTGAGAACAAGTCCCAGATGCTGATTTCAGGCGCAATTCAAAACATGATTGACTCGGCAACTTTTGAATTGAAATCAAGATCCTAGAATGTTGTTTTCTCTGAATTTATACAGCATTCACTGAACTAAAACTTCAACAGGTTACTTGTTAAGCACCCTTCTTTATATTTTGAGCACTTTTGATGCTTCAAAAAATAAATCACAAATGACAAGTGATATAATCCACCTTGAATGCTTCAGACAGTTCTTTTAAATTAACCTGAACTGGGTGGTTTTTTTTGCATTGCCAATAAATAAATAAATAAATTTTAAAAAAATGATATAAAGATGAAAATAATTCTCTTACCTGTCTAAGCAATTCATTTGTAGGCTCGTCTTAATTGCTTGGCCACAGCTTGCAATTATACATGCACCTACATTATGTCCCTAAGGGCCCGTCTCAATTCGTATCTGGGACGAGTTCTGGACAAGTTCCAGACATTGTATCAAGTATAAGTTGCAGGATTCTGAACAACTTCCCCGCAATCTTCCCGAAATGCAGTTATCAGCATTGGTGAGTCAAGCAGTTGCTAATGAAAATTTCCCCAGAACATGTCAGGGACCAATGCAGAGCTTCTCCCAGGCAAAGTAGGTGATTCTACCCGCAACTTGTCTGGAACTCCCGGATATGAATTGAGATGGGCCCTTACTGCCAGCGGTAGCCAAGTGGTTCACACACAGCCACACATTCTCTCAATGCAGCTCTCTGCAAACATGCCCCGCAGCGGACACGGAAACCGAGGACCCCAAGGGGTTAAAGGTCAGCCTGATGATCCACCAACGGCAGGCCCTGACCTGGCTGATCTGGAGGGAGCAGCAACATCCGTGCGGGGGAATTCTGGGTAGGTATCCATGACGACAGACAGATCTGACACTGGAGACTGTCAAATATGGTTTTGAAATTGCAGACAGTACATCTTTTGTACACATGTTAAAACAATGGACTCGGGTGATAAAACAAGTGCAAAAATCACTGGAGGTTGATCGTATTGCTTGGTATACCGTGCACTATTTGAGACAGAGGAAGAAACCACCCTCCCCATGCCCAGTGTCGTTATACCCTATGGGCTGCGTGCGCCAACAAAAGAGGGCATGTTTTTACCACTTTTGAGAGCCTTGTGGAGGGGACACTAGGTGTGTGTACTGTACTGGTTTGCTCGCAAAGTACGCAGGACTTATTTATCCTGCATGTGCACAAAGCTAATCCTGAATGTGCACAAAGCTATAAGCCATAGCTTCTTGGCGCGTGAGTGTCAGGCGTCGTCGGCGCGCGAATACGTTCAAATTTAACTTGCGATTGTCTCCCAGACTAATTCCCGCCCCAACAACTTTGGATCATTCGAAATACGCAGTGGATGAACCGGGAACCAGTCTAGGTCAACGCCAACTCTCCTTTTTTGGCCGTTGAAGGGGTACTTGTGGACGGAGCCCATACACACTTAGACTGTTGTTACCTAACACATCCCCTAGATATTTCACAATTTTTCTGAGATTCAGAGAACACAATGACCCGCATAAAAGAGGGGGGGGGGGTCCCCTAAGTCGCATATCTTGTTTGAAATAAATTTCTTGCACCATTTTCATCCACACCAAAAAATATAATGAAGAGTGAGAATGTTGGATACCCTATCAAACTAATTATTAGTTGGTATTAAAAACACCTTGTAGTTTCAATAGTAGTTATTATATAACTGACATACAGATCCTTGTCGTTTGATTGGTGGAACTCACATCACGTGACATTCGTTATTGCTGTCATTCACGCCGGGGCTCAAAAAGTCCCATTCGCCCATGGGGAATGGAAAATGTTATTCAACAGTTGGGATCATCCTTGTTTTCATGGCGCAGTATTTGTGTGCAAATGCATGCTGGTGTGCGCGTTCAGCATTGCACGTAGCACATATTGTTCCAAAGAGCCAGCGCTACAGAGTTGGGTTCAAACATTTTCGTGAAGGCGTGGTTTTGAAGAGAGAAATACATTTTCCACCAATTTTGTATTGAAATAAATGTTCAAATACATGTATATCAAATGACAATTCACTTCTGCATTCCCATGGGGCCGTTGCACACTGTCGTTGACATGATGGGTCTGCCGTTTGTGGTATCAGGTCCGATCGAACACGGATAGGCAAGGCATACCATTCACAATTATTACACTCCAGAATTGGATTTTCTACCAGGGTGTAGAGCCTCGCAACCCTGGTCCCAACTAGGGCTGAGTTTTGGAGTAGAGCTTTGGACTCTTGTAGAAGCCATGTTAGAGTCTTGCTGATGTGATAATGGTTCTAGAACTATCGGGCTTTTTAAAAGGTCCAGCACAGAGAATAGTCTGTGTTTCACCTGTTACATTGTATCTACAGAGCCAAGTCTCCTGTATATTGTCTGATATGTCAAAGCATGCACGTTTATGCGATCTCGAACCTCAGCCAATGACATCATTGGCTGACATCATTTCATTTCCAAATCAGGACTAAAATTGTGATTGGTCATTCAAATGCAGTGTTTTGTAATACAACAACAGCTGGGCGCGTGTCGCGTAACATAATACAGAGCGCGTGACACAGCCTTTGTTGTGTCTCAGGTGTGTTTTTTAACCATGTCTATGACACGACAACGGGTGAATGACCGAAGACCCGATATAGAAAGTGCCCGCTGATTGGTCAAAATCAAATGAGGTCAAGATGCGGTTGTCTTGCATAATTGATCAGTGAATCTGCTCAAATGTTATAGACCATGGCTTTCGCCTTTCAAGGCATGCAAGGAGAGTAGACTTTCCTGGAAAATGGCAAAAGATGTTGGGCCAATGTTATGGAGAGCTCTAGCAACCTGTAAGGCAGAACATGTGATTGCTGGGCTGAACTTCCCTGTAATTCTGCAAATGTGTTCACTTGTCTGTGTTTATCTTTCACAGCGGATGACATGGGCCTGGGCAAAACCCTGACCATGATCTCACTGACTCTGTGGCAGAAACAGCACGGTGATGCTGCTCCAGAGAAAGTACAAGATCCCCAGACAAAAGGTGAGAAAATGTATCGTGCGGAAGTTGAAATTAGAAAGCTCACGCTTGAGTTCTTGAGCTTGAAGATCGCAATGTCAGTTGTTGCTTGTGAAAAGATTTATCGTAAGCGTTCTGTTGATACCTTACTTACATTCTAGTAATGGATGACGGAGCATCATTGAGTTAGAACCAGAAGCTGAAATCATTCTTCTGCCAAATGGACCTTTCTCAGGGCACGCCATCTTGAAAATCATAGCGAGGCAAATAACGCAAACAAACATGGCAGTGTAAATAGTGTGTGTGGTGAACGAGTGACTCTCACAAATTTACAGCAGATTGACACTCTTATAAATGGATGGCTCAAATTCCCCCGAAATATCAATTCGTATTCTAGGTAGGTCATGTCTCATTGCATTTTTGAAGAAGGATTTTAGAATATAAAGCCTAAAGCAGTGGCCGAACTGAAGTTTCCGTGTAGTAGTTAACACAGCAGCACTGCCGTCAACGTCACATTTTCTGTTTTTATTTTTCCATTTTTGGCGTTTTCTGAGCTGAAATTGCATTTATGTGGTGGGAACTACTTATATAAGGCTATTTGTGAATTGTCATTCTCACAGGGCCAGTTGTTTCTCAGATATAAGAGGAACTGGAGCCAAATACAAACATGATGAGGGCTCCTCCATGCACACATTTCTCAATGGTCATGCACTGTACCCGACTCGTTTACGTGCAAAACGATACGAGCCTTCGAGACGCTTGTCTGCTCTACTAATAGACGGGTGTCTCGAAGGCCCGCATCGTTTTGCAAATAAACAAGTCAGGGTACAGTACACAACTGTTGAGTAATTTCTTCATGTAAGAGAAATTTATCATGTTCGTATCGGGCTTCAGTTCCTCATATTTCTGGGAAACAACAGGTCCTGTGTGAATGAAAATTCACGGATAAGTAGTTTAACACAGAAGATTTTACGTCCGCAGACCAAGGGTTCATCACTTCCCGAGCCACCCTGGTCGTGTGCCCCGCCTCCCTCATGCTGCAGTGGCAGAAAGAAGTGGAGCGGCGCTGTTCACCAGGCCGCCTGTCCACCTATCTGTACCACGGCTCCAACCGCGAGCGTAGCGCCAAAGCCCTGGCCCAGTACGACATGGTCTTCACCACGTACAATCTAGTCAGCAAGGAGCTGTCCTATCTATCCGCCAAGGAAAAAGGGGATGAACCGGTGAAGGTAACTGAGCCATCTGTTGAAACTCAGCAGAATAAAAACAACATTTCCTTAACCCACTACAGTGCGAGTCCAAAAAACTATACACTTTTACAATTGTCCATTGTTTTATTGTGTAGCAATATAGATAGGATATTTTCAATAGTACTTTTAGAGTAACTCTTTCTGCTTCTTTCGGTGACATTTTCACTGGATTAGTTTTCAAGCATGACTGCACAGGAGACAATTAAAGAGGTCGGGTGAAATCTGACTTGCGCCAACTGGTCCGGGCTGGATAAGAAAGAGACAATTTAAAAGAGCACAACCATTGTCTAATAAAGAGACAAAACAGGATTTCATCAGCTTTGAAACTTCATGTTTATTTACGGCAATTAAATTTCACAGTGTGATCTTAGTCCTCAACACGGCCACCATCTCGTTCAATGCACAGCTGGGCTCGACGCATCATTCCTGAAACAGCACGGCGAATCACCTCCCTGTCTTGTCTAAGAATGACCAGAACCATGACAATGGTCGTATTCTTTTTAATTGTCGCTTTCTTATCCAGCCCTTACCAGTTGGAGAAAGTCAGATTTCGCCTGACCCCCTTAATTGTCTCCTGTGCAGTCATGTATGAAAACTAACCCTAACCCTGCTGAATCCAACAGGATCCAACTATGTCACATACCCGATGGAGCCTGTTGGATTGAGCTGTTAACCCCTTGTGTACATTCCTCATGCAAAATGTTGGATTCAGCAGGCAACTGAACCACATTATAGCGCATTGTTGGACTTTTAGATACAGTGTATCTAAAATTTAAAACTCTCAGCAATGCATTGAGTATTCAAACGCTATGTTGTAACATGCAATGCAAGTAGGGCTGTGCATCGAAACCGGGTACCCGAGTACCGGCCGCTGATGTCAGGAATCGGTTCCAGATTATGGAATCGGGTTCCTGTAACCAACTTTACAACTTACTTAGTAATACTTCTCAAACAACGAAAAAGAAAGGGTTTGAATGTCATTTGTGGAGATTTTCAAAAACGAAAACCAGGCCACATGAAAAAACAAACAGATTAATGATTATGACAGTGCTTGTGAAAATGCTATTTTCACCATAAAGCTACGTATTTTGAGTTCGCTGCACACACTTGTATCTTGCTGTATTGACGCACGGATGTGGTAGTTTTATCATGGGGACCTTTCTGAACAATCTGAACAGCAACTTCTGAGATGTGAATTTTGGGTTTGGGCTTCTTTAATGGTTACCCAGGTACTCATGTTTTATTTCCAATCGGGTACCCGGTTCCCGTACTACCCGTAAATGCACACCACTAAAATCCAATCAATCTTTGATCAAGACAAAATGGGTTTTGAAATGCAAAATATGATATTTTTCTCCAACCCAAAATAGGATGGTGCGAATCTACCCACTTCACAAGGAGAACACCCCCTTCTCCTCAAGATCTTCTGGGAGCGTATCATCCTGGACGAAGCCCACAGCATCAAGAACCACAAGAGCCAGACGGCTATGGCTATCTGCCGGCTACGTGCTAGGGCTCGCTGGGCTGTGACAGGCACACCGATTCAGAACAACCTGGTGGATATGTACTCACTCTTGAGGTCAGTCCAATTTTTTCACAACCTCAGGACAATCAGATTGTTAAAGAGATGCAGATTTTTTTCCCGCTCCAAAAATGCATGATTCACACACATATGGCACAAAGTACTCACTACTGAATTTTTTTTTTTGAAGCTTGCACAAACTTGTATGGTCTTTAAATGAATGCCAGGCATATAGCGGCATTTCGTGGCGTGCGTTTGAGTCCCGTTCAGAGGTCTCCCTATCTCCCTCTTTGAAAGCGAAACCAAGTGAGGAGCATTTTTGCAAGTAGTCCATAGACTAAGTAGAAGTAAAGTCTGTCACAAGCTAATTTGGCCCATCAGGCCGGCATTTATCTCCAATTTCCTTGGCATGAAACAACTGAGAATTTCTATTTCCCCTGGATGGGATGCCAAGTCCATCGCAAGTTTAATACTCCCAGCTAATGCCGGTACCCATGTATACTCCTGGGTGGAGAGAGGCAAGTAGTGGTGAATGGCTTGCCCAAGGACACAACATATGACCGGCAGCTGGATTTGAACCCCTGACCCTCTGAGGCCAAACAAAACAATTGGTGTGTTTACGGTAACCCGACCGACCTGGAATTTTTTCGGCCAACTTGCCAACCTCAAACATTTTATTACTATTTTGAAGGTTGATAATTGACAAATTTCAAACATTTCATTTTTAAGTACTATTAATTATTTGCCAATATTAAAAACCATCTTCCACACTTGAATCTGACCATGATTTGACACAAACATACCTGTGTTAAACGTGCAAACGTGCGTACTGCTTATCGGCCCGATACGCTGGAATTGCGGCCCGATACGCCGACAAAAATGACGATCACATTTTATTAGCCCCTGATACGCACAATATAATTATCATACACGCCATTAAAATGTACAATTTGATCGTTACATACGCCATTATTTCATCTTGACATGCAAAATCTTGACCAAAATCCTGTTTTTCTGATGCATGTGTGATCAAAATGCACACGATGACGTGTTCTGTCGACCACCAGCAGCACCCAGCTAGCACAGCATGGTACACTGGTTCCCTTCCCCAGCTAACGGAATCAATGCTATGATGAAGGACCGGAACCAGTGACTACTGCCTCTCTCCGGTTATACATCGTATCATTCCATACAGCATGATGATGTAGTGGGCCGAAGTTGGATCGTAAAAATATTACCAAACAAACATCGCTGGAGAAAGAGAATTTCTGCGAATTAATTCACAGAACGTGATCTTTACTCTCTGTGTATGTGTTTTCCATTAAAATGATGAGATTGCAAAGCTCGAACTTGTGGCAAAACATCGTAGCATGTTTCTGCAGTAGTGCAAGATTTTCGGCCACGTGGGCCGTGAGCACGGCGCGATGTTCGGCCAGCCAGGCGGAATGTTGGCGATGCCAGCGGCCGTGATGTATGTTAAGCATAAAGTGGAATCACCGACCTCAAATATATTTTTTAATTAGGTGAGGCAAGTTTTAATCACTTTTGATAGCCAGTCTTGATAATTTTCGTGGCGCAAATGAAAATAATCCAGGCACAAAATAAACATGATTCCTTGCTCTATGATTAGTACGAATGATGCTCCATTAATCAGCACCCCCAAAAAATTGGCGAAATAATTTTCCAACCTACTGACGCTATTTTGAAAGGCATGTAATCGGAAGCAAAAGTTTTTTTTTTCTCCACCTTAATTTCTTAATTTGAAACTTACATGTAAATATAATTCATACTTTTCTAGTTAGGAAGCAGTGAAACACAGGTTGTGAAATGTAAAAAAAAATTTAAGTTAACAATTTTGATTTTTTCTTTAATTACAAAAAAATTAGTGACCTACAAGATCTCCTCTGAATTTCAAGGACAAATCTTAAGATAAAGACCCCCAGATTTGTTCTAAAATGCACCAGAGAGCTTCTAAAGTTCAAACATTTTCGGGTTGTTGAATCACAGCAAATCTTCCCCCACATGTTTGAACAAATCCTGGGGAGAACCCTGGCCGACGATACAAATTAATTTGGATTGAAATGTATCGATTGAATATCTTCAATGCTTGAATAGTGGTTTTGTACAATTTTTTTTGCGAAAGAACACGCATGGGCGTGCAGAACTGATATGAAAAAAAAAAAATACAAAATAAAATTATTTCCTTACCTACCTACCTGGACTTTTTTCAGGCCGTTACCGTAAACACACCATTTTTTTTGTTTGGCCTGATCATGAGTCACGAACCCTAACCAGTGGGCCACACTCCCCCCACATACCGGTCTATATAGACTGCATGCACCTGATATAAAATTGCAGGCTAAAAGAATCAAGTGACTGTTTCATTGTTAAAAGATTGCTATGTGCTTAATAAAGTTTGATTCACATTCTGGACTGTTCACGTTACTTGATACAGCTATGCTTTGTCTGTACAGATGATTGATATGATATGATGATGATTGTACTATATTTGCCTGCCGGAAGTTAATTGAATATGACTAGTCACAGTGGTAACCTCATTATGTGATCTGACCATTGGTGACTAGCGTGTTTGAGCTGTGAAAGGAAAGTGGAATGAAGTTTTGGCTGTCTGTGATTGGTCAAACAAAACGAAGACGTTAACAAATGTTTCAACATGTAACCAAAATGAGAACTACCACTCAAAAGTTGGATATTTTTCATGCTTTTCAATTTTGTTTCTAAAACTCTGTTCTATTTTCCAGTGTTCAATAATTTGATGATCAGTGAAATATTTGTATGGTCATCCAGTCATTAGTTTTGCACAGATTGTTGTATGAGATTTGGTGTTGAATATTTATTTCTCTTGACCTGCTTGTGCAGATTTCTTAGGTGTTCCCCCTTTGATGAGTACAAAGTCTGGAAGAAGCAGGTAGACAACAACAGCAGTAAGTCATTTCTTCATTTCTCACAATATTTTTATCCCCAATACTCTTTCTATTCCTTTGCATCTCATTCCCATATTAGACAAAAAAAATAGCAGGAAAGGGGCTACTCCCAGTGGTCCTCCCCCCAGCGGATTTTTGTTCACAACATTTTTTGTTCAGCAATTATTTCAATAAACAGTAAGAGAGTTCTGACATCAATCCCAAAAAGGAAAAACCGCTCAAAAACCATTACAATGCGCCGTGAAAATGGGTATATAATTTGCAGTATGCATAATAATGGTCAGTTTTGAAAGGTGGCCCCATTTGGAAGGTGGGTACCAGCCCCAGCCTCCCCCCCCCCCACCCCGCTTTTTGATTTTACGGAGGCTTAGTGTCCTGAGAAAAAAACATGTCTACATTTCGGCGCGGACGTGCGGTTGCCCCACACCCAAAGCTGGATTCGCTACTGGCTACTCATGTTAGAAGTGTTTCAGTGCCACACAAATTATTCAAGAATTTGATATTATACTAAGGTTGCCAGTAAGTACATGTAACTGTCATACACGGGTCATTCTATAAATTTTTGGATCCACTTGTTTTCCCGTCTGTGTTACATCTGACATCTGTACACTTATCATTCTGATGCACCCCTTAATGCACTCATCCTCCAAGAGTGATGATAAATATCAAACTAATGTTGCCAAAAAATCAAGTTGTCTATAGATCTAAAAAACAAATGTTGCGGGGTATTAATTGAAGGTTGAACCATATTATATATGTCATGTGTCAGTAGTTTTCCACAGGTCAGCATTGAGAGATATCTGAGCAACCAATTGTTTTTTTTATTGTAAAGGGAGTTTATTTCCTTGGACGTTGACAGAGAACGCGTAGGAAAAAGGCTACCTCACCCCTTGCCTTATTTCCTCAACCTGAATTTCTCAGTAATTTCCAAATCCTTTTTACTGTTTCCTTAGAATCTGGCAGCAACAGACTCAACGTTCTGGTCAAGAGCCTGCTACTCAGGCGCACCAAGGACCAGAAGAACACAGCGACAGGCAAGCCCCTGGTGGCACTGCCTGAGAAGCGTTGCCACAGCCACCAGATAGACCTGTCAGCTGACGAGAGACGAGTGTACGACAAACTCTTTGGAGAATCTAGGTATTGAAGCATTAAACTGAAATTGTGATCTGCCATAGCATAATGAGGAATAATCTCCAAGTTAGACTTTTCAAGTTATATACATCATGTTAAAGGTAGCGTCCATCATTTGTAATTTGTGCATTATGTTCGTTTGAAGCAACAAAAGTGCTCACGATCTAAATAAGAGGGCTGAACAACTAACCTGATGAGGTTTCAGCTCAGTGACTGATGTATATTTCGAGAAAACAATATTCTAGGATCTCAATTTCAAATCAAAAGTTGCTGAGTTATGTTTGGAATTAGGCCTGAATTCAGCGTCCGAGACATGTTCTCACTGAGCCGATTGCAGCTACGCAATGTTGCGCACTGAACCGACGAATTATAGCAACCGCGCTCGTGTGTGCGTCGTGTCAACGCTTGCAGGCGCTTTGCCGAATTGAAAACAAACTACTAACAAAAATTTCCAACGATGCGTCTTTAGACGCATACATAGACGCATCATTGGCAATGGCCTTCTTTCATTGATTTCTTCAAAATGACAGCAATGACTTCAAAAAGAATTATTTCACAGGGAGTTTAGTGCAATTGCTATCTTTAAACCAAGTATGCTTTTCAACAATAATTACGTCAAAAGTGAAATCAGAGTCGTAAAATAGAAAGAAAAGGTGATTGAGCGATTGCAGTGCGACAGACCCGATAGCGCTGCGCGTTCGACCGGTAGTGCAGCGCAATCGCCCAATGACGCAGATTCACTGATCGCGCTCAATTCATGTACATGTAGGTCTTAACTCTTTTATTACTAAGATTGAGTTCCTGCATTCCTGATCGCGGATGACCAGTTAAAACCATGATCTAGTCAATGGTAGAGGACACTGGCATAGAGACTAGAGAGGAACTGGCCAATCTAATGACAGACAGAACTGTGTTCCGTGCTTGTCACCCTGCCCGACTCAAGCTACGCTGAGTCGATGATGATGATGATGATAATGTTGGTTCATGAGCACCTCTGTGATACCTGCAGCTAGATATTGTTTTTTTTAAGCGCTAGCTGTTAAAAACTGTACGCCAAAAATACTGGTAGCTGTCTGTGATTATGGATTTTTCCAAGTGTCTGAATGGTTTATAAAGGAGCCTGTGTAGCTGTGTCCTATGGATGTTGTCGTGCTGCATTGTAGTTCATAACACAGGCAGTGGTTCCTAGTGATAAATGAGTTGAAGGCGTTGCACTGCCCAAGACTGCCCGAAATTCACCAAAAACACGACTTAAACCGCTCAACAGTATAATTGAACAGCCTGAGACTGCAGTAGAAGATTTATGGTACTGTGAAGAGTATAATCAGCAGTTACACCAGTAGGTGTTAAGAATAGATTGAGATTTTTTTTAAAGGTGTCACTTTTTGTACAAGATTTTGTTTTGTTCCCTCTTTTTACACTTTTTGAATATTATTGACGAGTATTTTGACTTTCACATATTAACCGAATGGCACACTGTTCCATTTTCAAGACAAAAGCTTAAACATTATTCTCCTTCCCTGCTAGGTCCAAAGTGCAAGACTACATCAACTTCCATGAGGAGAAAGACAAGGCTCAAAGGTCAGGGGTCACTGGCAAGACCCCAGCCCTGTTCACCAGCGCTGGCAACCTGCCAGCAACCAGGGGTGGGGCCGTGGGCGGGGCCACGGGAGGAGCCATGGGCGGAGCCACGGGCGGGACCATTGGAGGCACTGCCCAAGGCCAAGAGCAGCGTATGCACGCCAGTCACATCTTGGTCCTTCTGCTGCGGCTGAGGCAATGCTGTGGCCACCTCAGCCTTCTGAAAGAGGTGAGGAAAATTGGAGCAGTCACCGTGAAACTTTAGTTTCATGAATACAGCAGGGTCCAGAAAAATCATTGTTTAGTATAAAGGTTGTTCATTATGGGCTCTGCACACAAGTACCCCTTCAACGGCCAGAAAAGGAGAGTTGGGGGAGACCTAGACTTGTTCCCAGTCCATTCAATGATGTATTTCCAATGATCCAAAGTTATTGGGTGCGGGGAATAGTCTAGAAGACCATCGCAGTTAAATTTGAACGCATTCACGTGCAGACAACGCCTGATGACGCTCACGGGCGAAGACGCTATGGCTTAGCTTTGTGCACATTCAGGATAAATAAGTCGTGCGTACTTTGCGCGCGAACCAGTACAGTACGCACACGCAGTGTCCCGTCAAAGGGGCTCTCAAAAGTGGTAAAAACACGCCCTCTTTTGTTAATGCACGGAGCCCATAGTGATACCAGGTGCAATTTCAGCTCAGAAAACTTCGCGGATTGAAAAGTGAAAATAGAAAGTCTGGATGTTTCTCTGACGGTGGTGCTACTACACGTAAACTAACACAGAAACTTCATGTTAATTGATGTTTCTTGGAATTTGAGCCATCTATTTATAAGATTGTCAATCTGTTGTACATTTTTTTTGTAACTTTGCGAAAGTCACTCGTTCACCCGTGACACACTATTTAGGCCGCCATGTTTGTTTGCGTTATATGCCTCGCTTTGATTTTCAAGATAGTGTACCATGAGAAAGGACTATAGGCCCCAAGTTGCGTTAACTTAATTTGCCTTTAACCCTAACGCCCTAAGGGCTCTTTGGGGGGTCGAGGACCAAATACCACAGAATACTACATGTGTTGTGCACACTTGTATGGAAAGAAATGCATATTACAGGTTACTACTCGGTAGTATTGTGTAGCTTTAAGTGAAGTTAGGGTTAATGCTTTGGAACCCCCCCCCCCCCCAAAAGGTTGAACTCCATGTCACAGAGTGTGAAATTTACAGTCAGACATCAGTCATTAACCAATTTGTCCGCACCAAAATTGGTGTGCCCAGCCGGAGTTTGCACTGTAAATGTTCAGTGACAGCTCAAAAATTGACTATATGCTACACATAGCGCATGTGCATTCGTCTGAGCAGTTTTTGTGTTTCATTTCACCCACTGCTTTTTTTAATCCACTTTAACCCATTAGTCCCTGTACTGCCCTGTACGGTACCAAACCGCCCTGCCTGTTACTCCCTTTATCGCCAAAACGGCCCTATAACACCTCATCCACAAATTCTGTGTCTTGATTGGCCGAGAGCGAGTCACATGGTACTTTATATTTTTGCTATCTTTCAGTGCGCGGCCAAAAGTACTATACCCATAGCAACCAAAGTACTATACCCGTAGCAACCAAAGCACTATACCTGTAGCAACCAAAGTACCGGTGCTATACGCACTGTGTGCAAAATGCATAGGGGTATGTGTGTTGCGTTTGTGCGTTGCGCGCATTGTTTCCAAGAGCGAGCGCTACAGAGCCAGTCCTTCATTTTTAAGGAGCGCGATCGCGCAGGCGCTCCTACTGCACTCCTCGACCGTCTCGAAGGAGAGCCAAAAATAGCGCTCCTCAGAAATCCAAAAGAGGGCTCGTCAAACACGGGAAGTTTAAAAATAAGAAGTGATAAAAACGCAAAGGATTTTAAGTCTTAAGCTACACTTATTTTTCGTTGGTATAATGCCCAAACTCACGTTAATATGCTGCTGGACATCGCTAAAAATGAACGAACACCGAGCTCGTACGTACTGTATAAGACCGTGTGTGTACGTGTACAGCGGTTGTATACTGTGCGTGCACAATCTGCATATCGCGTAGAGCTGCATGAAAACACGTGGGCCCGTACGTGCGAGTGCAGCAATGACTGGTTCCCGCTGCGCCGCGCACTAAGTCCCAATGAAGGCATGATGAAAATGCGGTAACCAGTCAATGTAATAGTCGCGCGCGGTGCAATGCACTGCCTGCCGTACAGTGTTTTGCGTGCAGGCCGGACGGAATAGACATCGTAAAAATGCCAAGAAAACAACGATTGAGAAGGACGATCTTTGCAAGCTTATTCACAAAACTTGATCTCTTGTCTGTGTATGTATTTCCCGTGTTCATGAATTTATTTTGAGGAAGTTTTACTGGTATGTGAAGTGAAACGATGCAGCGTGTTTCACCGAAATCCTATACCGTGAAACGAGTCTCATTGCCGGCCCACCACACACAGTGCATCACAAACGCTCGTACTAGTGCGAAGTTCAGACGTTGTTAGCCAGCTTCTCGTCGTGACTAGCATTGTGTATATGGCATACTTGACCTGCATATTCCATTATTTTTAAGATTATCGACGGCAGATATTTTCGATAAAACTTAAGGCAAGTTTGTGTCATTTTGAGGCCCTTTTTGTGAAGCTTTCGTAGAGCAATTGAAATAGTTCAGGCTGAAAATTTCATATAATTTTAACGAATCTGAAAGCAAATTTTCAGTTGCTTTACGTGCCGTTTTTAACTCTCCATTTTCCAAGTATAATCAAGTGATGAACCAACTGACAACTGTATTAAAAAATGAAAGCCTGAGCAGTTGTCCAACTTTTTATTAATCTCCATTTAGTTAGTTTTTTAAAATAAATTTTACCTTGTCTTACAGTTACAAAAACGAAAAAAGTAATGCAACTTGGGCATATGTTATTATGCAAAAACTAATAATAATGCAGCCCCTTGAATAAATCCTTATATTCAAAATAAAACAAAAACAATGGTAACCCGTCTTTTTACCGCTGTTTATCCGTAGATTTTAAGGAGAGCGATTTGCTCTCCTCGAATATTTGAGGAGAGCGATTTACAGCTCTTCTGGATTTTCTTTAAATGAAGGACTGCAGAGCTGGGTTCAAACATTTCGTAAAGGGGTAGTTTAATAGAAAAAGTGCAAGTTAATGTTCAACTAATGGACCGATCCAGTAAGCTCCGCCCAGTGCGCACGTGGGCAAATTAACACGTGCTCCTCTCTAATGCCACGCTGCATTTTCCTTCCGCGCGCATCATACGCGCCTGCACGCATGTCGGAATTTAATGCACGCATGTCGGACATAAGTCACGGCTGTGATTGGTCAGAACACCATGGGGCGGTGCTTACTGGATCGGTCCATTTGGTATTCAGTTAGAAGTAAATTTTTATTGTATTCAGATTAAATTTATCATTGCTTAAAATCAAGCAGAATCTGTGGGAGTGGTGTTATAAAACAAATATTGACTGCTTTTTCGCCGAGGGAAAATAGAATGCTCCATGGATCACCTCGGGAGGCTAGTTTTACTACACCACTCGAAGCAGTCAATATTTGTTTAATATGGTTTGATGGATTCATCCCAGAATAAATAGAATGTGAAACAAGTTGCCAGGTGCTAGTGGGTTCATAGGCTGATACTTTTGTATGTAATGATTTCCAGGCCGTGGACACTGAGAGCTGTGAGCCAGAGGGCATTGACCTGGACGTGGTCGGGCAGATGAAAGAGATGACCATTGGAGATGATGAGGAGGAAGGATTGAGGAGAGGAGACAGGGAGGACAGGATCGCATCCAAACCATCCATCTTCAACAAGATGATGCCCAGCACTAAAGTCAGTGGGGAAATAATGTGATCTAATTGTTACAAGCACTACATAAAACTTCCATCATCATTATTATCAATAATTAAAGGTAGCGCCCATCATTTGTAATTTGTGCATTATGTTCGTTTGAGGCAACAGAAGTGCTCAAAATCTAAAGAAGGGTGCTGAACAACTAAGCTGATGAAATTTCAGCTCAGTTTCAGCTGTACATTCCGAGAAAACAAAATTCTAGGATCTCAATTACAGATCAAAAGTTGTTGAGTCATGGTTTGAATTAGGCCTGAATTCAGCATCCAAGACACGTTCTCAATGAGCCGATTAGCTACGCGATGTCGCGCACTGATCCAAAGAATTATAGCAACCGCGCGCGTGTGAGTCGTGTCAACGATTACGCGCGCTTCGCTGAATAAAAAAGCGAACTACTAACGGAAATTTCCAACGATATGTCTTTAGATGCATCGTTGGAAAGGCCTTCCTTCCTTGATTTCTTCAAAATGACAGCTTGACAGAAATATTTTCACAGGGAGTTTAGTCCCCTTACTATCTTTCAACCAAGTATGCTTTTCAACAATAATTACGTCGGTTACTTTTTGGATAGCTGCAAATGATGGACTGTACCTTTAACCTATTGATAACCTATTCCCTGTTCTGCTCATTACAAGTACCACGGTGATAACTTGTTCGCGTTTCCCCGTTTCTCACCAATCAGATTGCTTCAGTGCTCTCAGCCCTGCGTGAGATCCGTGGCAGCAGTGGCAGCAGTCAGCCCGCCTCCAGCAAGGCCCCGCCCATCATGAAGAGCGTCATCATCTCCCAGTGGACCCAGATGCTGGACGTGATGGCAGCCCACCTGACGCGAGCCGGCTACCGTTACTGGAGCATCCGCGGCGACGTCCCACCAAAGAAGCGATCCGAGGCCCTGGAGGACTTCAACAACAACCCCCGGGGGAGAGAGGTCATGCTGGTCTCGCTGCGGGCCGGTGGGGTCGGGCTGAATCTGATAGGTGGAAACCACCTGTTCCTCCTGGACATGCATTGGTAAGACACTCCTAAGCTCAGACGGATGAACCAGTTTTGAGTCAACTCAAACCCGAACCAACTCGGACTTAGACCAACTTGGTACCAAACCAACTCAAAACCCAGACCAACTCGAACCGAGTTCAACTCAGACCTTAACCAACTCAGACCAAGTCCAACTCGGCGCCAGACCAACACGGAACCAAGTCCAACACGGAACCAAGTCCAACACGGAACCAAGTCCAACACGGACTCAGATCAACTCAGACCCAGGCCATCTCAGGCCCAGACCATCTCAAACCCAGACCATCTCAAACCAGACCAACTAGTTGCAAAAAGTCCCAATTTCAAGTTAAGCCAAAACTCCATGTGTCTGTTATTAAAGCGTAGAGCGCACTGCATGATGCGTTAAAATCAGTTGTTCAAAAAGTTACATGCTTACTTCTCCGTATTGCGCCCTCTGTACTGCGATATCCATTTTGCATTATCCCCACTGCGTTATCCGTTGAAAATTTATACACTTCAAGGAGATCAAGGAGTGATTGAAACGGATGATGCATCCAATAGGCATGGGATTTGTTGCCTGCAATTTAAAGAAACAATGGCTTGATTTTTCTACTCGCAAAACTTCTGCGTGCTCTCTTTTTGAGATTTTACCTCTGTACACAACGAAATACACATGGATGTGCATCACGAATACGCAACTGGTAAACGCGCAGTGCAATATACACTTTGAAACGACACAATGATTTTCGGCCTGAGAGTTCAAGTCCTTTTTCCAAATTCTTAGAAATCTATTAGCATATAGTATGTCTTTGCCCAGATACTCGAACCACCCTGTTCAATTTGTCAATGTCACTTTGTCCCGGCATTCAGTATATTTTTGTAGGACTCGGGAAAGGGACCCGATTACAGCATTGCCAACTCGTACCAATTTCATCCCTTTTTTTGCGGCCACAGGAATCCAGCTTTAGAGGACCAGGCCTGCGACAGGGTCTACCGCGTCGGCCAAACCAACAACGTCTCCATCCACAAATTTGTCTGCAAGAACACCATCGAGGAGCGGATACTGGAGCTGCAGAAATCCAAATCCAAGCTGGCGTCCGATGTCCTGTCAGGGTATGTCAATGCGTCTTCTATTTGTATGTCTGGCGGGCTGTCTGTTGGTTGGTGTAATAGGGATTGTCGGGGTGTCTGTCTGTCTGTGTGGGTGAGGGTCTGTGTCAGTCGGGGGGGGGGGGCTGTGTGGATGACTGTCATCTAAAATCAACCGCAGTGCAAAAAACCAATGGCGCATTCTCTGTACCTTTAAGTACAAAGAACGCAGACATTTCTTGGAAAAAATACTCGCTCCATTGAAATCAAATATATGAGGCATTCTGGCAAAATGCGACAGAAGTGAGTAAGATTTGAGGCTTTGCATGGTGAAGATACTAAATAATGAAAGGTTTGCGGAAACACCATGTGCGAATAATTTCTTTAATCTTAGTTGATTAATCTTAGTTGAGAAATTATTCGCACATGGTGTTTCCGCAAACCTTTCATTATTGAGACAGAAGTGGGCAGAGGTCGAAATGAGGAATTGTGGGTTTTAGGAAAGATGATAAAGTCATCCTTACAGTACTTTTTGTTGCACTTCAATCGGAAATCCCATTGATAACTTATAGTTGTTTACATTTTGCATTTATTGACATGTAAAAAAGTAAAATGCTGAGAAAAAGGCCTTTAAAGTTTTGAGTTTTGTATTCGTGAAAACGAAAAATGCCAATAGTTTTTCCTTAAAAAAAAACACACTTTTATTCCACGATTATTATATTATATCACGATTATTATATTATATCTTCGAACTTTGTGTAGTAGACATATTCAAGATTGCAAATATCAATTGATCTGAAAATTGAAAAAAATCACCCCCATTGTTTTTTCAAATTTATTTTTTTACATTTTTCTCCAAGCCCGCTTGTTTCCAATTCTGTCTCATTTTACCAGAACGCGTCACATATGGTCTGATGATTGGGTCAGGATGTCTGTATTTAGCTTATTAGATATTGAGTGGGAAAAAATAGTAATTCTGCCAGCTTAACAATTTGAGAAAACCTTTTGTATTGACGGCAACTTAATTTGAAAAAGAAAACAAAATTGCTGTACGCACAATCTCTGAAGGAAAGGACTCCTGTGTTTAAATCGAATAAGGCCTGCAGTATTTAAGTCAAATTTAATTAAGATTACTGGGAATAATACAAATTTAAAGGGAAACAAACCAACACAATTTAAATGTTATAGTAAACTTCACAATTCTAAAAGAATAATTCAAAAAGGTAAATTGAATATTGCAAACCCCTCTTACGACTTACGGTTATGATTTTATTTTGGTTTTTTTTAAGGGGGGGGGGGGTTCGGATGCAGAACTCGAAGCTTAAATGGAAGCTCTCGAGGAAAGATTGTGCAAGAAAGAGATGGAAGTCATACTGATAGATGTGTTTTGTTTTGTTTTCTTTGTCCTAACAGAGCAAGATCCCAGAGCCAGAAACTGAGCCTAGCTGACTTGCGTTTCCTCTTTGGAGTCAATTAACAGATCAAGCAATGAAATAGTTGACAATGTCAATTATTATAATTTTTTTATTGGGCATGACAATACAATAAAATACAGATAATACAAACAACATTCAATAAAACTAACTAGTGGCACATGCCTGGAGTAAACATAGGTTAACTTAAAAACTATGACCCGAATGCCTCTTACTCCAATGCCATTAGTGTACAAACACAATATATAAAATCATTTTAAACTATACAATATTAAAAAAGAAAAAAAAAAGTACTAAAGTTAAATAAAATTAAGTAAATCTAGGGTGTGTTCCACTCAATGTGAACATGTTTACATTCTTAAGATAGGCCCTGTGAATGTGCTCACCCAAAATGGTAATGACGATAATATCCCCGACAATCTGTTGTCAAAATGGCGGTGCCCTATATGCCAATCCTGCAAGTGTCACTGTTTGGAAAGCAGCTTTTCAAATCCCTGAAAATTGAATTGTGCATGAAGTGAAATGTTTCCAGTATTACATGTATTTACTGGATTTGTAGAAAGCGGAAAACTTAAAGATAATATACAACATTTGCACACATCAGAAAAGAAAACTACCAAATTTTTATGAAATACCCTACTAGACTGTGAGTGAAAAGTCTTAAGCATCCTGTGCAATCATGGCACCTGGTGTGCTGTCATTTTCAAGAAAAGCAGAATTTTTGAATGGCCGACCATCGTTGAAAAAAACCTGACTTTTTTCAAGTACTGCCCCCAATTTACCAAATTTTGTTACTCCAAAAGGCAGCTAATCTGGTTCCCTGAGCTGACATTTCCCCGACGTCTATTAATTACCCTGTTTCGTCTAGAGAAGGGTCAGAGAACCAGACTACAAGAACAGCATTTTTTCTTGGTTTCTCCAGCATCTATGAACACAAAACTTTAAACAGTTCAGTGTAACTATATTTGCTATCAAATACTAACCCCAGATCCATCCATTTCTGAAAATTACAGCAAAAGCAAATGTTGTATATCCAGGCATGCAACTTTTCCTTGGATCAGCTGATTTCCTCTTTTTTCACTTCACATGTGTGCCATTGAAAATAGAAAAACACTGTACAAAGTCTTGGAAAGATTTGAATTTCCTCTTTTTTTGCGACTTCTCAGTTGCATGCCTGATATCACCTTTACGCTATGACAGAATCATTAAGTTCTTTGCATCTGTCAGCCGTTTTGGAAAACATGGTAAAAGGCTCGGGAAAACCATTAGCCTTTTGTCACAAACGTTTGCCAACGTTTATGACAAACAATTCGGGCGATTCACAATACAGTGCGCCACCAAGAGTTTGCTAAGGAGAGTTCATATTTACCAGTGGCATTGTGGGAGATGGTCGACAAATTCGCTGCGAGGGACATTTGAAATTGTTAGTTTTTCCGGTAAGTATATTCGTAAGCGTATATGATTCTAGTATAATTGGCCTTTTCTTTTCTTTGTATCCATATGGGGTTTTTTGTAAGGCGGCATAATGCTTTGCCCAATTTATAACAAATTAGCTTAGGTTGTCTACTGACACTCATTCAAATGGGTCGTGTTTTGTCGACCGTAAACTTAAAAAGTTGGCTCTCCATGGCAAACTCTTGGTGGCGCACTGCATTGTGAATCGCCCGAATTGCTCCCACTCGTGCTCACGGTGCCAACTTTGTCCAAATGTTAGCATTGTTCGCTGAAGTGGAAAATACCCCTAAATTGAAACAACATGACAATATGTCAGTTTGACATAAATCGCACATTCCTTTGATTCTTTCGAATTTATGGAGTTAATTTCATACTTAAAGCATTAAACTAATAAAAACACTTCCAAGTATGTTTTGCCTTTCATCACAAAACTAATAGGGTACTGTATATCTTGTTCATTTTTTTTTATTATTAACAACAGATATTTTTGAAAAGTGTTTTTTTGAACATTCAATTCATATTTTCATAATAATGTAATAATAATAATAATTTAAATTCATATTGCGCTGTATCCATTATTAAAAATGTTCAAAAGCACACAACTATTTAAAAAAAAAAAACTTAGAGAAAAATCGCTTGTACTAACAAATGTACTGAACATTTTGTTGTAATTTCGTACATCGTCTTGGTTTCAGGTCATTTTCTGGCTACTTCCATCTAATTTATGATTCTTTTATTAAACAGTATATTAGACAGGATTTAAATTTCATTTGTCTCTTTTATGTTTTGTAATTTTACCTGTTCGCACAAGTACTAAAATACAGTATTAGTATTTAAACTATTGGCAGTGCGGATAAAATGCTACAAAACTGGTAGTCCTGTGATATTTTATATTTTTTCTTTATATTTAATTGTGATTGGGAACATGCCCTTTAATTTTGAATGGAGAAATCTGGAATGTATTCAGTAATCATGTCAAGGTAAGTAGATGCAGTACAGGCTATCCAATTTCAAAACAGTATTCACATTAAGTTCTACTCTTAGTAAACATACATGTAAGTACACTAACAGTTATGTGTAAGCCATATGTATTGGATCAATTGCAATTCTTTTAAGTTTTGGGTGCGAATAAAACAGGAAAATACTATACAGACTTATTCTTTGAAGTTTGCTACTAACGTCAGTGTACTGTGATTTTTAAAAAAGATTTAGACTTATTTGCTCTTACAACATTTAACAAACCTATTTAAATTTTACAAAATACTCAGAACTCTCACAGGTGTTCAGGCCGCACGGAAACACCTGACCCCCCAGTACAAGCCCCTGCAAGTTGGACCTTACTACGCCACTGAATCATAAAACATGTACATAAATTGCTTTCTTTCACAAAACTGAAATTAATTCAATTGGATTTTTGACATTGAAAAACAATCATTTCCAGCTTTAAGGCCCCCGAAAATGTTGGATTCTGGATGCACTGTGATGAAACATACTGAAGTATATACTTAAACCTATGAAACCAGAAAGGATGTTTTTTGGTTCAAGTTAAAACAAAATGGTTCCACTGGAAGCGGGTGAATTTCTGTTCATAAAAATATTCACATAGGCTTAAACGATGTAGCTCTTGATATATTTGCAGTGTTATTTGTTTGTTACAGGGAATGGCAAATATAAAAGACTAACAGACCAATGCATCTTTATGTTTATGATCGGTAGGTGGCAAGTTTGGGGCAAGGCAAGGATTTATCGGTCTACTGAGTTTTTAATGAGAAAAAAAACTTGCAGAGAGTAACACATAAATAGCTTTTTTATTAACCCCTTAAGGACGGGGTGTAATGGGGACATTCCTCCACACAGAGCAAGTGGCCCGCACGACTGCACAGCCTTTGTGTGGTAGCGGGACTGCACAAAAGCAGCAGCTGTGGAACTACCCACCAGCCGTGTGCCACGGCATACCACAGCTGGTAACTGCATTCCAATGAGGATTAGCGGGCGCGGCCATGACCGCTTCCTGTACGCATGGGGTTAAAACGAAACTCCACTGGAACTAGTTTCAATGGAAGCCCGTCCCACTCCTATTAGGTTGGGATGTGTGTGAACCTTGCTATTTGTTAATGTTGAGTACAGAATGCTAGCAAAGTCAATGAAACTTTTAAATGAAAAGAAAAACCTTCAGGGGAAAGGTATGAACTTTGCCCCTATTGAAAGATCGAATAAAAAAAATTGTGGCAAGCATAATCAACTTTCAGTTGCCACCATTGTCATGGCCGAGGTTATTGCTTTAATGTCAAAGCTTCCATCATGGCGGAAATATCATAGACATGTCACGATTTTAGATACATTGAGAGAAATACCGATTCTGCACTGCCTGAAGATTTAGAAAATACCTCCTGATATTTTACAGTGTTACTTTGGACTAGACGTTCGAAGCGCCGCGCTTAGCCGCGGCAAAACTAGAAACGAACAAAACGAAGGAGATATTTGTAGAGCAAGCATAATGTTTAGCGCAGCGGCGCAATTTCAACGTCGTAGAACACTGCTGGCTGGAACACATTTTTGCCCGGGAGTAGGGGGTGCTGAAGCATATTTCAGCACCCCAATCCAAAAAGTTGGGGGTGCTGCAGCACCCACAGCACCCCCCGTTCCCGCGGGCTTGAATGGCATACTACCTTGAGATGCAATCCACCTGTGCCAATGCCGGATGGAGAATCTTTTGAGAAGAAATATGATACCAACATCTCCCAATTTGCTCCAGTAGTTTTTGCTGCAAAGCCTATTTTGTGAAGCTCACATCTTTCATGTTGGTATAATAACATAACAATTAACCCCTCTATCCAATAGGCGCAGTTTAGCCATTCATCGGGACAAAATTACTCCTGACCTTGTTTCACAAAATACACTTTAGTGGAACAAAGAGTCACAACACAAGACAACATAATGTGCAAACCGTGTGTTTCATTTACATGTATTTATGATTGCATAATGGTTAGAAACAAATACAAATGCACACTATAGTTCGATTTGTTAAAAAAAACCTTACACATCCGATGACAAACTTTATTATAAAAGACGACACAACTTTAACACTGTTTTCAAATTACAGTCAACTTAAAGATGCTGCGTCTCAGTAGGTCATCACTGAGTTTTTAAACCATGATGTGTACAATAATAATTAACAACTTTACGGCATATGCAAACAAAATTATTGAACGCTAAAAGAGTTTCATTTTTTTACATTCGTCCAGTTCTTGGCAACAGATGATTAAAAAAATATTCGCATTGTTGAAAGAAAATTTACAAAGTCTTCTCCGCTTCATCTCAAAACTGATGATGATGTTCATACTATTGGGAGTTTGCAATGTTCAATTGCAATCATAACCGGAATTTTACATTCATTTTTGGTTGGCATACTCACTTCAGATTTCAACAACGAAGGTCAGAGAAAAAGTCGATGAATTTTTAATCTTAAAATGGTACTTTTCCTCAAAACTGTACAGTGGGACGCCGCTATAACGAACATCGTTGGATCCACAGAAAGTGTTCGTAATAACGATCGTTCGGTATAGCGAGTTTGAACCGCCGGTCCTCTTTTGACCATTAATGAACTGGCATTTCTCACGAGTGGTTTTCCCTTCTATTCCTTGGGGAAATAATAGCCATATGTCGCTCTTCAACATTCAAACACGATGTAACTATGGGTCGTTTGATGTTCGGGAATTAAAAGTGGCCCAAATGGTGTTTAATACATGTACAACAGGTAGATTTCTTTTGGTTAATCTTTTGACTTTTTTCAACAACAAGGATGATGTTCGGTATAGCCGAATATTCGGTATAGCGGTGTTCGGTATATAGCGGGGTTCCACTGTATCAAGTATTTGACCAGTAGTTGATAAGCTGATCCGTCAAAACCAATTTTGGAAAGGTATTTGGGCAAAATGTGCAATTTTCCTACAAGTCTTTCGGTATTCGGTATTAGTGGAAAGGATCTATTGTCAACTATCCAACCCACTGAGTCAAAGGCCCACTGGATGGCCAGGATGTGGACACAGAAGTGGCAGTCATCCCCTAACCATCTGCATAGATACATTCCTGTACCATCCAGAAGTTGCCCAGGATCTGATCTCCCACGACAGGCATGGGTTAAACTAAACAGGCTCCGCACCGGAGTCGGGCGCTTCAATGCTGACATGTGGAGGTGGGGCCTATCCCAGAGCCCAGCCTGCGAATGTGGAGCGGAGCAGCAGACTGCTGACCACATCATCTCCGAGTGCCCCCTCTATCGCCCCCCAAATGAGTACCATGACCACAAATTCGCTGCCTTGTGGAGACTCACACACAATAGTGAACAAAACATTGTAAAGGTCTCCACAGGGCAATTTCTATAGATGAATAGGTCTCCACAAGGTTTTCACGAAATAGATATATGGGTTTTACTCAAAAACTAGGAATTTCCAAGGTGTGTTTATTTGTCGCAAATGGAAGAGTTTTAGAAAAGGGATATTAATTCCAAATTTCAGCCCAGGAAACTTATTCTGGTTAAAATAAGAGCATTTTGAAAATTCACTTTCAAAATTGAACACTTTACTACACGGGAACAAAGAAATGTCTCCACAAGGATACAAATTTTGGAATGGGTGGCCTGATCAATGTTGATGCAGATGCAGCAACCCGAGAGTGGCTTCTCAGCAAGCACCCAGAGATCTAACTACCTCTTCGTTTGGTTTCACACGCAAGAAGAAGACAACAAAGGCCCGATCACAACAATGAACCGACCCTTGATGACGATTAAATTGCACCTACACCAGAATCGTTATTGTGAATTATGTGTGGTTCTGTGAAGATTTGGTTAAATCAACCATCTTAATAACGTTGTCTATCTTCAATTGTTTTAATGTTGTTTATTGCTGGGCGAGCTTGTGTGTTTATAGGTTTGCTCGTGCAAAGTGAAGCAAATCAGAAACGCTCTGAAGGCCCGGTGGTGTTGTGACGACTGGAAGGTCCTGCTTGCCGGTGAACATGCCGTGGAAACCTGTCTTATAGTGCTTCCAAGTGACTGGCACTCCGGCCTTCTCCAGTCGCTTGGCGTACATGATGCCGTCATCCCTCAGGATATCATACTGAGCGGTCAGGATGTAAGCCGCTGGGAGTCCTCTCAGGTCTTCACGCATGAGAGGAGCGTAGTCTGGATCCAGGAGAACCTCTTTGATCTCGTTGTAGATTCTTTCATCCCCGAAGTCAGTTGAAGGTGCTTCGTAGCCCTTCTGCTTGAACTCGTCCGGGATGAGATCGTGCGAGAGGCACTTCTGTACCAGCCGGGACCTCTTCGCGGCCGCAGAGGTGTGGCTGTTGGTCCGCATCGCTTCACGGTAGCTTGCCTTGATGCCACGGAGATACGAGTTCCACATGAATGTCATGAGAGGCCTGTCTAGCAACAGTGTCTTGTAGTCGCCATATTGCTGGTAAGATGGTGTCTGGAAATCGAACGCCTGAAGGCACGGATAGAGAAGTATCTGCAGCTTGATCTTGGGGAGGTCACGGTACTGGTCACGGTCAAAGGTGAACCTCTGCGACACAGCTGCGGCCAGGTTCCCGCCTGCACTGTCTCCCATTAAGGCAACTCTGGCTGGATCGACATTGTAATCGCTCAGATGCTTCAGGAACCAGACTGTAGCAGCTGTGCAGTCGTCTATCGCAGCGGGGAAAGGGTATTTGGGCGACAAAAGGTAACTGCAAAATGAAATAGACAGGATTGAATGACCCAAGACATTCTTTAATTAATAAAAAAATCACGTCCCCTGACGATTAGAAAAACTGGTAAAAAGTGGATCATGAGAAATAATGGCGCCAAAATAATGTGTGAAATTTAATGTTTCAATCTTAATGCCTCAAGAAAGGATTTTAATTTTTTGGGCGGGACTTATAGCTTACTCGATAGACACCACAACAGCATTCAGTCTTCTTGCTAGCAAGGCCGTTATGGGATGATGGGTATCTGGAGGTAGAAAGGAAGAGTGTTGCAGTTTTAAATTTCTGTAGAGTGCCAATATACTCAAATGATGATATGTCTAAGGTATTCCTCATCAGTGTTAAACGAAAAGTGCTCCCTCGTCGAGTACGGGTGGGCCGAAGACCGAGGTGACAGGGAGAATTTCACTGAAAACTGTTTATGCACCTAGAATTTCCGACGATTACCCGGAATTTACGCCTGAGATTTGTGACTGCATCGATAATTAGTTGGTCGGAGGACAAAAGAGAAAATACTTTCAATTTTGATTCGTTATTAAATGATAGTTGATATTCGTGATCCAACCAGCACCGTCGCCAGCTCGCCGGGCACTGGGGAGCACAATACCTGCTAGGGGGAACGCCACAAGAAAACAAAACACATCCAACTACTAAACAGAGGACCACTCACCCAAGCTTCCCTTTATAAACCCTCCACCGTGATAGTACACGATGGCCTGCCGTTTATCGGTCCTCCCTCCGGCTGGCCCATCGTCGAATATCCGGACTGGTACCCGGTCAAACACCGCGTGTCTGTACGGTACTCGCGGCTCGGCTGCCCGTGACACCGCCGCAGACTTTTCCTCAAGCCACTGGTTCAAAGCAGTCGGTGTCCACCATTTCAGATAGGGTTCCTGCATCATAAAATTCAAGACACAAGACAAGTCTGAAAGCCGGTCCAAACAGTACAAACGTCTACTCCCTTGGAGTCTTTTCATGCATCTGGTGTATGATAATAAGCAGGATTTGTCCCATTCGTTTGGCGTTACAGGGTAATCTCATAAGATAGCACTACGCCCGGCTCTTGAAGCTATGTTCTGGTTAAGTTTCATTTCGACTCGATTGGGACCCAATCGACCCATGTCTTACATTGTTCATTATTAATATCTTGGTTTGTTCTTCAATTGTAGATGGTGGATAAATGCATGAGTAAACGGTTTCCCGATGATTGAAAATGTGAAACTGTATAGGCAAATATATAGGGCCTGCATGACTTTGAACCAGTGATGTAGTGCCTTGATTCTAGGCCTTGGCCTTAAGGCTGCCTTAAGGCTGGATTTTAGGGCCTTGGCCTTGGCCTCGAGGCTTGAGGGCAAAAGCCTTGGCCTTTGCCTTGGCCTTTAGGGATCACAGCCTTGCAGTTTTGAGTCAAGGCTCTTCAAGGCCCATAGATTTTTGCATTTTCCAGATAAATCTGTTCGAAATTTTGCTGTTACCATTTTAATCGTATTACCATGGAGGAGGGAAGCCCCTTGTAGATTTGTGTGTTGGGCACACTTGCTGCAAAAATATTCTGTACACTTGTGGGGCTAATGAGATGATCACTTAAATTGCATACAATTATGGATATCTGATTGGTTGTATGTCTCCCTGATAAGTGCTAAAGATTTGCATGTATCTGTTTTAGATAATGCTGATATTTCTGACCATGTTGGCCCAGCAAATAAAAATTTCCCAAATCAGTTTCTTGGATCCCCCTTTTGTTACACTCGGGAGAATTGTGCGTCAATATAGAAGTAAATCTTTATTTTGTTTTAGTTAAAGCATATTGAAGACCTGAACTTACACTTTAATAGATCTAATGCAAACATAAAACGGTGTGTGCGAGCATGTTGATTGCAATTAAAGACATGTTGTTCTTAATGGGCGATTCGTGATGATGTGTCATGTGACTATCATTAGTTCTATATCAGTGGTCATTTTATAAAACAGGGCATTGGCCTTGGCCTTAGCCTTGAGGGTTAAGCCGTGGCCTCGGCCTCGAGGCTTGAAGGTCTATAAGCCTTGGCCTTGGCCTTGGCCTTGAGGGTCAAAGCCTTGGCCTTGAAGGTTTAAGCCTTTGCTCCAACACTGCTTTGAACAGTTACTGTTCCCGCCCCTTGATAGCAATCATAGTTAAGTTCAATGCCTTGCTATTTACAACCTATTGCACCCGATATTCTCAATTTACTTAAAACTCACCAGATTTCCCCGGAGTGACGAAATTTTCACGGCCCAAGGCCTGTCCCCCACATCGTGAGGTACGGGTTCCAGAACCAAGTAGGCCGCCACCGCCACGACAACGACAATAACTGCCACAATGAACCGAGCCATGTTTCCCTCAACTTCCTGGTGTTCACGGGGGTCATAGGGTGAAAAATCAACAGGCTTCAAGTACTACATGAACAGCAGATAGGCTTTTCCCAACATTCAGTGGGTTCAATTTGACAAGGAAATCAATCGCCAACTAACATGAAATGTCCCTCGTACAATTATACCGGTATTAAACTGAATTCCCGGCCCATGGCCTTTAAATCACGCTTTTTAATCAAACAGGGAGACAAGGCTAGGAAATTTGTTTTTTTTTTAAATAGCCGAAACGTTATAAAACAAAGCCACAAACTAAATGTTTGTTTACTTATAATTAATCGAAGAGCGCTTACAAGATGTAAACTTTATGCTGTAAATGAAAGCGTTAGCGGCAATAAAGGTACTGGCTTTATAAAAGTATGTCATAATTTAGAAACCTCCTGGAAGACTCACTACAGCGGGATATCAGAATCCATTTAGGCCTATACGAAGAGCTAGCGATAATAATTTAATAAACCACGGATCATGCCATATTTTCAGTGGAGAGCACTGATAAAATCCTACAATCAGGCACACTGTATTAACAAAAAGTGTACAAAATTAATGCACCCTTCTCACGACTATTCATTTAGGGGGAGACCGTTCGCATGTACATCACATTCTTACATTTTGCTAATGCAATTTTTTTACGGGTTTTTTTTTTGGGGGGGGGGCTAGATAATTTTTTTGTGGGGGGGGGCTAAAGCCCCCTAGGCAACCCCCCCCCCCCCTCGTAGAACCGCCACTGGCTCGCAATCCTCTGCACGGCTTCCAACCTTCTTTTTCACAAATCATCAAGTTCACGGCCTTCAAAATGCTTTAATAGTAATACTGAAGAATTGGAGGGCATGCAAATCGTGATTTTGCCGCCGTAGGCCATTTAATTCGGACTGATCTACTGATTTGCACCCGGACCCATAGAGTTCGACAGCTAGCCAAATGCTAGTCAAAACAGTGGCGCGGGCTATCGTAGTCGAACTATTTATTAAGTGTAGCACAGCTGTCGAGTCAAAAACTATTGTGCTCATGATACTGCAAAGATGAAAGGACAGGAAGAAATAAATTATATAATTCAGAAAGCAAACCTCGCATAATTTGTGTCTAGTTTTATTAACTGTTTAGGGTAAAATTATCTTATTAAAATCATCTGTTTATTAAAAACACTGACAAGATTGCCTCATGATACACGGTTTACATGACTATGCACATTGTTGTTTATAATTATGAGACACTCTATCAATGAGAAAAACAACGCATGGCTAGTGAAAATGCCGGCGGAAGTTAAGAGTCAGTTTCAGTAGCCCGGCTGGCTAGTGAAAAACAGCCCTGCATAGGTGTGCGAGCTATAAACAGGCAACCTCGTCAATACTCCTTCAGAGCGACTCCCCCTCCTGCCTTCTCCATTCGCTTGGCGCGATGCCGTCATCCCTCAAGACGTCATGCTCAGTGGTCTGCAGGATTCAAGCCTGTGGCAGTCCTCTCATCATGTCTCCTCGCACTACTGAGAGGAGCGTAGTCTGGATCTACAGATGCTTTCATTCCCGAAGTAAGTTGAAGGCGCTTTGTACCTACTTGAACACATCAGGGATGGGAATACAGGAGAAGTAGCTATAGATTAAAACAAAAATTCCGGGTCGACCAGGGAAGGGGGGGGGGGGGGTTAAGGCCTCCAGCAACGCCTTCATCACCCCAACCCAGCGGCGGCGGAACGGTTTTCAAACTGGGGGGGCATCACCGAAAAGGGGCACTTGCTAAGTTTTTTGGGGGGGCACATCCGTGCTGAAAGGTCGCCAGTATTTTTCACCGGACACTTGGCCTCCGTAAAATTAAATAGTGGGGGGCCTGGCACTATCTATACCATTTTGGGAAATGGTTACTTCAAACGAATGTCAGAAACATTTAGGGCATTTTTTTTCAATCTGGAGGAGGCACATTTAGGTTCGAGGGGGCACATTTATGTCTGCAAAAGGAGCACTTGGGTGAATCGGGGGAGTGCCCCCAGCCCCCAGTCCCTCCCCCCTCCGGTTCCGCCGCTCCTGCCCCCACCCCCGGACCGGGCCCCGTTTCCTGAAAGCTAAATCCGCCCTATAGCCCAAATAGATTGACAAATCGAGGAGAGGCTTCTTTATTCTGGATGAAAACTTTTTTTCAGGGGAACCGGAGGCAGGGAGGAGGACCGACAAATGAGCTGATTGCTATATGCTTGCGATTTCAGATTTCTGAGGTCAGTTTTGAATAAGGACGGCGCATAGATACAGGGGCGGACCCAGGAATTTTAGCAGGGGGGGGGGGGTACATTGGCAAAAAGAAAATCTGAAATGTAGCGGACATGTTTTTTTCCCCGGACACTTTGCCTCCGAAAATCAATGGGGCCGGTGGGGGTAGGGGGAGGGGCCTCATACCATACTTTCAATGGGGGCGCTGATGTTCAAATCAGACGATTAGTAACACCGATCACAGAATAGTACAGCCTGTACATAATCTTTAACCAAGCAGCCTCTGTCCATATTTTGTGCCTGCAAAGGCAGACTATAGGCCTATTACCAGTAAAAATAAAATTGGTGTCAGAGCAGGGGGGTTTTCTCATTTTTTTTCGTGCTTTTCTATGGAAAGAAATTTTTTTGACAGAGCTGGGTGTTTTTTTTTGGACCCCCAAACCCCAACCCCCTGGATCCACGCTTGAGATAAGCTAGGACGGTATAGTTTTTTTTTTTTTTTTTTAGATGACTTTATAATAATGGCTCTCGAAAGCGCCATCAACTGTTCGTGAACGGAGATTGACGCTCAACTTCGAAATTGGGCAAAAACTTAATTTGGGAATTATTTGTTCAGATTAGCTGGTACTCTGCTGTGGACTTTGATTGGCTAACTGTGCACCAGTTCTAGATTCGCGCGGTGTCGCAATAAAAACACACCACACGTGTTGGATCGCCATATCGAGCAATCAAAGGCCGGGACGTTCGTAATCGTGTGTAGAGTTCATGCACATGTGGCGCTGTGTGTGACGGCTTGATTTGATTTTCCGTATATTTCATTTAAAAGAAAAGTAGCAAAATGTCAAAAGAATTCTTTTGGGGTAAGTGTTTGCATCAAATGGAAGGAAAGATTTCTATACCGGGACATCATGTCATGCATGATGAACTGGTCTGAAATAGGCCTAGCATGCCATGCATGCCTAGGGGCCTAGGCCTATTCCAACTTTTCAAGTGTTTTCTCAAAAAGATCATACTTTCATATTAGTAAGATTGATTACTAGGAAACCATGCTTCAAATTTTCCCTGAGCCCTGCTAAATTAAATTTTTAAGACACGTTATCGCTTTCTGATGGCCGCTAGGTCACTGCCATGCTGGAAAAATTAGTTTTAAATGTCATGAATGCCCACGTACGGAATCTTTCCCATTTGTAAATTACACTTTATGCAGTGGCTGTCGTTACGACAGTCGACGGTCAAGTTCCCAAACCTGACAGCATTCCACATCGGAAAGATTCCCATCTCTTGTCATCACTTTTCAGTTCATCCTGTACACAAACCCTATGACTTATAATAGAGATGCTTTCTGATGGCCTATACTGATTGATACTAGGTCACTGCAGGAAAAATTACCATAGCCCAAGGCTGGACTCAAACCCGCAACCTGTGGAATTATCCACAGACCACGAATTCAGTGCTCCAGGCTACGAGGCCACAGCACTCCACAAAAATTTTTTTTAAATTTAAGTTATTGTACATGTACGTGTATGATACATCGTTACTTGTTTTGATACGTAAGTCGTTCTTCTGCACAAGGTTTCAGCTTGGAGCATACGTACCAAAGGGTGCATACCTATGTTCCCCAAAACCTATGTTCCCTAACCTTAACCATCTAATTCTAACCCTAACCCTAACCCTAAATCTAAGGGTTTTGGGGGACATAGGTATTGGGGAACATCTGGTAGATCCCCATGCCAATGACAAATAAGGCCTCCCAAAAAAATTCTGCTTCCGATTACATGACATTTGAAAATAGGGTAGGTATATAGGTATATTAGGGAGTTTTTTGTTAAGCCAATTTTTGATGGGTGCGCGATAATATGGAGGCATTTAGTGTGTAGTCAAGGCCAAAAGGTACATGTAGAAATGGATGGTTTTAGGTGTTTTTTTCTCATTTTGGTTTTTGGCCTAATGCATACTTCTTGATTTATCACTTAATGTCTATGTAGGAGACTCATTGACGGGTACGAAAAAGGAGGTCAAGTGGAATCCGTCCCTGGATGATGAAGACGATTTTGACAATCTGGACAGCGATGGTATCCAGCACTTTCTCTTCCTTAAACAGGTGAATAGAAAGTTTGCAAAAAGCGCCCTCGCTGTGGATAAGTTTTTATTTAAATTTAGTGACTGTGAGAGAGTACAGAAAGCGAAAAGAGTTCCATATTCGGCCACCACCGCATATGCACACTGCATTCACTTGGCTGCCTACACGATTGGATGTACGACTGATGCATGTACATGTACACAGTACCGAAAATGTGGCATGAAAAACACCTTTATCTCAGATGATTTCAGTTTTCCCAAGCTTTAAGCCTAACCCCTGGGGTATATTTAATAGAAAGTATCCTGAAGCCGCCAAAATCCATCAATTTTGCCATGCACAAAAATGTTGGTGGCCAGTGAGTCCATCAGAATCCACCAGTTAGCCGGGAGTAAATCTGTTGAGATCCTGAATCCATCGAAGTCCCCAAACTGCTCAATATGAAGGTATCCTGAATCCATCAAAATCCTGCAGTACCGCTAGGCTTCATGTCCTGAATCCATCAAAATCCCCCAACTTTTCCAACAATCTTTAATCCGCCGAAACAGGGGTGTGGATTTTGGTGGTTTTGTTTGTGTATGTTTGCAAATGTTGTAGATGTATGTTTATTAACTGATGGACTTGTTTTAAATAAAAGCACAAGGTGGGTTGAAATGTGCTATGTTTGGCGGCGAATGCGTGGTGGCCAGATAGAGAACTCTATCCCAATAAGTACTCATGCATATCATGGAAGAACAATTTTAGACCTGTCCACAGTGATTGTGCCAGGGATGAGTCCATCACAAGTCCAGTCACAAATAACAGTGGAGGAACAATAACAAAGGAATGCCTTTGTCAAAGCTCATTTGAATAGCTTGTGAGTTGAATTGGGACTGGAGGACTTGTGATGGACTTACAGGGACTTGCAGGGACTTGTGATGGACTCGACATGGACTCGACTACATACATGTAACATTACTGGAGGGCGCTTTGTTCAAGCTTTCTATAAAAATAGAAGTACATGTATGACCAAATTTACTGATTAATTGGGGAAAAATCAGACTCTGCGCACAGCACTGTTTCAAGTGTTAATAACTGCTAGTGGACATCACTTTGTCATAACCTTGATACATGTACTTCCCCTCCCTTTCCTACCGGTATAAATACAGGCCCACCCTTATTGGTCCCAATCCCCTACCAGATGTTTATCCTAGCACACCTTGTTCTCACTTAATAAATCCCTAACTCATACATGTAAGGAAGTCTGTCGTTCATACATGTATGTGTGTTTCACTATTCAAAAATCCCACTGCAAATGTGCTACTGTAAAAGCTGAAGAGCGCCACCAACTGTTGGATTTCTGCAATGATTCTGCTTCTACAACCACATGTGTGTGTTCATCATGACTGTTGGATGGTCTTACTCTAAAATTGAGTCGTTCATTTAATTCACCCTCCTGTGCAAACATGCATTCTGTGCTTAGTTGTCTTTTCAGTCAAAATCAATCAAGTGACTGTTTTCAACAGTTGAGAATGAGAGCTCCCAGCCTACAAAAAGCAGGATTGACTGGCTGTGACCGTAACTTGACACACATGTGCTTTGACTGGAGGTGATTGATACGCCAGCTGGGCAATCAGTTGCCTGCTTTTGTCTGTCGACTGAATTTGACTAGTCAGAGTGCTTGCTTGAAATATGATCTGACTGTTTGTGACTAGCCTGTGTAAAAGGCATGGAAGGGAAAGTGGATGGAATTTTTGACTGTCTGTGACTGTTAAAACAGAAGGAGGTTAAAGTTGTAGCAAGCAAGAGTCACTTTTGCGCTGCAAGGATGTTGTTTTTTATATTTCTTGTTATACAGATCCTTGTCATTTGATTGGTGGAACTCACATCACATGACATTCGTTATTGCTCCCATTCACGCCGCGTCTCAAAAAGTACTATCCGCCCATAGGGAATGGGAAATACTATTGAACAGTTAGGATCATGACGCGGTATTTGTGTGCAAATGCATGCTGGTGTGCGCGTTGCGCGTAGCGCGTTTTTTTTCCAAAGAGCCAGCGCTACATGAACAGCATTGGGTTCAAACATTTTCGTGAAGGGGTGGTTTGGAAGAGAGAAATACATTTTCCTCCAGTTTTGTATTGAAATAAAAGTTCAAATATATCAAATGACAAGGATCTATATATATGTCAGTTATATAAAACAAATATTGAGTGGCTTTAAATTGTGAAATGGGAGGAATATTATCGCTTGGTAAAATCTGGACTTTTCCAGTTCACTCGGCTTCACCTCGTGAAATGGAAAAGTCCAGATTTTACCTTGCGATAATATTCCTCCCATTCCACGCTGAGCCACTCAATATTTGTATAATATTTGACATTCTGTTGTGTATTTGTTGTCAGTAATGCGATTGTATGAGATTATCTGTTTTGGTACCGGTACCCGTTAAAGCATTACGTGTAATGCTTATTAGTGATAAACCGTAACTACTTAGGCCCTTTTGGTTAGGAACCATCCTAAATCCTCCAAAATCCTCCAAAATTTGGTACCTATGTTCAAGTGAAGGAAACCCACTGTTTCCCAATCCATCAAAACTCTCCAAAAGCCCTGCCTCTCAAAATGCATTCAGCCTCAATCCTCCAAAATCCTCTTCTTCAAACACCATTCAGCCTCAATCCTCCAAAATCAACCGAAACTGAATGTCCATATGTGCCCTCAATCCTCCACAATCCTCCAAAATTGTGTGTTGCATTCAGCCTCAATCCTCCAAAATCCTCCAAAACCGCCCAGAGGACTTCGGAGAAGGAAGGTTAGGGTCAATCCTGCTTTGTAAGAAACTAATGTAACATCCTTACTTTTGAACTCTCAACGGGCTATCTCATCCCATTTAGAGTAGAAGTGACTGATCTCTACATGCACATGTACGAACCCTCCGGAAAAATCCTTCACAATTCCGAGGTAGATTTACAAGGATCAGAGAGATCGAGGGTTAAAAATGGTCAGATGAACTCAACCTCATATATTTTTTACTTGTGCCATGAAACTTGATCTTTTGTTTTCTTACAGGCAGTCCTTGGAGCAAATGCCAAGGAAGGGGAAAGGAACGTGGTGGAGATAGAAACAGAAAACTTTGATGGAGACAACGTCAAGCAGCCTCTGTTCTCCCTCAAGCTTGGTCTCAATGAAAGCGTGAGTATTTGAGAAACTGTACCTTATTCCCGAGTAATTTATGGGTACGTTCGATTAGTTTATCCAGGTTAGAGTCCTCAGGTTAACCCCAGTACCATTCAATTAGCTTGGACGTCATTCCTTGGGCTCACCCTGGTCAGCCACCACAGACCCTGCTCGTGAGTCAGTGGTGTAAATAAATGCATGCGCTTTTCATTCAAAGAAACGGACAAATATGGCGGCCGACAGCGGAATATCTCAAGTGGACTCAAATATCAACTTTATATGAAGTCTGCACCTAAATAGTCATACAGCTCTTACCCTAACCCTGCTGAATCCAACAGGATCCAACTATGCCACATACCCGATGGAGCCTGTTTGATTGAGCAGTTAACCCCTTGTGTATATTCCTGATGCAAAATGTTGGATTCAGCAGGCAACTGAACTGCATTATAATGCATTGTTGGACTCCGTTGGATTCAGCAGACAACTGAAAATGAGGCACAGTGGATTGAACAGGAAAGTCCGGTTGGACTCTGTTGGATTTAGCAGAGCAGTCCTGAGGAAGTACTAGGGGGTTAGGGTTGGCTATAATTCCAGCCCGACTTTGTTACTTTTTTCGATTGACAGAAAAGCAGTAAATCTCAAATTAAGACTTTGTCCGAAAAAAGGGTGCTATGGCCATGGCTACGGATGTCATGTGAGGATCGTGATGGCCCGCGGTTGAGCGTTTGTTTAGCCCGGCTGTCGTGGCTAAGCCATCTGCCTTTACCCGAATTGATCCGGGTGAGCTACCCAAGGTAAAAGGTAAAGGTCCCATAGCCGTTACTGGCCGTAGGGGCAGTGGGATGTTCGAGGTCCACTGTGTGTCTTGGGCGCTCCTCTCGCTGTCTTACCTTCCCTGAAAGAATCAGGTACCCATTTTACTGTTCGGTCGTCAGAGAGAGTTTTCCAGTTTTTGGACCGAATGGGATTCGAACTGCCAACCTTCCACTCCGTACATGTAGCTCCACGCTTTAACCACTTGGCTACGATGCCCATCTACCCAAACGCACCCTATATGGTTGGCATTGAGTTACGTGTAACTCACTAATCAGGTGACTCTATGGACGCCTTGCACAAGTATTTCTCCATAGTTACAAAGAGAAAGTTGGGGGAGACCTTTTGGAGAGACGCTGACACGAAGATGCCACATTGAGCAGTGCGTGCGGTAACCATTACGTGCGGTAACCATTACGCACGCTATGTTGCCCTCTACTGTTTGTGCACAAAATCTATTACCCATCCACGGGTAAGTCCAAAACAAGTCCCCTGTTTTCCCGTTACGTAACGCCATGTTTCCTTTAATTACGTGTGCATCAGCACAAAGACGAATAATCAGGCATGCAACTTTTCCTCGGATCCGCTGATTTCCTCATTTATAATTCTCATGAATGTCATTACATATTGAAAAATACTGTACAAAGTCTTGTGTGGTTTGGATTTTCCTCGTTTTTTCTTAATTCACAGTTGCATGCCTGATAATATAAACATTCTTGTGGGTATTCTCCTTGCAGATGCCCAATTTTCAGATGAATAAAGAACACTGAAACCCATAAATATCTTAGATGGTTAAATTTTTCATTACGTGTGGGCTATATATATAGTGTGCGACTGTGCGCCAATTCTTGGACTTGCCCTTAATCCAGATTTTGAAAACCCAGCAAAAACCATGCATTCTGCACCTGTAGTTAAAATGTGGGGTTAAGAGGCCAAAACTGGTTAGAAAATCCACACTTGTGGCCAACTGTGTCAAAACTGTTATAAGTATGAACGGTAGGCTATGCCTTGTCAACCTGTGTTTGATAAACTTCAATCAGACCTGGATTTATCATTTATTGTTAGCCACCTCCCCCCCCCCGTTTTTAAAAATTTCTTTGCCCCTCGCTTGGTCCCCCCACCTCCCCCACCTCCCCCAAAAAAATTGTTGGGTCTGGCGCCTGCACCGTGCAGGTAACTCCCTTGATAGGCTGCCAAATTCATATTAATGGAAATGCGTCCGGAATTAATTGATTCCTTAACGGAACTGAAATTATCAGCACGCTTGATTAATCATCCTGTTATAAAGGTATTCCCAGAAGTGCATATAGCGTGAGAAAGTTTGGTACACTTTGACATTGGTTCAATCTCCAGAAATGCTTGTACATTTGTATGAATAATGGGCCAACTTTTGTACATAACAATTAAATGATTTCTTTTTGACAGTGGTACATGTGACTTTGATCTAAAACTATACATCATGTATACTGTATGTGACACATCAGTTCATCCAGAGGCCACCAACCTCGTTCCCATGGGTACGAGATCTTGCTGCACCATGTTGTTTCCCAACATGTCTTGCACGATCTCAACCCCTGGAATCGTGTAATTTAAATGTGTCAAAATATGGCACATTATAATTACATGTAGGCTGCAGTTTATCCATTTTACGTGCCGACGCCATCTTTAAAATGTTTAAAGGTGTGATTTTGAAGAATCAATCATTTCAAACATAAGGTTTGGACGTTGCGTTATTTAGCAAAGATTTGTATTAATGTACCGGTACGTACCCCTTTCATCCCTTTACAACTGAAGATACAGGTTTTTTTTGTTGCGAAAAACGAGGCTGCCATAATCCATATCGTACAGGCATCGCAAGTTTTGAATAACAAATAATTTTCGTACGTGACGTGACATGCAAAGCACGCGAGCACATTATGGGTGCTCCCAGCATGCAATTTTCGAAATTCGTGGGCAGTACGCTCTGAATAGCCAGTCAGCATCGTTTACGTGTACATTACGGCCAGGGGTGAGTGAAGGAACGCACACGCGCCCATGGAGTCGAGGCTGAGAGGCCACTTGCTGTTTTAACAAAGTGCCAACTAAAAAAATGATTTATTTGAATTAGTAATGTATTTTTTCCATGTGTCACACATTGCAATGATAAATGTATGTTTCGTGACAAGCCAAGGGTGGACAGAGGCTATTCGCTCCCCACGGTATTGGAAGTTCCCCTCGGGAACTAGTTTGTCAACTTCCAATACCGTGGGGAGCTAAATCGACTGTCCACCCGAAATAAACCATGTTATATTTGTTTTACTGTACATGTAGGCCTACGGTAACTTGTAGAAATCTGTGTTCGAGTTTTCAGAAGAAAAAGAAATCTGTGTTCAAGGTTTCAGAAGAAAATCAAATCTGTGTTCAAGTTTTTAGAAAAAAAAAAAAATTTGTGGTCGAGTTTTCCAAAGATTGACTCCCGAGAAAGTTCAAGCCATATTTTTTAACACTGAATATTTTCTGGATATAAATGAAATTTGGTTTCAGCTCAAGCTTTACCATAGAAATACTAAAAAACACTTCGTGCAGAAAGTTTGTCTGATTCCTAGGCTTACGCCTTATCCCCCTCAAAGGCAAAATATTACAAATTTTATAAATATTATGCCATACAAGTAAACTTCAGTACATGGCTAAGCTGCTTTCTTGAGATCTTTACTCCAGATAAGAAACTCCTGTCTTCCGGGGGTAATTTCACGGATGGTTACACAACACAAAAGGGCTTGAAACCTTGGGACCAACTAAGATCTTTTAATTGAAAAGTGCACGTCGAACTGGTGGAGGTTTAAGAGAGAATGCTGGATTTGCTGCAATCAGCCCTCAGGGCGGCATTAAAATAATCATTTGAAAATGTTTCTCTGAGGGAAATATTACAGTTACCCAAAGTACAGTGACTGTATTTGCTTTTAACTATAAGGAAGCAAAATCTTATTCTACCACTACCTGCGTGACTTTTTTTTCTGAACAGAAATTTTTCTTCACAAGTTGTGCAGTTTGTTTTTCACAGCAATGTTTCTTTGGGCGTGTTCTGTGCACTTTGAAACAGGCCTCTTTTATGATACTTTTAGTGTTTAGTCTTTCTGCAAACATCCTCAGAATTGTTTAGTGCTGTGGCTGTAGAATTAATTGTCTTAACCCTCCTGCTATCTGAACAGTCACAGACAGTCAAAAAACCAAACGTAACAGTGGGGTGCTGTGGCCTCGTGGTTAAGGGCATTGGATTCATGGTCTGATCTTGCGCTGATCTTGAGCTGCTGCAGGTTACTCCCAGCTAATGCCGGTACTCCTGGGTGGGGAGAGGCAAGTGGGGATGAAGTGGCTTGCCCAAGGACACAATTGGCCAGCAGCTGGATTTGAACCCCTGACCCTCTAACTATGAGTCGCGAACCATAACTAATAGGCCAAACTCACTAAGTACCAAAAATGCTGGACAACATTAGTTGTAATTTTTTTTAAAATGCGCTTAGACCCTGTAGTACATGTTACATTTTACTTGGGATTTGGGAACCATACTAAGTGTACTTGCATGTAAAAAAAACCAAATTCTTCTGGTACATGTATAAACACTTCAGTCGTAATTGAACCATCATTAGCGTGGTTCCTGGATCCTTACCATTGCCTCAGCTTGCGTGCCAATGAAGAGATTCCCACAGTCCAACCTGAGGATATATCGTTGATTGAGGGCCGTAATTCCTTCTGCCCCACTCCCCCAGGGGGGGGGTCTACAGTGCATCAAGTCCTTATCAAGACCGAGATCAAAACAACTGATTACAGAAAGAATTCCCTCCGAGACCATTGGCAGTGGAGGTGTAATGCTGAACTGAGGTTGTTTAAATTGGAAGTATCCGATCAAAACTCTGTGCTTCCAACAACAACAAAAACATGTAATTTTTGTACTTGTGTAAATTTACATATGTTTCATTACAGTCATATCTCTTAATTTATCTAGAAAACCAACTTGTACAAATCCATGTACCGGTAGTGTATTTCGTTGTGTGCCTGGTAGAAGGGTGTAGCGTCTATGCCCTTATGTTTAATCACCAAAATGTCCCCAGCAAAAAAGGGCACATGCAAAAACTGCCTCTAATTTTATGAAATTTAAACATTTCCTTCGGAAATTTTTTTTGATTTTGATTCATACGTGTGACAAATTTAAAATTCCTACGATTTATAGTACAGGGATGTGATTTCTCCATTTTTTTCTCCGGAAATCCATTTTTTTTGGGCCTCAAAAAGTCCACCAACGTGAATCATGTGAATCCGTTGAGAAAATAGGGGGGTAGAATGTGCTAGTTAATTATTCATAATGAGTTTTGCTTGCCGAAATATCCAACGGACATTACTTCGTTGATCGATATATCTTTTAACGCACGCACATGCGCTCGCCGGAGTTTGCCCTTCATGCTTAACATTTTCAGGTTTTTTTTGTCACAGACCAATCACATTCCTGATAGTACGAGTGGGAGAACATTCATACGTGGGGGAACAACGATTTATGCGTCAGAACGCTCAAATGCCTTTCTGCCGGTTGAGCGACGATTTACACACATTTTGCACCTCAAAATTCTCTCCAGCTTTGCTTTTCTCTCCTTAGTCTTGAAAAACAATCAAGAATTTTAAATTAGGTTTTTGCCCTTTTTCAACGTCCTTTGATTTACACTGTATAGGGCCTACTCGGTGTTGACTGAGGGCTGGCGAGAAACAATTCGCAAGCTTATTCTGGTGGGATTGGAACCCACGACCTCCTGCTTACTAGTGCAGATGTCTTTACCACTTGACTACTAAGCTTGCCAATTTGAAAATTTCATCTCCCTGACTCAAACTCAATCTTACAAATCTAGAATTTGTGTTTCCCTTTTAAACTCCCTTGTTGAGAACTGTTTTTGTTTTGAATAAGGGAATAAATGTGTGCTCCGGAGGTTTTTGTCACTCTGTTTAAGACCGCTTAGTGTCTGGGTGCTGATAATTACCCGAGTCGGAGTTGGATTTTTAGGAGTCCACATTTTATGTGACACTGGAAAAGTGTTTAAGACCAGCTAGCCATGTCTTTATCATCCGTTTAAGACCGGCCACGTGACGGGCTCTCAACCAATAGGAAAAGCTAAACTGTCCGAGGTATTTATGAATTTGAATTTGTCTTTGTCTCTCTACAGAGTCCACTAGACATTGGTATCCAGCCACCAGTTACCTTCATATTAACAGCCGGTTCTGGGCCAGTCTTCCTCAGTGGACAGCATATGATAGGTAATGAATAAAGACGCAGCAGTGCAGTGGCGTAGCCAGTTTTTTTAAGGGGTCAGGGGTCAGGGGCATTAACATTTTATGGGAGGGCACCAAGGGCAGACCCCTAAAAAAATGTGTCCCCTAATTTTCAGGGCCCCGTTTGGCCAGCCTGGTGCTGCATATTAAAAAAAAAGGGGGGGGGGGATGGACCTCTTCCGACATAAGAGGGCGCTCTTTTTCGTTCTCAATTTATTCAGTTTCATAAATCCCTAGGATTACGGTATTTGAATCTTGTAAAGAGAACTAGTCATCTACAATCCTCTTCTGGTTTAATCACTAAAACAAAAAAAATCCTGGGCGGGGGATAAATTTAATTTTTTTTGGGTGGGGAACCTGCGGGGGCACTGGGAATTTGTGGGAGGCACCTTCCCACCCCACCCCCAATTTCTGGTAATGAAACCAGTGATTACTCAAAAGGGACCATGGTATTGTAGCACGCACAACAGCAGAACCTGTAGAGAGTAGACAATGAAGAAATTTAAGTTCTAGTGGTTGAAGGAAAACCCCAGAGGAATATCTTGGGGAAAACCCAACAGAATCGGTAGGGACTGAAAACCAAAAGCTTGTGTGAACCTGGGTTGCAATGGAACCTGGGCCACAGGGGTGGAAGGCGAGGAAAGGACAGTACATTGTACTTCAACCTGACTCCTAAAAATGTTCTGAAAAATACAAGTGGTTCAGTTAAAACCAAACCAAGCACCAAAGCTCTGTTATGTGAGTGCTTTGAATGAGTTCAAATTTCAGTGTTTGGGCAAAATGCCTATGCAGAAAGAAACTGATAAATGTTTAATATACAATGTATGCAAAGAAGTCAGGCTGGAGTTGGAATGATTAAGCAGCTGGAAAAAAATTGGACATTTGTCCAAAAAGTTACGTGCATCCCTACCCATCAATAACCCACCCGTGGCCATGAACAAAGCCAAAATACTCAGACCACACTGTAGATTTTCAATATTAACCCTTACTCCGTAGTGTGATTTACTACGAACCATACATGTACCCATCCTGGCAAATTCCAACACTTTATGGGAAACTGCACACAGATATTTCTGACTTTTTTTCGGGAGGTGTGCCAACCCAATGTAAGAGACTGCCAGTTTAGGGGTACTGTACCCATCCTGACAGATTCCAACAAAGCATGCTGTTGAGGTTTGATGGGTTGAGTTCTGTTGGGGTGAATTCCTTTAACACCGTTAAAAAACCTCAATCATATACACATTGGTGGCTGTGTTTTCGGAGAGTTTGAAGACCTTTCATTTAAATTGTAAGTGTTATGACAAGTGTAGCAAGTTTGTTACTTAAAAGCTTTCGTCTTGGACTCCAGAAATCAGTGCAGATGATGAAGAAGAATTAGAGGAAGATGACGAAGAAGAAGAAGAAGATGAAGTGGAAGTCAACGCATCTCCAGATCTCCCGGTCGCAAAGAGCAAAAAGAGACCGCTATCTACCTCCGATGGCACTGCTAAAAAGACCAAGGTGAGAGTTTTGATCTTAACAACAACAATATCACAGTATCTTAATAACAATATCATAGAATTCATTATATAACCGACATACAGATCCTTGTCATTTGATTGGTGAAACTCACATCACGTGGCATTCGTTATTGCTCCCATTCATGCCGTGGCTCAAAAAGTACTATCCGCCCATGGGGAAAGGGAAATACTATTCAACAGTTAGGATCATGACGCGGCATTTGTGTGCAAATGCATGCTGATCGCGCCTTTCAGCCGTCAGCGTGCGCAATATTATTCAAAAAGCGCGCGCGCGTACAGCGTTGGGTTCAAACATTTTGGTTTGGGGTGGTTTGGAAGAGAGAAATACATTTTCCTCAGTTTTGTATTGAAAAAAGTTAAAAAATAAGAAATGATGTCAGTTATATAGTTATAATATTGATATTGAGTGGCTTTAAATTGTGAAATGGAGGGAATATTAATTATCTGAATCTAAAATTCAGTTCACTCCCAGTTCACTCGGCCGCCGGAAAAGTCAAATTTTCAGATGCCCACGCCTCCCATTCCTCATACTATCAGCATTTTGCCATCACCGATGTATAAACACTGTATACTCAGTGTGTTACCCCACGAGTGCAAGTGAGAAAACAAAATAAACGTCGTTTACAAGTCGGTGAAGGGCAAAAAAACATCCAATATTGAATTTACATCACCCCAACGCAAATTCCATCTTATCGATATTATCACAAAATTTAAAGGGAAGATACAACATTTGCAAACATCAAAAAACGAAATGATCAAATTATCACGAAGCACCTTACTGGATGGTTAGGGAATGACAGTCTAAATCGTGGCTCCTGGTGTGCTGACATTTTCAAGAAAAAGTGTGTTTTTCCAACGCTGGTCGGCAGATCAGCGTTGGAGAAAACTGTTTTTTCCCCTTCAAAAACTGCTCTTACTTTTTTGTATTTACTTATTTCACATTTTCTTTGCAATTGATTACACACCTGTGAAGGGGTACAAGCCTGCTAGACTGATTCTCTGAACTTACAATTCCCCAAAGTCTGTTTCATCTTAAGTGGAGTCAGGGAACCAGACTACAAGAACATAATTGGTTTTCTTGCTTTTTCCAGCATTTACAAGCCCAAAACGTGAAACAAGTCAGTTTAACAATATTTGCTATAACATACTAATCCTCCCAATCCATTTATTTCTGAAAATTGCAGCAAAAGCAGATGTTGTACATTCCCTTTAAAAGGCACTCTTTATCTTCTAGCCATTACTTTAAAGCCGCCTGTCTAGATATATAGATGAACGGGGAACAAAACTCAGTTGTTGAAAAAAGCTAGCATAGAAAGATTTGTTTTGAGTTTCTGTGCGCAGAGTGAGGGATTGGGGTTATAGGGCCATTAATCAAGGCGGGTAGTTTCCCTATTGAATTATATTGAAATCTAATTTCCTCGGTTTTGATTCAGATGGCTAAGTTAGACAAAGATGCTGACAAGAAAGAAGACGATGATGAAGAAGAAGACGACGAAGAAGAAGATGAAGTAATGGCAATGGTAGGTTTGAGAACGGCAGAAGGTCAAATTTGTAACACATGAGGGGGCTGTTACAACAAAATTTCTGGATCCATACAGTAAAATTTATTTCTTTAAGCAGGTTTGCAATGTTCAATTTAAAAAGTGTAATTGAAATAAAAGCAACAATGTATATAAACTTAATATCCGGGAATTCCTGTCTGTATGCAACACTGCCCCCCTCCCCTTCCCCCGCCCCCGAAAAGGCATTGTTACAACACTCTCGTTCACTAAAAAATCTGGCTTATTTGCATCTTTTTAAGTTACTGAGTTGGACAGAATTGGTTCAAAAAGATATTTCTCTTCCTAGGCCAGATTGGGTATACTTTTTATTGTAGTAATCTTCATGAAACTACAAGCTCTATTTGAATATAAAAACTGAGTTTGGGTGTATTTGAAATAATAAAAAAAAACCAAAAAAAAAACAAGAACAAAAACAAAAACCCCCTTAGAATTGTTCACACCCCTGAAATCCCTGAAAATGTTATGTTTTGGATTGTTTGCATCTTTTTAAGTTATTGAATTGGACAGAATTGGTCCAAAAAGATATTTCTCTTTCTAGGCCAGATTGGGTATACTTTTTATTGTAGTAATCTTCATGAAACTACAAGCTCTATTTGAATATAAAAACTGAGTTTGGGTGTATTTGAAATAATAAAAAAAAAAAACCAAACCAAGAACAAAAACAAAAACCCCTTAGAATTGTTCACACCCCTGAAATCCCCGAAAATTTTATGTTTTGGATTGTTTACTTATCCTATTTTCAAAGATCTGGGTAAAAGTAAACTAACTGAATGACGCACTGTTCTTAAGAAAAGACGAAGAATCCCGGTTGTTTATTTCTGACGCGGCGGACAGTTTGTGGCGTATATGTATTTCCAGCCTTGTCTGTTCAATTTATGGTACACGTTGTTCGTGGGATTCATAATACACACAGCACCAATACACAAATGCTGTTTCCCGTAGGCCCACAGAATGCGATGCACTGGTGGAACACGTTCATCAGGATCCACAATTAGCAACCAACAGCTCGATTTTTGAGAGTTCAAATTTTGACCCTCGAAATTTGTTCTCGCGCGCCATCACCAGAATAATACAAAAATGCCCAGTTTTTTAAGGATGGTTGATGGACGTTTATATCCTACTTTGAAACGCCTTTTCCAATTAACATCATTTTGTTTGAAACACGTTTTGTAGCCCAATTGGACACATTCCAGGACGTAATGTCCCTTTCACACCAATTTTTTTGGGACGGCACAATAGCATTTGTCTTTTAACTGATCAATTAAAAGTTGGGCTGTCTATATTAGAAAGTTGTACCTAGGTATTCATCACAGCCCTATGTTAGACGTTGGGTGCCTTAACACTGCGCAGCGTTTACAAAAAAATGTTTATCAGAACTCGCCAACAGTGGCCCTTTGGGCCACAGGTACTCCCCGCACTACGCAAGACCCTATTCATGTCAAAACAACAAAAAGCCACGTGCCAGACAGTGTCCAGGCAGTTGCCAGACAGTGCACTTAAAAGATAATTGACTAGCGGCTGTGGTTTGCGGCTATGAAGGGAGATGGCTGTGTCAAGTTACAGGTGTTTGTATATGTTTCAATGAGACTTGGCAGGACGCCTGGTCGATAGTTTGTTGACACGGCCTGGGTGAATCCCTGGCTGCAAAGTTCATTGAACCAGCTTATTTGGCAAGGGTTGAATGAGGATTAGATGGAAGGTGACCGTCATTGGCCCTCATTTTTTTTTTTGTTCAAAAAATTCGGTCACCTGTGCACCAAAGGTGCACATGTCACTCTGCGCAGGGTTAAACTACCCTCTAGAGCTCATCTCAGTAGAGCAAACACTTCTCTACTGCTGATAATGTTTTTGAAATTGTGATTACTTTATAACAGATGGATGATGATGAGGATGATGAAGATGACGAGGACTTTGAAGGAGGAGAAGACGACGAAGAAGAAGATGAGGAAGAAAGGTACTTATTATTATTGGAAAAGGTTTCGCATGAGACGGTTACAATTTAGCCCTTGGGATAGTTCATCAGATTGTGTGGTCTTGTAATGTCATACGCAATTTGCGATTTACTACACGTGTACACAGCACAGTTATACAGGGTGTCCTCCCAAAAAAAACCTGAACCCTCAAAGCCCCTTCTTTTTCACAGTTTTTAAAAATACACTTTACCTTGATGCATTTTTGATAAAATTTAATGCAATCTTGATGCAAGTTTAGTTCATTAGCTTTTCAACAACAAAAATTTTTTTCCAATCGGAAAAATGTTAATTGAGTTTTGGCCAATTGTTTAAGAACGGTTGGAGTGCTGATAATTACCCTCGCCAGACTCCAAGTGGTCTTAAACAGGGTGTTTAAAACCTGCCAAGCACGCATTTATTCCCTTAATAATAATGTGTGTATTTATAAAGTGCACATTTCCACCAGTATTGTTGCTCAAGGCACTACATCATTATTACCCTGCTCATTGGTCCAAAGACCATCTCAGGTCCCTGGGGAGTATACAGCTCAATGCTGCCATTTCGGTGCAAAGCAGCTACAATCAATCCCAATAGCCATCTCTGCCCAAACAGGTACCCATTTGCTCCTGGGTGGGGAGAAGCAATGAGTGACAAAATACCTTGCCCAAGGGCCCACGCACCATAGCCCAAGGCTGGACTCGAACCCACAACCCGCAGAATTACCCGCAGACCACAAATTCAATTCTCCAGACCACGAGGCCACAGCACTCCACTAAGCCCAGTTGTACCTGTACAAATTAACAGGGAATGAACAATGACAAAGGAATGTCTTCATCATGGCTCATCTGTGTAGTTTTTTTTAACTTGACTTACAACTGGATGTCTTTTGGATTGACTTGTGACTCATACAACTCTGGTGGAGAATTTATGAAGGGCCACCATTACTGAAGTTTACTCTCTCCATGATGGACTTTTAACACCCAAAGCATAGGATGACGTTTTTTTTTCTTAATTAAATTTCAGCGATGAGGATGAAGATGATGAAGATGACAATGAAGAAGAAGAAGAAGAGGAAGATGAGGAATCACCAGAGAAACCCCTCAAGACGACAGCTAAAGGCAAAAAGGTAAGAAACATCGGCCAGGATAGTATCGCGCAAAACAATTTGAAATGCTTACCGTAAGAAAATGGTACAATCACTGCATCAATATCTAACTGATATAGAGTCAGTGTGGCCAGTGCATTATAGGCCATGTTCACATTGGACTCGTTTGCAAGACTTCACCCGTGGTTTCATTGTCCATGAATCCCATGCAGTGAATGAACACAGGTTTTCAAGTATTCCTACTTGTCTTACTTTTTCCTAGGTTTTTTTTTCCTTGCTCCAACTTTTCCTACTTTTTTTTTGGAAATTCCTACTTTTTATCCCACATCTTCAAAAATGAAATCTCATATATTTCGTAACAGTGTTACACACTGTCGTATGTAAATCACACAATGAAGGGCTTGGGCGCAGAAGTACTGCAACTGTACTTCCAAGAGCTTAGTTGAGGATGGAGCACAAGTGTTGTGAGTAAAAAAACAGGCTTATGATGCTGTGGACATGGGTGAGTGTCAACGAAAACTGCTCCTGAAAGCCTGCAAAAGTCCTCCAAAGTCCTACTGTCATGACTTTTGGGACCGTTTTTGTTTTTGAAATGTTTGATCCTAGTGTTCTCCTCTTTTCACCCAGGTCTGCTTGAAAGCCTGTTAACAGTTACGTGTATATTTGACACCCTAACCCTGCTTAATGTAACAGAAAGCAACAAAGGTAAAAAGTTGTTGCATACTGTTGCATTTAGCAGCCAACTTAAGTCCCTGTGCTCTGTTGCACCTTGTTGCATTGAGCAGGGTCACTGCTTGGTACCAAGGCTGGTATGCAATGGGTTCACTTACCATGCTAAATGCAACAGAAAGCAACAACGGTAAAAAGTTGTTGCATACTGTTGCATTTAGCAGCCAACTCAAGTCCCTGTGCTCTGTTGCATCTTGTTGCATTTAGCAGGGTAACACTCATAGTGCCAAGGCGATACAACAGAATCCACTGTTGCATTTGGTTGCATTTAGCAGGGTAACTGCTTGGTGCCAAGGCTGGTATGCACTGGGTTCACTGCGCAATACAACAGAATCCACTGTTGCAGTTTGTTGCATTTAGCAGGGTAACTGCTTGGTGCCAAGGCTGGTATGCACTGGGTTCACTGCGCAATACAACAGAATCCACTGTTGCATTTGGTTGCATTGAGCAGGGTAACTGCTTGGTGCCAAGGCTGGTATGCACTGGGTTCACTGCGCAATACAACAGAATCCACTGTTGCATTTGGTTGCATTGAGCAGGGTAACTGCTTGGTGCCAAGGCTGGTATGCACTGGGTTCTCTGCGCAATACAACAGAATCCACTGTTGCATGTTTGTTGCATTTAGCAGGGTAACTGCTTGGTGCCAAGGCTGGTATGCACTGGGTTCACTGCACTGGGTTCACTGCACAATGCAACAGAATCCACTGTTGCAGTTTGTTGCATTCAGCAGGGTAACTGCTTGGTGCCAAGGCTGGTATGCACTGGGTTCACTGCACAATGCAACATACTCCACAGTTGCAATTTTGTTACATTTAGCAGGGTTCTTATATCAGCCAAGTTGCATTTTGTTGCATTTGGCAGGGTGCCTGGAGAAAACCTGTTGGGGTTAGGGTTAAAGACGTGACGCTGTAGTTATTTTCAAGGAGATAAAACCTGGTACAACCTTCAGTCAAGTTTCCCTGCCTTTGTCAAAGCACCTTTGTATCCTGAGTAAAATAATGGAAAGATGGCTGGCTTTGCTAAATGCCGAGGGGACTTTTGTCATGAGGTTGGACATCATCCCTCGCTTCAGAATTATTAAAAAGCCTTCAATGTCTGAACAAAAATAGAAGTACTTTAGTCATTGGTCTCATATTACCTGGCGTTCTGGAGGAATTTGATGTCCCTGAAGCAATACCTTGGCCTTATTGAGCCAGAAACTCAACAACGGGGGGGTCTTCAACCTCCTGAGGTTGAACTCAAAGAAGAAGGCGAGCTTTCGAAAGCACCGTACATGTGGAACCATGGCATTGAGGCACCACCTATAATTCCACGCTTGTTTTCCCAGGTGGGCTTGTCCCATAATTACAACAGCGTGCCACTACCGATCAGATGCCTCTGTATTGGAGTGTCACGCTTGTGACTCACGGATTGTGACATTTCTGTGCAGTGTTCTGATGACTCTGTTGGGTAAAGGTTGGGGGGATAAGATCTAGAGAGCCTACTCAAGATGACCAATGATCCGTGGGGAGTTTGCCTCATTCATTGCCCTTGAACTTGGAGAGGCGGCGTTATGAAACACGGTGCCTCTTCTTAGTGGGAAAAAGTATGCGGAGTGTGTCATGATAGCAACACTTCTGTTGAAGACGAGAAGAAAGTCTGAATTTTCAAAATGCCCAATACATAACTTTGTCGGTTCAAGCAGTAGGCCCCCCCCCTAGTATTTCTAGTATGTTAATTATCAATGAATTTGCCCTACATCAGTGTAAATTTATGAGCAATGTACATGTACACCCAATACATGTCTGTATTCAAATATACACGGTGCTGTTGGGAGAGTGGCCTAGTGGTTAGGGTTCGTGACTCATGGTCAGGGGTTCGAATCCGGCTGCTGGCCTTATGTTGTGTCCTTGGGCAAGCCACTTCACCACCACTTGCCTCTCTCCACCCAGGAGTGTAACTGGGTACCAGCATTAGCTGGGGAGTAACCTGCGATGGACTAGCATCTCATCCAGGAGGAATAGAAATGTTCTCAGTCGTTTCATGCTGCTGAAACTGGAGATAAACGCCGGCCTGATGGGCCACATTGGCTCATGACGGACTTGACTTTACTTACTGTGCAAGAGCTTGTGAAAAAAAATCACGCAAGCACCCTGGGGTAGGATTTGAATTCACATCCTCTTGCTTGCTAGTACAGATTCAACTACCAATCTTGCACCGGGTTTGATTGGTTGGTCCAAGTCTAATGAAACAGTAGGCACCAGCATCTTGTACTCCTCATACCCGCACATGCATACATGTGCATATTTAAGACCATACAGTTCGCGGATTTGTAACTCATAGCAAACAACAATAATGTTAAATCAAATTAGGTTTTGCCTTTCCCCGACATATAAACACTGTATACTCAACATTGAGGATACAGTGTTTATATGTCGGTGAAGGGCAAAACCTGATTTGATTTACATCACTCCAACACAAAATTTCATCTTATGAATAGTTAATACAGTACCCGCTGCTATCTGATTTAACCAGTCAACCGATCCCGTTAGCTCGTCGGTCCAGTGGTAAGACGTCTGCACTGAATGCAGGAGGTCGTGGGTTCGAGTCCCACCCAGGTGATTTTTTCCAACTTTCACTCGGGAGGTAACACACTGAGTATACAGTGTTTAAACATGTACCTCGGTGAAGGGCAAAACCTAATTTGATTTACATCAGCCTGATGCAAAATTCCATCTTATGAATAAAAATAATGTTAACTAACTACCGGTAAGTTAGGTATAGTGGTAGCGGTATTTGGGGAAAAAAAACATTTTGGTACAGAAATTCCACTTTTCTTGGAAATGACAGCACACCAGGTGCCGTAATTTCACAGGATGGTTGAGACTACTATTCAGTAACAGTCAGGTACGGTACAAGTATTTCATAATAATTTGGAGCTTGTGTTTTTGATGTTTGCAAATGTTGTACATGTATATTGCCTTTAACCAAGTTATGCTGAGAGCTGATCAAGTTTTCTGCTGATAAACAGTTCCATGGAAGATGCCCATGGTGTCTTTTAGTGAAGCTTCCTAGGAAGTTCAGAGTAACCAGCATTTGATCAACAACACTTGCAGAGGAAATGTTGATATGCAAGTGTGCATTCACCAGGAATGAGAGCGGATTGACTTATTAAATGACACTAGCTTTCCCCCCTGAAATGTTCTCATCACATCAAAATACGTCCTTGAATCATTTTCCGACATCCCGTGCTTTGGCAAAAAATAAGATTCAATCTTAACATGTAAAACAGAAACAGATTTTTCTTCACCCCCGGTTCATGTGCCTCCATGTACAATATTTGGACTTAATTTCCCAATCCCGCTTCCCCTGGCTTGTACCGGTGCATGTATGCATCACCCAGGATTCATCAACCCATTTTTTAGACTTGGCAGCCACTGGAATGTGATGTCATGCACATTATTGCTCAAGACCGTGTAGTTCATGATGTGGGGAGAACATGCAGATAACATCAGTGGCTTGTACATGTTGTAATTAGTGAACAGTGCTTGGACAGCATAACAAAGGCACAATGCACCCAGCTGGCAATCTTAAATGATTGATTGTACATGTACGTCACTTGTATACATATGTACATGTGGCAGTAGTCCAAATGACAATGTTGAAATCACTGTCTTGTATGACGTGATCTACATGTACGTAAATATATGTAAACACTGCAAAAAAAGAAAGTTCACGCTCATTGGAGGTGTCATAATTTTGAATCTGATTGTCTTATGATAACATCATTTATAACTTTGGAGAATGTTATTAGCTACATTTTGATACCCTGTTTGCTACCAAAGACCAACAATCGTCCAACATTGACAACGGTTTAAGAAAAATGATGCAGTTTGAAAAGTTGCAAATGTAAAGAGTACGCGAGTGGAAATTGCTGCATGACAGTGTCACACTGTTCCAAAACGAACAGTAGGGAATACCGATCCCACAGTGCTTGCATGCATGGGGGCACGCAAATTGAATTACCCGCGCTTTGTTCGGGCACTGCAGTCGATTACGGGCATGTGTGGTTACGCTTAGCAATTTCTCCTTGCGTAATCTTTAAATGTTCAACTTTTCAAACTGCATCATTTTTTCATAAACTGTTGTCAATCTTGGGCAATTTACAGTCTTTGGTACCCTAGCAAACAGGTCATCAAAATGTAGCCAACAAAATTCCCCAAAGGTCTTTATATAAATAACGTCATCATATGACGATCAGATTCAAAATTATGACCCCTCCAATTAGTGAGGACTCTCTTTTTTGCTGTGTACATGTATATGTGTACGTACACTGTACACGATTAAAAATCAATTGACTGTTGCGTGACTGCAGATCCACTATACAAAGTTTAGTGGAAGTCTAGTCGAAATTCCTAATTTTCCCACTTTTTGTAATTTTTTTACCTTGCCCCCACTTTTTCTATTTTTTTTTCTTGAAATTCCTATTTTCCCTACTTTTTTGTCCCACAACTCCGAAAACTATTTTTTGTACTGTCATAATGTAAATTATTACACATTGAAGGGCTCGGGTACAGGAGTTCTGCAACTGTATGGTGCTTCCAAGAGCTTAGTTGAGGATACAGCACAAGTGTTGCGAGTACAGAACATGCCAAATGAGGCTAATGATGCTGTGAGCATGGGTAAAACTACTCCTGAAAGCTCGCAAATGCCCTACTTTCTCCTGAATTTGTCCTCCAAAGTCCTACTTATGTCCTGGTATTTTTTGGGGGGATTCTACTGTTCTCTTACTTTTTCACCTGGGTCTTGAAAGCTTGCAACAGTCTTACATAGCGGTACATGTAAACTCCTACATGTACCGATACTAACCACAGTTTTGCTGGTCCCAAAGGGCAAGCCTTAAGTGTCTTCTTTGTTCCTGCACATATCGCACTCACTCATTCAATATCACTTGTGACCCAGACTGGTTGTTGGCTGGTGAATAGGGCAGTGCTATTGTATAGGATTACCCCTCGACGCCACTGAATGTGGTAAATCTATTGTGTAGACCAGATGCATGAAGAGACTCCCAGTGAAAAGCCATTCCAAAATCAAGTGAATACAATCTTTTGCGCTCTGACTAACCGGTAGACTGGTCTGGCGAACAACTTTTTACTAAACTTGCCTTGTCGTCTTGTTTTGTATCTGTTTTGAATCTGATTCTGCTGCACATCCATGTTGCACGTACAAATGTTCATACGTGTAGGACTTGATTTTGAGGAACATTTCCCTGCTGGCGGTTTCCTGACGAGATGACGATACTTGCCTAGGCATCTCTGATCCAAATCCGGCAATCCTTGATTGATCAGAACTCTTGCAAAGAGCACTCCCCTAAGCCCCAATTTTCAGGCGCAAAGCTCGTTCGTCAACTTGCATGACTATGTACACGTACATGTGGTATTACTACTCCTCCGAGTTCTCATTTCCGCATGTCTTGGGGGGCTGAGATGGAGTGGGACACGGCAGATTACAGGGCAGTACTAATCACAGCTAAACCTCGATTCCACGAAGCCGAAATCTCTACTCGAAATCACATTCCAAGTGGTATCTTGTCTGCCAACGACAGTCTCCATTTTAGGTCTAAAGTTTGGTCTCTTCTTAAAGGGAAAATACAACATTTGCAAACATCAAAAAACGAAATGATGAAATTATCACGAAATACTGGATTGTTAGGGAATGACAGTCTAAGCATCCTGTAAAATTGTGGTTCCTGGTGTGCTGACATTTTCAAGAAAAAAAATCTATATTCCAACGCTGGTCGGCAGGCCAACGTTGGATAAAACTGTTTTTTTTTCTTCTCAAAAACTACTCCTACATTTGCATATTTAGTTATTCTGCATTTTTTTGCAATTGATTACACACCTGTGAAGGGGTGCAGCCTGCTAGACTGATTCTCTGACCTTACAATTCCCCAAAGTCTATAAATTGCTCTGTTTCATCTTAAGTGGGGTCAGGGAACCAGACTACAAGAACATGATTGGTTTTCTTGGTTTTCCCAGCATCTACAAGCCCAAAACGTGAAACAAGTCAGTTTAACAATATTTGCTGTAACATACTAATCCTCCAAATCCATTTATTTCTGAAAATTGCAGCAAAAGCAAATGTTGTACATGTACATTCCTTTTAATATTGAGTTTTATGCATACTGTGCATATTGCAAAAAAAGATTGAGAAAAATAAAATCGCTTTTCCGGTAATCAAACTTGGAATCCACGTGCTCTGTATGAAATTTCCGGCTCTGTATGAAATTCACTGGTTTTTGATACGCACTAAACGCTAAGCTCACATTGGCGCCAGGGTTTTTTCTTTTTAATGGCTCACAGTGAGCCACGTCACGAAATTGAGCCCTAGATTGAAGGGAACATGTCTAATGAAGTATTGTGCCAGAGGGTCGGGAGAAATTCATGATCATCTGTTAGCTGGGAATTGATTGCACATTTTCTGAGTGTTGGATAGTCACCAGACCAGAAGTATGAGTAACGAGAGGTCACTTTCTCCGAGCTGACTGTACATAGATTCATCCATACACCTCCTCCCTCCCCATAAATAAAAGACAGTAAATGCCTCCTCAGCACTAATCAATCAATTAAACAGCAGTCCATATACAGTCAGTTTGAAGATCTTTCATTTGGGTAAATGGTTGAACTGTGGTTAGTGTCGAATCTGTATGGATGATTCTTCAGAAATTGAAACTAAATTAATGTTTTTTTTAATTTTTTTTTTTATGTGATGTAATTCATCACATAAATTAGCATAATTTTAATTACAACATTGACGCACGTGACCGATCAAAATGTTACACACACGACCACAGAACCATTCTTATTTAGTAAAACTTAAGCAGAGAGTGTACATTTTTTATGCATTCTGTAAATCACAAAAGACTAGTCTTGCTCCAAAATAAGTATGGGTGTGTGTGTCCTTAGAATTTGGGAGAAAAACATGAATACCATTTTTATGTCTTATGTTGCACACTTGACCAAACTGTGATTTTTGACACAATTTGTGAAAGTAGAAACTATGCTCTTGAGGTAGGGAGTAAAAAGTACTAACCTGACAAATCAGTAAAAATTAATACATGTATGTCAGATGTAGTGAACAAGGGGCAAAGCTTCAAAAATCAGAGCAGCTCAATTTTATGTCACGCCGTGACCAATGAATGGTCCACGTGTAAGTCTGTAAGTCGGTCAGTAGCAGTCAGCATGCAGTCAGTTGGCCATCAGTATAGCCATTAGGTGTTCAGTATAAAGTACAAATGTATACATCCATGTATGTACAGGGTGAGTAAAAAAAACGAAACCCAAATGTCAGGACTATTGTTTCATTGAAGTTCTGTATGTAGCATTTTGAAAATCTAGGATATGAAAGCCCAATTCATCAGCTTTCTTTAAGCACAACAATCATTCAAATCACTCATGTACTTTTCAAGTTACAGAATTTTAAACACAGCCACGGTTTTAAGGTTCTGTCCACGGATCACCAAAAAAGGTGTGCGTTCTTGAAAAATCAACAAAACAAACACAATTCACACACATCCCTATGTGATTTGTTTTCGTTTTGCTGAAACAACACTGAACTTTTGGACACGTGGACAGAACCTTAAAAGGGTGGTTGTGTTTAAAATTCCGTAACTTAAAAAGTACATGAGTGATTTGAATGATTCTTGTACTAAAATAAAGCTTATTATGAATTGGGCTTTCATATCCTAGATATTGAAAATAGTACATGCAGAACTTCCCTAAAACAATAGTCCCGACATTTGGGTTTTTTTTTTTTTACTCACCCTGTATACATCCATTTGTAAATTTGAGGGGTGTGCATTTACAGGTAGTCAGGGAACCGGGTTTCCAATTGGAAAAAAAAATGGTACCCGGGTACCTGCTAAAGAAGCCCAACCCCAAAATTCACATCTCAGAAGTTGTGCAGTGCGTCAATACAGCAAGATACTCCTTTCTAGGACCCAGCTCCCGCCCCCAAGCGCCACCAGATTGTCAAAGTTCAGCAGGAAATGAAGTGTTTTCTGAAATATTACACATTGACAACTTCAAGGAAACTCCAATTTGCGACTGGACCGTTTCCCAAGGAGTGTTTTCATGCCTGTTGGGGGTACTGAAATAAAACCCAATACCGTCTGCCACTGCATTTCGTGCAATCTTTATTGGATAGCCACGCTTTCAAAATGTTTTTCTGGGTTTTTTATTCCTCGTAGAGAGCATTTCAACAAATCCCCAAACCACGCGCACTGTTCCCATTTTGCAGATGATTTTTGCAGAAGGGGATGTTTTCTGAAACTGTGAAAACAACAGACACCCTGTTTGTTTTCTCTGACTAACGCCCGAAAGCGGTTGTGCAAATAGTTTGAGTACTGGCATTATGATTGAGATCATTGGTGCTCGTACAATGTACGGTATGGCTGTATACACAATATGAGAACCTTTTCAAAAGTTACAGAATCATGATAAACAACAAAACATACATACATGTCAACTTCGTTTCTGTTACAAAGTTACAACAAAATGGAAATTACACTCATTTCAATTTTCAATTCAATCTTTGCAATCAACATTTATTTCCTGATTATGCCACAACTTTTATAAAACAATGTAACAAAGTGAAGTAATAAATAAAATTAAGATTATAAACATTCTAAGAAATAAAGAGCAGTAAAACGATAAGCAATTATAGAAGCCGGGGCTTACATGGAGACGCCTTGACAAAACAAGATCGAAATGACAACTCAACAAATACAGAGACAACTAACAATCGGGCAAATATAAATACAGTGCACATGGGATGAATATAAATATTGAGAGATAGATTAAAAGACAGATAATGCCATAATCATGCAACTAGTCAAAAGTCAAAACACAGTAACACAAATAAAAACATAATCGAAGACCAGTACATAAATAAAGAGATGAATCAGTGGATCAAATAAATATTGAAAAAAAATCAAATGACCGTTAAAAAGTAACAAATAAATTAACAAACAAAATCAATGGTCTACAACAAGTTCATTATAACCTTACAAAAGAAATAAACAAACACAAGAATCAAATGGCAAAAAGGAATACACGAAGAAAACATAATATAAATGACACAATCGTGACCAATTAATTAAGTCGGTAAATAAATCTAAACTGTATTTTGTACAGTATACATACAGTGTACGTATGTATGTAGTCCAACTGATACGTTCGCTTGAGTTTAGGGAAGACTTTGGGCATTATTGCTATTGCCAGAACCAATCTAAATTTTCTCAATCCTGAAAGTAACTTTGACCAATTTCCATTTTTATTAAATTTCAATTAAACAGCCTAGTTTTTGCATGCATGGCTGTTGAAAGTCTGTGCGCAAGATCAAACTGGAGCAAGTTTGGTCAACCCAAGTTACGTGTACGTGAATGTGTACCCCTCCCCCCTCTTTAACAGATTAGGCTGTTGGATCCACAGGATGTCACAAATGTATCATCGGAACTGTGACATAGCACTCCACCTGGCTGGCTCATTGCGCATATATCAAAACGAGAAAAAATGTAGAGGCACAAACAGTTAAAGGGTTAAGGGTAAAACTGTCAATTCAGGGGTGCTATCGGGAGTTCATTAAGGGGGCTTTGGGGGAGATCCTGGTAAGCAAAGGTGCAGTGTGAAGCTGTGAGGGGGAAAAGCTTAAGATTAGGGGTGCAAGCTTAAGATTTAGGGGTGCTTACATATCTGAGCTGGGGATAACCTGAAGGGGTAAGGGATTTAAGCTCAAATTTCAGGGGCGCTATTATCAGCAAGACTGGGATGCAAGTTGATATGGTTGAGTTGAAACAAGATTCAGGGGTGCTATCTGGAGATCAGTGAGGGATAATACAGGCAAGAGCTGAAGAGTTACGAGTGTGATCTCAAGGAGTGTCCTCACAGGGCACAGATCTCTACAGTTTGGTGGAAATGAGGGATTAGGCCCCCCAAAAAAGTCTCCGGTTTGTGGTATGGAGCTCTCCAGAAAGTGGTGCGGCGACGCGTTTTTTTTTTTTTTTTTTTTACCTGATTTTTTTGCCTCAAATGTCGGCTGATGACTGCAAATGGTGCCAGTATATGGGAGTCCAGAGAGGCCACATAAAGCTTATTCTCGATCATAACCCCATCCAAAAAACACGTTAAAATTGTGCAGCAGCAGGATTCCAGTCAAACCAGTGAGTTTGGCGGTTTTGAGACATCATCTTTCATTGAAAAAAAAACTTTTTCATTGTGCCGATGCGCATGGCTACGGCGACGCGCGCATACCAGAAACCGGAGCCTTTTTTTTTTTGGCCTTAAGGGTTCAAGGTCAAAAGTGGTAGGTGGTTGGAGGGTGCATGAGGATTGTTGGGTTGAAACCAGTGTGCCATCAAAAGTTCATAAGGCTCAGAGACCCCCAAAAGATGGAACCATCCACTCCAAAAAGGAACTAGGGTGGACTGGGATGCAAGGGTGCTGTCACTAAGGGTAAGGGTTCAAAGCTTCAGGTTTCTGGAGTTGTGCAATCTGGACTTTAGTGAGGGGGACTGCCTGGGATACAAGGGTTCTGTTGGTAGGGTAAAGCGGTAAAGAACAGGAATCAGGGGTACAAGCCCGGGAATCAGGGGTACAATCTGGAGTTCAGTGATGGGTAATAGAGGGACTGTCTAGAATACACGGGTGCTGTTGGAAGGGCAAAGGCGTGTGTAGATGCCCAGGAATCAGCGGTGCAATCTGGAGTTCAGTTAGAGGTAATAGGGGGACTGTCTAGAATACAAGGGTGCTGTTGGAAGGGCAAAGGCGTAGATTACCAGGAATCAGTTGTGCAATCTGGAGCTCAGTTAGGGGTAATAGGGGGACTACCTGTGATACAAGGGTGCAGTTGGAAGGGTAAAGGGTAAATGTCCAGGAAACAGGGGTGCAATCTGGAGTTCAGTGAGGGGTAATAGAGGGACTGCCTGGGATACAAGGGTGTTGTCGGTAGGGTAAAGGGGTAAATGCCCGGGAAACAGGGGTGCAATCTGGAGTTCAGTGAGAGGTAGTAGTTAGGGGGACTGCCTAGGATACAAGGGTGCAGTCGGCAGGGTAAAGGGGTAAATGCCCAGGAAACAGGGGTGCAATCTGGAGTTCAGTGAGGGGTAATAGGGGGACTGCCTGGGATACAAGGGTGCAGTCGGAAGGGGAAAGGGTAAATGTCCAGGAAACAGGGGTGCAATCTGAAGTTCATTGAGAGGTTATAGGGGGACTGCCTGGGATACAAGGGTGTTGTTTGTAGGGTAAAAGGGTAAATGCCCAGGAAACAGGGGTGCAATCTGGAGTTCAGTGAGGGGTAATAGGGGGACTGCCTGGGATACAAGGGTGCTGTCGGTAAAGGGGATAATGCCCAGGAAACGGGTGCAATCTGGAGTTCAGTGAGGGGTAATAGGGGGACTGCCTGGAATACAAGGGTGTTGTCGGAAGGGTAAAGGGGTAAAAGCCCAGGAATTGGGGGTGCAATCTGGAGTTCCTTGAGGGGTAATAGAAATGAGAGCCTGTGATACAAAGACATTTACTACTAGGGTAAGGGGTAATTCAGAGGCGCACTCGGGAGTTCATTCAGGGGGCATAGGAATGACAGGTTGGTTGTAAGGTTGCAGTTGGTATGGTTGAGTAAAACAAAATATTTAGGGTTGCTATCTGGAGATCAGTGAGGGGTAATACAGGCAAGAGCTGAAAGGTTACGAGTGTGATCTAAAGGAGTATCCTCACAGGTCATGGATTCTACAGTTGGGTTGAAATGAAGTTTAAAGGGGTGAAAATGAGGGATTACGTGTTCAAGGTCAAACCTGGTAGGTGGTTGGGTTGTTGGGATGAGACCAGTGTGTCATCAAAAGTTCATGAGGCTCAGAGACCCCAAAAAGATCGAACCATCCGCTCCAAAAAGTGCAGGAAGGGGTTAACGACATGAACCTCGGGGGTGAAATCAAGGGGATCAGGGTTATGTATGGTCATAAAAGATACATTACTGGGACTAAAGTACTTGAAACTCTTTTGTACTGGTATATAATGTCTTGAAATAGTGGCCAGAAAGAAAACACAATTTTGTTTTTAAAAGACTAAAATTGGAGTTAGGGTTGGAGTTAAGGTTTGGAATAGGAATAGGAATATGTGCAGTCAGAACATAGGTGTGTTGGAACATAGGGGTTTCGGAACATCGGTAGGGGTGTCAGAACATAGAAGTGTAACCGCAGTGAGTGCCCACAAAGCTTGTATAACTTGAAGTGAAATTCCTGAGCTGTCAAAGGGGGCGTGGCTTGAATACATTCTCAGTGACTGATTAGTAATTGCACCGGTTGGTAGTGAGTGACTGGTAGCCAGGTAATGAGTACATATTAAGAATTATGTCACAGGACCTTGGCTGGTAACCCAATTTGTTAGACACTGTCAGTATTTCACCATAGATTACCCAAGTGGATAATGGCCCCGCAATTAGCATTTAAGTGACCCCAATTACATAGGTGGCCCCACAATGAGCACAAAATTCCTCTCATGAATAGGTCCAGCTCTTAAGGGACCTTATCCAATTTAAAAAGATAACTTATTCATAAGCCCCACCCCCACCCCTCCCCAGATGAGGTGTCTGATGTCATTTTCCACCGTCTGACCTTCTTTCGTAGGTATCCCCACGTGGGCCTTATTCGTCATTTTTATCTAATCGCAGACGAGTGACCCACATGTAGTTGATGTCATCATTATCTACAGGTATTATGCACCCCTCCCCTAACCTCTGTTGTAATCTGGGTCAAATCTGTCGCAATCCTCCAAGGCATTTTTAAAAAAATGCAAGTCGTAGTTGGAATAGATGAAAAAATCAACTTTTGTATTGCAAAGTTTTGCGTAAATTTTTAAAAAATGTTATTTTGCGCAACATGAGACCCAAACACTGAAGACCCAAAAAAGAAAGCGCCTGCTGAATGGTCAGAATCTTGAGGTCAGTTCTTAATTGCATAATTAATTGCCGAATCTGCTCGCAATTCATAGACCCTAGATGCTCCATTACAAAGACTAACTTTCGATGGGCATTTCACTGTAATTCCCATATAGCGGCCGGGCGGTACCCTCATCAATTCGACAAGATTCTCACGAAACCACCTATCTGGATTTCAAAGTATCGGGCAGGGTTGGAGTTGACGTGAAAATTCTTCACTAAGATTTAGTGCATGTACGTTCATTTGTAAACAGCAAGCATTGGCGTCAGGGGCACACTGCTGTTTATCGGAAGGGATAGGCCCCTAAATTGTCTCCAGATTTGGAAATGATTAGTTTTATATACTGTTTACGTTTGTATGCACACGTGTTTACCAAACCTTGCCTATCAGTATTGCAATTAACTGAAATTAACTGCTTTGGAGGGCAAATTTTGCTTGCTGGCATGATGCACGTTAGTCTATCGCTGTGATTGTGAACTCAAAAAAGCACTCTTTACATGCAGATATTTTTCTTGAGTAGGATATTCAGGGGGAAAAATCTTACAAGCATGCAATTAAAAATGTTCTCAGTTTCTTGGTAAATAAATAATACTTTCCCTTTTTTTTTATACCTCATATTTCAGGTAAAATTGTCATCCGCTCACATACATATACATCCCTGTTAAAACTAGAAGAAAATGACTACATGTGTCCTTAAGTTTCCTGTTGATTCAAACCTTGTAAAACAGAAAAATTAACAGATGATGTTGCTTCATTGACCTTTATGTTTATGAAATTGACTGGAGCGTGGCTTGAACCTGCGACCACTGGATTATAACTGTTCTGGTGTTCTACCAAATGCGCTATCCAGCCCTCTGTTGGCCGTTCCCCAATTTGTCAGTAAGGTTGTCTAGTCTAGCTAGTCAGACACCATAAACTTGTGTGCCATATGGCCAGGGACCATGCCCAAAGTCACGATGCTAGCAACATTAGCAATGCATGCAAACCCGGGAAATAGCAAACTGGCATCACTCAAAGAGGACACGGCTTTTTGTTACAAATCTTCAAATAAACCACAAACCACAAAGAGAAACTGGAGCGGTGGTTGAACCTGCAACATTCATTACTGTTCCGGTGCTCTACCAACTGAGGTATCATAGGGCTTGATAGCTCAGTTGGTAGAGCACCTGAATGGTAATCCGTAGGTCACAGGTTCAAACCCCGCTCCAGTCAATTTCATTGTTTAACTTTGAATATTATTTAAAATTGTGTGTTGTAACACGGATATTATACACTGTACATCAGAAGACTTGTGAGCATGTATGCTACAAGTGTACCTTTCCCCTTTAGCATTGGCACAAATGTACATTTTGTAAATGAAGGTTTTTGAAGGAATCTGACAGTTGAAATAGTAGCTTGGTTGAATGGTTGTGCCCTGACATTTGGAATGCCCAAGATATCAATTCAAATTGCAGATTCACCATTCATAAATTTATAATCAAGAGAGCCTCTTGCCTGTCAACTTGGAGGGCCAGGGACTCGGGTTGCCAACCGCAAAATGTCAATGCTACCCGTCATAGGATCTGGGCAGGGTATTGACTGCACCCAGGGGAGCATCTCCACCCCTTGCTAACCAGTCACTATTATTGAGCTGAGTCACAAGTACGCGCAAACACACACTAGTGTTGAGGTGGTGGGGGCGGGGTCAGGAGTGAAAAGGGAGGGGGGGAGGTTGGGGCTCTCTGTATACTTGAAGTTCAAGAACCGGCTCTCTGGCATGGTACCGGTATGTGTGAGTCAGTGTTGACTGGCATACTACCGGTAGTTGGTAACCGGCACCACTTCCTATGCTTCGCTGTACCTAGTGGAATTCTACTTACATGTAGCGGTACATGTACACATTATTATAAAAATTATCATTTATTTCTTATTTACCCTGGGGAAACCTCTCAGTGGAACACTGTTTTTCCAGAGGTACCCAGCAATTATACAGTACAATTCATTCAAATTACAAGATCAGCACATTCTAGTCTCTACCTTCACAGGTACCCATTTGTACTCCTGCTTGTAGAGAGGCAATTGTAGTGAAGTGTCTTGCCCAAGAACACAAGCACCATGTTCCCCATCAGGGTTTGCACCCACGTACCACGTACCCCATACCGCATAGGCATAGCCAGCAGGGGGTTAAGGGGGATATTTACCCACCCCCCATTATTTTTTAAAGACTGCCCTTTTCCATTCAAATGCCCTTTTTCACCAGCGTTTACCCCCCAATATGTTGCAAAGAGTGCCCTTTTTTTTTAAGAAGTGCCCTTTTTTGTTTGAACAAGTGCCCTTTTTAAAAAGAAGTTGTGCCCTTTTTTGTGACATCAGCCGTTCCAGGTGCCTTTGTAAGAATTTCACCCATGTATCGCCCTTAAAAGCACCATATAATGTCCGTTAGTGTGCATAATCGTCAGTTTTAAACAGCGCCCCCATCGACAGATGGTACCAGCCCCCCCCCCTCCCTAGTGTCCTTTCAAACTTTTTTTACCCCTTCCCCCCAATCAAAATGACCGTGCTACGCCCCTGTACCGGGTACAGCGCTTGAGTCCAACACCATAACCATTGGACCACAGTGCTCCACATGCATGTGACTTGTCTTAATTTTTTTTTGGTAGCTGGGAAGTCATTTTCCATGTACAGTGCCTTTACTTCACTTGAACCCTTATGCAGTTTGCAAATCTTAATCATACTTAAAAGTGATATACATTTTTTTGTAAATGGGAAACAAACCCAACCAGCACATTTGGTAATGCTGCAAAAAGCCCCACTGTCTGTGCGCGCACCATCAAAGTACTTCAAATCACTGATGAAGAATACAGATATTTGTAAATATGTATACACATGTACAATAAATCTTACACTGCACAATCTTGCTCACCAGTTCTACGTGGGTTTGGGGCAAGATTTCCCTGAGGATGATGGAGGAAACGGACCTTCTCTTTTCATTCTGCGTTACCTTTATGATGTGGGTTTGATTTCGTACAGCTCTACAGAATATTGTATGAAGTGTTTGTTTTGGATCTCTATTATCAGTGTAGTAAGATGTCGTTGGTGTCGATTGGGCAGATGTGTAAGGCACATCTTTGCGTGGCTGTTGCAATTCGTGTCCAGTAGGAAAGCCCACAGCAATTGTGATGATTTCGTTCAATTCCTTGCTCCTATAGTAAAGTTGAGTTCATGCATGTACAAATGCAAGTGCGAAGCTAATTTAAGGACATGAAATATTCACAGCAAAAATTTGCAGGAGTTTAAAAGTCGGTTCAACTTTTGCATATTTGCAGAGCAGATATAGGCCTACCGGTACACGTGTATATGTACTCTCTGTGACGTTGCAAATTCATGGTTTTGACTTGCTTTGAGTTACAGCTTGTGTCCTGTTTTATTGGCAGCATTTAGGCAAAACAATTTGGATATACCGGTAGCTGTGATGTTGGATATTATGTTTTTATACCTTTGATTCACGGGTCCCTAGTTTGTAAAATACGTAGATGTACATGTTTATGTATCATGTACCGGTATTGTTGGTTTGCCTATTTTTGCAGGGCCTTATCGTTGTGTGTAATGTTTCTCTGCACTGCAACACAATGTTGTACAGGTATGTACATTTCTTTCTGTGAGACAATTGCACATAAAATACAACGGTCATGGACTGATGAAGAGTGTTTCACTATGTATTCAGTCTGGCGCCCTCTGTTGTTTTGGGTGGTCCAAGTTTATTTCCCTTCCAGCTGTTCTTTTGTACTCAAACCAGGTGTGCACCTGGGCTATAAATAGCCCTGTGACATGGTCCAGGTAAGGTCCTCCACCCATCTCCGCTACGCCTGCTTCCGTTCTCCCGTAACCAAGATAAATGGCAGGTCTTTCCAATTCTGCTGGTATAATAATAGTAACCCTACCTGGCTTTCCCCGTAAGTTCACGGCCGAAGGCAGGGCGATTGCTGGGTATTGTGCAGTGTGTCACCATCTATGCTTCAGTCCCTACGGTAGTTTGCCACGTGCGCAAAGGGTAAAACTATAGTGAACAACAAACATCACATTTAGAAACTTTTTGCCATGATTGCTTATGGCAGCTCGTAGTCCCTGCTAAAATGAGCTTTAAATTTCAGCCTACTACTCTGAAATGGCTGAATGATTTTTATGCTAGAAACCTGCTTGAATCCTGCCCCCCCCCCCCAAAAAAAAAATCTTCCAGGAAACCAGTGGCAAATTATGTCGATTTCAACTTCTTGGGAAATATTTTCATAAAACGCCATACTAGTATGTAATAGGGGCTGTGCAGGGGCATCGCCAGACCAATATGAATGGTGGGGGGGGGGGGGGGTGTGGAGTCTGATTATCATCCGTTGTTCAACGGAATCCTCTCTGTAATCAAAGTCTGATATGTACATGTGAGCGTGCAAATTGTATGCAATCCCATGCGCCAGCCAATCAGAGTCGACTTCAGAAATTGTGATGTCATTTTGATCATAATTGTGGACTATTAAAGGGAATATACAACATTTGCAAACATCAACAAATAAAACTACCAAGTTTTTACGAAATACCTTACTAGGATGCTGGTTAATGACAGTCTAAAGCATCCTGTAAAATTATGGCACCTGGTGTGAAGTCATTTTTAAGAAAATGGTATTTTTGTATACATTTCCAACGGTGGTCGGCCGACCACCGTTGGAAAAACCTAACTATTTTTCAACTACTGCTCCAAATTTACCATTTTTTTCAGTCAAAATTGTGTTTGCTATTGGTTACATGTTCATGCACGGGTGAAAGCCAGCTAGACTGGTTCCCTTACCTTACAATTTTCCGGCATCTATAAATTGATCCATTTCATCTTTAGTGGAGTCAGGGAACCAGACTACTTGAACATTTTCTTTTTTCTTGGCTTTTCCAGCATTTTCGAACACAAAACTTCAAAAAGTCAGTGTAACAATATTTGATCTATTATACAAACCCCTCAAATAGTTCATTTGTGAAAATTGCAGCAAAAGCCAATGATGTACTTTCCCTTTAAGCTGTCGATTGGTCAATTTGGCTGTCATATTTTTGTTATACTAACAGTACAACGGGTTACCAAAGGTGCCCGCTGAATGGTCAGAATTTCGAGGTCAAGACGCAGTCTTGTTTTGCATTTGCTCAATCTGCTGGCATATCGTAGACCACTTACAATGGTAGCAGACCAGTAAATAAACTTCCATAGACCCCAATGGTAAATGCTCCCACTTCAAAAAATCGGGAAAAATACTCACAACTCTCCAAGATGTTCGAGACACACATCAAATTAAACCTAATTTCATCATCTTTCATTTTCTTTTTTAATTTTCGGGGGGGTCAACTCATGACTTTTAGGAGAAATTTCCATCTGAAGATTCACCCCTGAAAATAGTCCTGAAGCCCATCGCCATTTTGAAAAACGATGCCTACACTCCATTGCAAAATAGAGCGCTTTTAGGGTCCAAATTACATCCAAATTACACAGAACTGCAAGCTCTCAGTCCTGTGCACGGCTTCGACCCATATTTTTTACAAACCCTCAAGTTCATGGCCCACAGCATGCTCAAATACTGAAGATTTTGAGGGCATGCAAATCGTGATTTGGCCGGCGTAGGCAATTTCGGACCGATTTACTGGTCTGCACCCTTATGGTCTGTGCTGTGCAAGGGGATATTCCATAGACTAGGGGGGGGGGGGGCGGGAGGGGGGGGGTATGATAATATTTGGCTGATGGGCCATCCATGCTAGAAGGTTGCCTGGAATTTGTTTCTGGCCACCAGCTTGCCGCAAGGTCAAAAGTGTTGGGTACGGGGGATGAACACCATCTGAATTTTGGGGGTCTTTTTCAAAACAGACGATCTTGGACACCATTGGACAATTGGTGGCGCTATTGTTGCGGCATATTTGCTGACCACCCCCCCCCCCACATGCCCGTGATCTGTACTTTGATATGGTTGTTCCTTTATCGACTGAGACGCTAAATGCCAAAGGAGAGAAATTCTTGGGGTTGGGGTGTCACACCCCGATATGCCCTATTTCCAACGGCCCTGGGGCTGTGTACCGGTACCTTCCTCAATGGTGCTTTGAAGGCTCTGGGACCATGAAAAACAATTGTGTGTTGTTTGACAATAAAAGTGAACAAAAATCAGGTTCAATAAGCAGTACATTATATCTTAAACAAAAAATCTTATTGATCTGACTTTTTCAAATTTACGTATTTTACATAGTATTTCTGTACTGCAGTACCATTTTTAAATTGCAGCCGAGAATTGCAGGTCACTACATGGCTCTTTGTCGTTCCATTGGAAAAAAAAAATGCATGATCATCACAGTGAAGGTTTAGGGGCAGCCTGTGTTGTATCAATTGAATCATGTTTTATAATCATTGTTGAAGTTAACCATGACACCTGTTGATCATACATGTACTGTCGGTTATAGGCCGGCGGCAGTGGGTACAGATGCGCAATGTACACAGTTTACGTGCAAAGCTGGTGCCAGTGTTTCATTAAACTTGTAAATTTGCCGTCTTCATTTGCAATCCAGTTCGAGCTTTTGTCTACACTTGGATAATGAACAACATCCTTAGTGCCTATCAGATGGTACCTCTCTGTTATCGATGGCTGGTCGTGGGGATATTTTTTTTCACTTCAAACCCCCGTAAAGTGCGGCTCAACTTCGAGGCCAATGGAGTAAAGGGAGTGATTCACCCCCGGCAAAGGCCCAGGACCAGCGAATCAGCAGGCGGCGTTTTGAGGCGAGGGTTTATCAAATTTGGTATAAAATTAATACCCCAGATCCTGTGGCCCAAACACGTATAATTGATGTAATCCGGATGTAAGTCTGTGGGGGATTCTGGGCTGTCAAGGTATTGACGGTTGAAGGGTTGGGATAATAAAGGTCTTTGGCTTTTTAGATGTTGCTGTTTATTAGCCAATCAGGTGTGACGGCCAGTCAATAAAAAAGTTTATCATAAGAATGTTAAAAAAAAAGTCACACAAAAAATTTAAATTCATGTCTAATTTTATTTACGCAATTGCTACAACTTAAAGGTAGAGTATATCATTTGCAGCTATCCAAAAAGTAACTGTAGGAATAATTGTTGAAAAGCAAACTTGGTTTAAAGGTGGTAATGGCACTAAACTCCCTGTGAAGTTATTCTTTCTGGCATGCTGTCATTTTGAAGAAAACAATAAAAGAAGGTCATTTTCAAAGTTTGGAAAGTAGTTTGTTTTTAATTCGACAAAGCCGTGAATGGGTGCGTGAAGCATTGTCACGATGCACACCTGCGTGCGGTTGCTTTAATTCGTTGGTTCAGTGCGTGACATCGCATACACATGTAGCTGCAATCGGCTGAATGAGAACGTGTCCCATTTGCTGATTTTCGTGTGCAATTCAACATGACGCGGCAAGTTTTGAATTGAAATTGAGATCCTTGAATATTGTTTTCTCAGAATATATACATGTACAGCATTCACTGAGCTGAAAGTTCATCAGGTTACCGGTAGTTGTTAAGCACGCTTCTTTAGATTTTGAGCACTTTTGTTGCTTCAAACGAAGAAAATGCACAAATGACAAATGATATTCAATGTACTCTATATGTACCTTTAAAAAGTTCTACCTACATTACCATTCAACATGTAGCCTCAATGATTTTTAAATTTTATACCAGATTGGCTTTCTTTCCTGTTCTACACGTATGTATCAAAAAAAGTCAGCCAGGGCAAGATTTTTGCTATTCATTTCCTAGCCTGTGGTTTGTCATTTGATTTTCTTGTTTATTTTATTCAATTTTATATTGATTGAATTACTCTTTTCGTTTGTAGTGTAGTACGTTGGCTTTTTGGCAAGCCCAACCAATTACATGTATTTGTGTATATTGCGGCGATGTGTCAGTTGTATGTTGGCGGAAAAACTTGAAACCATATTTAAAGGCTCGATGAGTCGAACCATGGTTTAACAGGGTGTTTGTATACATAGAGCGGTCTGGCTTCGGTCTCTGCCTTTGTACCATTGTCCACTTGTTGCTCTTTCCTTGATTTCTGTTATTGAAGCATTCTGCGGCGTATTTTTGAAGCTGGGTTGTGTACATATCCTGCAGATTACCTCTAGGTCTAAGGAAAACAAGCATCCGGAAAAGATTTTGTTTGAAAAAAAATTGACAAGCCATATCCAGTATTAAAGAATATACATGTAGCAATAGAAATATAATTGAACTATAGATCTTATATACAGGGATTGCTCCTTGCCAGTTGTGATTGCGTGCTGACTGTGTTGTTCAAATTTTTCCTGCCTTAAAGCTAGAGTATATTATTTGTCATTTGTCCATTTTTTTTTTCGTTTGAAGCAACAAAAGTACTCAAAATCTACCAACCTGGTGAAGTTTTAGCTCGGTGAAAGCTGTATATTCTGAGAAAACAATATTCTAGGATCTTGATTTCAATTCAAAAGTTGCCGAGTCCTGTTTTGAATTGCGCCTAAAATCAGCGTCTGGGACACGTTCTCATTCAGCTGATCGCAGCTACACGATGGCAAGCATTAAACCTAGGAATTGGTATACATGTAGCAACTGCGCGTGTGTGCACTGTGTCAACTCTTGCGCAAACCCATTCACGGCTTCGCCGAATAAAACGAGCTACTAACGGAATTTCCAAAAATGCATCTTTAGATGCATCTTTGGAAATGCATGACCTACATTGTCTTCTTCAAAAAGACAGCATGCCAGAAAGAATAATTTCACAGAAAATTTAAACCAAGTATGCACTTAAACAATAATTTTGTCAGTTATTTTTTTAATATCAGCAAATGATATACTCTGCCTTTAATAACAGGAAAATAAAGAATCATGCTGTTTGCTGTCCCTCACAATAGTACTACATACATGTATACAGTATGTGTACATGTATGTAATTTTTTGCAATTGTGGGTTTCAGCAGCTTGAAATGGCAAAGGTACAAGTTGTATGGCAATTTGAACATGCAGTCAGAGCAAATGAGTCGACATCAATCAAAATCCACTGTCATGCATATGCAGATTAAGTGAACGTATGTGGTCCAATCACAGCCCTTCAGTGCTCTATGTGAGATTGAACATGTTCATGTAAGCCCCGCCCATTCAGCCCACCCCCTCAAAAGCTCTGGTAACAACACAGGGGTTAACATGTCTATGGGGTCCACTTAATCCTCATTTCCTGCCTGTTTATCCCAGTATTCGATGAAAAAAAAAATGTGTAATTTATCACTTTTGACACTTCAAGCAGACCCGTTTCGTCCCCGCGTGCCGTTTGCACATCACACTTGTGTAGCGCGGGCAAAAGTCCGCTGACATTTTGTCAAGTGTTTGCAATATATGTGGGCGGCCGATTGCAAATCTCATTTCATCCGTTATTAAAGAATTACTGCATCATCTGGAGAAGGTGGCTGCATCTTAAACCGGAAACAACAAACCGTGATGACCTCAGTGATGATGCTAAGTGCAGGAAATATTCGCTTAATGTAGCAATTTAGGTTACCAGCTAAAATGTCATGCATTGTTTATAGGTTTTCACTGCTTCACAGCTGAATTTTGCTGAATTTTGCTGAATTTTGCTGATGACATAAATTTGCTAAGTAAAAAATTTACATTGTATACTTATAGAGAGTCCGTGCGGTTCTTTTCAGAACCACACATACTCACAAAAGAGATTTATTCACATGGTGCTACCGCAAACTTACAAAAATGTATCTTGTCTTTGTAGACCAAGACAAAAAAAATTACTTAATGAGCAAATGCATCCTGATAGGGCGTGTTGTCAGAAATTGAAACTACATTGATTTGGGGGGGGGGGGAAGAAGTTTTTTATTTGATGTGAAAAAATGATTATTGTTCACGAAAGTGTTGCTAGTAAGTTAGACGTACATTTCTTAAAATGTTTGATAAGTTGGTCTTTCCGTGCGTAAATTAGCATAAATTTAATTGCAAAATGTCACACACATGACTGATCAAAATGTCACACACACATGGTCGCAGAACAATTCCCATTTAGTAAACCCATCCGTTCCTTGCCCTACAGTTGCTGAAAATATTTTTCTTAATTTAAACCCTAACCTTACCAACCCCATTTAAAATCCACCCCTCCCCCATTCTGGGGGATTTCGCACACGTATGTAAGCCATGTGTGCCAAGTCCATCAAAATCCACCCGCACCAGTGGTGGGTTTCAACGGATTTGGTCCTGAAGCTCAACGGATTTGGTCCTGAAGCATTATATGAAGCAGTCAATGATGGATTTTGAAGGGCATGGTTTTCTACATTAGTAAAACTAAGTATGGAGTTAGGGTGAATAACTTCAAGTGAGAACATCAGCATTTACATGTACCCACACTGAACTATTAAATTACAGTTAAACACCAATTTGTAAGAAAAGCCCTTAAAAAGCATTTCCGGCCGTGGAAAGAAAAAAATACCTGTATAAGAAAGAAATACCTGTTGAGTGAAATTGCAATGCAATCTTTCAATCTGTTAAACCGTTCAACAATGATTGTTCCACTTTAGCCACAAGCAGAGTTCCCCCCCCCCCTTCAACCATCAAGTGAAAGAAAGTCAGACAGGGCATGCTATTGACTTGGCTAACAATATGTTGCTGACTGTTGGCATTTGGAATTTGGCAGTAACAATGCCCGTCCCTGACCCAACATACTGTTACACATACATGTACTCAGTACCCAAGTTTGTGGTGACTGGTAGAGAATTATATATCTTCTTTGCCCAGTCTTTCTCAAATTCCCAGTGGTTGTGTTGTCACAACTTTTTTATTCAGCGCGCGAATGATGTCGAAAGAAAAGGTATTCAGCTGTCAGTCAAGTTTGCGAATTCCCTACTGAAACAGATGTTTGTTCATGATCATTTTGAATGACTATCGAGGCTTTTTTTAAAAGAGGTGTGCAGTACATGCATTTTTCCCCTGCCATTTTTCCCCTCGAGCTTACTCTGATAAAATGTGTAATTTAAAGGGAAAATACAACATTTGCAAACATTGAAAAACAAAACTACCAAATTTTTACGAAATATTTAGAAGTTGGTAAATGACAGTCTAAAGCATCCTGTAAAATTATGGCACCTGGTGTGAAGTCATTTCCAAGAAGAGTGGTATTTTTGTGTACATTTCATTTCCAACGGTGGTCGGCCGACCACCGTTGAAAAACCTAACTATTTTTCATCTACTTAGTCACTCCAAATTTACCATTTTTTCACATGCGTGAATCTGTTGCTGTTTGGCAATTACCTTGTCCAACAGTTTAACTTAAAAGAACTATATTTTTTCGTGATAATGGGTTTTGCTTTTCCGTTGGTGTTTTTTACAAGAGAGTGCTGCATGTTCTGTGCTTTAGAGCTCGTCAGAGAAATTCACAGGTTGGTCTGTGGGGACTCGAACCCGTGACTTCCTGTTTTTGCTTTTTAGAATAAATTGAGGTTTGAGCCAAAAACTTGTAATAAGAAGGGAAAAACTACATTCACGTTCATGTTCATGTGTGTATACTTGGAAATGATAGATTAATTTTGTAGATTGCACTTGTGTACCGGTTTGTACCGGTACATGTACATGTACGTATGTACATTTGTACATATGGAGATTAATATGGGTCAAATGCCCAAGTTTTTTTGGTAGTTTCCGCTGATTAAAAGTTTGGCATCGAGTTTTATGTAGGGATTTCCGGTTTCATTTGCTCTATGACTGTGTAATAGTCTCTCAGGAGATGCAATGTCAGTAAAAAGTTTTGAATACGGTGCTTTAGTCATCACTTCTGGTTCAATGTAAGATTTCTCTCACAAATAATAACGCTGTGCGTCGCATGTGTGCTTCCACATAGGAAATTGCAGTAAACATTTTTGGGAAAAAAAGGGGCTCTAGTCATCTTTAGGGGCCTTCTGAAAATTGACTGGAGTGCTAGTTAGAAATACTGTGTACCCGGTACGTACGGTACTGGTACATGTGTGTATGTGGGATTTCTACCGGAAATTGTTGTGTTGAATGTGTTTTTCCACACAGGAAATTGCTGTTTCATCACTTAATGAATTCAAAGTGACCTCAATTTATGTGCTTCCTTCCTATGGTATACAGTAATGAACTGCATATAGAGACCAACTGATGTCTCATCATTTGAAGAAACCTTGGGGATGAGGTTGGTGTACGGTAGCAGTATTAAGTATCTTTGCCTTCCCTGGCTGTGGCCTGGGTTCGAATCCTGCCCAGGCCAATGTGGATGACTGAGTTTTCAGTCCCTACCACATTCTGTGGGTTTCCCCTGGAATTTCGTTCTGGGGTTTTCCTCCCGCCTTTTCAATTGTAATTTCTTCCTAAGCAATGTCAATATCAGAATTTTCAATAATATCAGAAATCCAATATCGAGAATATTCGATATGTATAAGATGACACTTTGATATAAAAAAAAAGACAAAAAAAACCCCAAACCCCCAATCTTACATACATGTGAGTCCCAATTTTCCATGGCTTTCTTCAGAGCATTTTGCTTAAACTTTTTAAAACAAATCTCAGCATTGAGAGTTTGTCCAAAACGGGCGGTTTCTTTTGAGGTTTTACATTGGGGAGACCGCGAATTTCAGCGAACGCAGAGCACAAAGCAACGCTGCTTCGCATTTCGCAATATTTTTATCAAGTCACAAGTACAAGTTGTCGCTGAGTTTTATTTCATTATACAGCAAACACAAAGTAAAAGCACAAACAGAAGGTTTATTTTGACGATATAATCTGATGTATTTTCGATATTATTTCTTAAGCATTTTTTTTTTTATTATTAAAAAAAAAAAATGGCTATCAAGATCGATATATCAAAATATACTCGATAAATTGAGTAATATTGGTATATTGACCGTGCTTCTTTCTTCCCTCATTAACTGCCATGGGACCCCTCTGGATACAATAAATAATAATGACAAATATGCTGAGTGATAGATTTGGACTTAAAACTCATAAAAATTCTATTTGTTTGTGTGAAATCACAAATTCATCAAGTATATCAGGTCAGATCGATGCAGTTACTATTGCAAATATGTATTTACCACAACCGGTTTGTAAAAATAAATTATCTCTTTTGACCTAAATTCCTGTCATCATCACTCAAAACTTCACAAGTCACCGGGTGGTCGTTTTTTAATCCCTGGCTTCTAAATAGGCACTACGCTTTTGAAAAAAAAAATTACCAGCTCGTATCTGATGACTCCACACTATGTCAGTGGGCTGCCCTTTATGTCTCTACCAATGGACACTTGCGTATGAAGCAAAGAGTTGGACAGGCATGAGCAGTGAGGCGCGGTGGCTTTTCACAGACCTGCACTTGGGTGCTAAAACTAGATTAATTAATAAGTCATGGCCCGCTGTCAGTTTGACAAATAGTATCTGTCAGGCGGTTGTTATTGTGGCGTGTTTGTATCCACTCACAGAAGTCAGGAGATTCATTCAGCCAAATTAAAAATATTTTTTATTGCCGGATGGACGGTGGTTGTGGTGTGCACAGAGGGTTCGTTTATGAGGACTTTTTAGCTTTACCATTGTTCAAGGATAGGTTTTGTTCCCCTTTGCTAGCATTTATCATTCAAAAATAGGCTAAACGCTGCTTTCACCGTACCCGATGTGTCAATGACCTGTTGTGAAAGCTAGCATTAAAACTCCCCCCTTCTTTTTTTTCTTGAGTGCACTGATTGTGATGAAGCGTGCTGGTCGAGTGATCATTCAAAAAGTTAACCATTTACCACTCCGGTGCCTGTTACTTTAAACTTGGTGTTTGTTATTCGACGCCGGGAGAAATCGCTAAAGAAATAACTGCCGGGTAGAGCACAAAGTCAAAAGATCTCACAGTAAATGAGACCAAATTACCGGTAGTGTAGAAAGGAACCTCGTCCAATATACTGCATAGAATTTGTACAAAGGGCTGTGGATTTTTAAAAATAAGTTAGTATCCAACTGTTCCAAGTTGGACTTAATCGAATAATCAAATATTGACTGTTGGTGACTAGCCTGTGTAAAAGTCATGGCTTTTTTTTAACTGTCTGTGACTGTTCAGACAGCAGGGGGGTTCAATTTAAAAAAAAAAAAAACTTCAAATGTACAATGTATGAGTTTATGGAAAACAGGAGTAAAAGTGTATTTAAAGGAAGGACATGATTGAAATGTGCTTGGAAAAATTCAAATAACACAATGTTGTGCTGCCAGAAAGAATACGTTCCACGTTATCTAAAATTGTGTTGTCATTTTTTAAGGTCCCAGAACCCACTTTTTTATTTAATTAATAGAAATTGATAACTCTGTATCATCAGAAACGTTTTTAGGATTTCATCCAGTGATGCTAGCCCCTCCCCTACTATTAGTCTTAAAATCCAACCTTAAGACCAGAGTGTCAGATTTCTGATCCCCAGAATTGAAAAAGCTGTCGTAGAAAATCTCAAGGAAGTGTCCTCCCTGACTCTAGAAACCAAAATTGTAGGATAAAATTTCCGTGCTTTGTCTTTTTTGTTTTATTTATTGCATCTTAACCCCCCCCCCCCACACCACACACCCATCTCAAATTTCTCTCCGGGAAGCTGGCCGTCCGCCCCCAACATACCCCTCTCTTCCCCTGCATTGAGCCCCTTCCTTTCCTGGCTGTCTTCTGTGTAGCGTTATGAAGGGCGTGATGTGACGGGCAGGCGGGGATGGTCCGCATAGCCCCTGGACCATAATGGGGGATGACACTATCAGCTACTTGTTCTTAATCCACTTGTCAATTTCAGCCCTTTGTCTCGTATAGGGGATCATATCTCGTCACTCCCCGCTATGATTTTCTCGAACAGCTGATTTTGTTTTAGTAGGGAATATAGGCAAAGGCCTCTTGTTCTGGCTATAATTTTGTTAACCCATGGCTTGGGTGTGTAGGGGCAAAGGCTTCTAACTGTGTGTTTGACACAAGTTGAGGATTGGTTGCTTTGTCCTCAAGCAGGTTCTTCAAACCTTGATAAAACTCCCATTTCATTTTAGCAAGGAATTTCTTAATTTTCCAAATTTAAGGTACCGGTACATCAAGCCCTGTGTAAAGAGCTGTACAATGTTCCTTCCTCAATCGTGCAAAATCCTAGGAAAACGTCATGTTGGATTTTGAAAGATCTTAGTTGGTAAGACGTCTGCACTAGATAGCAGGAGGTCGTGGGTTCGAGTCCCACCCGAGTGATTTTTTTCCAACTTTCACTCGGGAGGTAACACACCGATTATACAATGTTTTTACATTGGTGAAGGGCAAAACCTAATATTGATTTACATCACCCCGACGCAAATTCCATCTTATGAATATCTTAGTTTTAGTTGTTGTTTTTTTACCTGGAGATTTGCCAAAATGTAGGAAGGTTAGAGCTGAGCTGCTATTACTTTGCATTGGGATTGATGCTGCGCAGTTAACAGAATGCGACATTCAGTTCCTGCATGGATTCGTCAAGAATGTTGCTAGAAAGAAAACAAACTTTTAAGGTTAATAACATGTGATGTAACCAAGACTTTTTCAGGTCCTGCCAAATTCGCCGGAAACTTTTATTAATGGATTTTGCAGGTTTTTTGGAAGATACATACTGGTACGCATGTCATGCATGTAGAACCCAGCAACTATAAGCTTATGTTCATACATGTACATGACAGGTCAGTAAAGCTAATGTGTCATTAGGTTCCTGCAAGGTGGAGGATTTTGCAGGATTCAGAATTTCTTTTGCAAAGATGTCTTGGAGTTGAGACCACCCTTATAGAGTAGTGTGCTCTGCTCAAGTCGTCATAAGCCCTGAGATAGCTCAGGTGCAAATATTTTGCCATTGAGTTCCTGCAGGCACAGCAGTGGTCTTGAACCAAGACTAGTTAGATTTAGGGTGGCATGGGTGGCTAGTGCGTAAGGCGCTTGCCTCTCACCACTTGTGGCCCGGGTTTGATTCCCGGCTCAGACCATATGTGAGTAGAATTCTGCATTTTTCTACGGGCTGTCCAGTTTTCCTCCCTCCGCAAAAATCATCACTTTCGATCTCTGGCTGTACTCCGTGGTCATACACGGGTCCAGTGGCGGCTGCCTTAAGGCGCCTTTACATGCCTGCAGCTCGACCACGTAGCCGCGTCCTTCGCAATTCAGCTTGCCCCCCCCCCCCAATTGTTATTATTATTATTATTTGGAGTATGTTTTTCTAGCACACAGACGGTCCTTGGCGGGTGCAGACAAGCTGCATCAGTGGTAGAGGGCATCAACAAGATGAATCAAATCTTGGAGACCTTTGCACTTGGTGCACTACATGTTCAAGCTAATTTGAGCTCATGAGGTGAGCTGGGAAATATCTGGGGTCTGGATGACAAAGTTCCAGAGACTGAACTTGATTCATCTTGTTAAATAGCACCCTCTACTGCCGATACTTCCTGGCTGCGCTTGCCAGGGACCATCTGCACGCTGGGGCGACATACATCTTGTACTCCAAATCCAGTCCAGGGCCCAGGAAGGTTCTCATTTTGACTCCCTGCCCACACTCTCTGAACCTTCACAAGTAGTTAATGATTCACCGCACTTGAAGTAGAACGCTGGGTGCCCCGACAGTGATTTTCAAGATGAGCTTCTGCGATAAAGACATTGGAGACCTCAATGTCTTTATAAGAAACATCCTTTCCGAGACATACCCAAACAGAAGAGCACTCTGATGGAAGATGTCAGTTATGTTGAGGGGACTTTGGTCTGATGTGGAAAGTACATGAACTATCCAGTGTGTAAACCTATTAGCCCAGTTTTATAGTGCACTTGCACCTGGATGGGCTGGTTTTCCTCCTTCGTTCTTCCCCGATGCCCCGCCCCTTTTGTGGCTCCTCTGTGGAGTATCCTATCAATGCTGGGTATACAATGTACGTATGAAGTTATGGGTGGTGGTATGAGATACTGTCTTCTTTTTAGAATCACTTGTTTGCCGAAATTGTGCACCAAGCTGATATATGTGGTACCAGGGTCATCCCGAAACACGCTAGGTGGTGTGGACTGCTTGAGACATCTGCACCGGTAAACAGGAGGTTGTAGGTTCAAATCCAGCCTGAGCAAGCATCTGATTTTGTTTTCTGTCACAAGCTCTACATGGGGGAAAACACACACAATCTTTAGAACTTGGATGAAGGCCAATTGCCACATTTCTTTTGCAATGTCTCACAAACATTGTTCTGTCGGTTTCACAGAAACAAATTAAGTTTAACAAAGAAATTGACTGGAGCAGGGTGTGAACCTGCGGCCTCCGGATTCCTGGTCTGGTGCTCTACCACTTGAGCTATCCAGCCCTATGTTGGCGGTTCCCAAATTTTCACTGTCTGTGTACAAGGGGCCCGCTAATCAGAAGCCATGAACTATATGTCAAAACAAATTAAGTGTGATGATTAGTGCTAGTGATTGAGTATTCGGAATTCAAACGTGGTTTCGATTGAATACTTGCAACGTGCCGATTATATTTTACTTGTGCCAAGTGCCTAAGCCTTAATTGAATGTGCCAGGTGGAAATTAAATAGTCTGCCAATTGGGATTTGCGTGCGTCTTTGAAAATTCTTTAAAAATCAAACATCATGTAGCCCAATGCATTAATATATTTGTTTGAGGTAGCTGACTAGCTGACATTGAAAGATTATCAAGATGCAATTAGAATATTAACCCTTGCCAGCAACTGCTCCCAAAAAGTTATGATCTGTGCGTCTAATCAAAATAATCTATGCACGGAGAAGGTCAGTGATCATAATTACAAAATGTTTCATCCAATTGACCTTAAAGGGCCCATGCAATGTAATAGTTGTTTAAAGCAATCCTTGAAAATACACCTTTGAGTCCCATTTATCCTTGTTACGCCTTTTTGGTTTTTATGCCCATGGGAATTTCCATATTCATGAGCAAAATTGTGATGTTCTTTCAGGCAGAAACCTCAGCTAGTTACAGCACCGTAAGTTGCCAGAATTTTAGATACATGTATTTCCCTGTCGTAAATCTTCTTTTCTGTTTGATACGTTGTTGTGTCAGTACATGGCAGTTAGCTAATGAACAGACTTTTTCTCACAAATGTTTGCAATGAACAAATTCTTGGGTTCACAATTTGAACAGAAAACCCCTAAACTGAAAAGAGTCTTCCTGAAATGCCATCGCAGCAGCAGCACCCTCAGTTGTCCAGAAAAAGCATGGAAATGTTTAATGTTTAACCCTAACCTTCCCAAATCCTCCCAAATCCTCTTTGCAAAATAAAGGATTTCAGGATTGAGGCAACGTGGCAAAAATGTATGTAGCCAGTTTTGGAGGATGCACTGTGTCAAGGTCTTAGGCCGGACCATGTGTTGTTTATGCTCAGCAGTGCATAAATTTAGATTATACTTGAAATCCTCCACATTGCTCCAGGATGTCACTGGCTCTGCCTCAACATGTTGACACTGATTGCCAGAGGATTTTGCCTGATCAAGGCAGTCACCCCTCCAAAGACCTCATTCAAGAAATAATGGAGGATTTGGCAGGAATGAGGCTGTATGCAATTTTTACATGGTGGCAGTTGGAGGATTTTGCAGGATTGAGGTTGCATCCTAGAAAAATGCCTGGGGAATTAGGGTTGAAGAAGTGCACTTTGCAATAAAATTAACCAAAAAAGTGTGAATACATTGTAGTTTTCATAAATTAAAAGAGGAGTAGAAAGCAAAACAAAATATGTTCTGAAGGCCAAAAAAAGTCTCCGGTTTCTGGCATGGAGCTTGCCCCAAAAGTGGTGCGGCTACGCTGCCTTTTTTTTTTCTTTTTACTTTTTTTCCATCAAATGTCGGCTGATGACTGCAAATGGTGCCCGACTAAATTTAGTGCAAAATATATGGGAGTCCAGAGAGGCCACATACATGTAAATACTCGATTGTAACCCCATCTAAAAACACGTTAAAATTGTGCAGCATCAGGATTCCAGTCAAACCAGTGAGTTTGGCAGTTTTTAGACATCATCTTACATTGAAAAAAAGAAATTTCATTTTGCCGACGCGCAAAGTAAGAACATTCATAGAAATCAGTCGTTGCATTGTTGAGACCAGAAGGCCACCCACCTCCCCCCTCCCTTCCAACCCAGCTGTAAGATAACCAACAAATGACCGCTCTTTCAGCATTCAGATTTTGTTGTAAAATACGACTGACGATCCCGTCCCTTTAAGGAGTCTCTCCCTGCTCTTCGTCTTCAAGTGTTTGTTGGTTTGGGCTGCCTGCTCCTCTCTCTCTACACGTGGCCCCGATGATTGATACTGTGTTTAGTTTCCTCATTTGGTGTTTCCCGGTGACTTCAAAGTGCAAAAGAAAAACAGCCTGGCGCATCACGGATAGCTTACTCGGTAGCCTCTACAAAAAAAAAAAAAAATCTGGGTGTAGAAACTATACGTGTAGCTTCTGCAATACCGGGAGTCAACGTGGCGGAACAAATTAGGATACGTCTGGCCAGTTATTAACACTAGAAAATTGTTCATGTATTGGCCGACCTCAAACACGTAGTAGCTATCCTAACCATTAAATGCATTGAAGCACTTTATTTCCAATAAAGTGCAACACTTATTTTTTTTCCCTTCATTTTCAACCCCTTTTTTTTCTTTTTCGCAAACGTCAGTCATGCCAATATACACGTAATTGTATTATTTTTGTTGAGGGTGAGGGGGATATTTGACTTTGAATTGTTTCGACCTGTGGAATTACTTATGTTTTTAACAGTGGCAATTATAATGATTGTCAAAAGATGAACTGTATGGACATATTGGAGTGTCCATTTATAAGATATATATTTGTTTCTGTGATGATACAGTGCAAGACAATCCCGTTAAATCGTATTCTCTGTGTACTTCCGACCACATGATGTGCAAGGTCGTTCAAGTGGTAGTACATGTAGTTTGGTCTGTAATTATTTTCTACTCATTAGATATGTCACATATTAGTGATGTATCACACTCACTTTTCCAACAGCAGCTCATTAAAGTGCCTGAGTGACACGCATTTTGTACGCCCGAATTTACGGAATTGCGCTGCAGCTATACATGTATTCATTTGAATGTACATACAAATTCGGGAAAAACTTGAACAAAAAATGTACCTATACATGGACATGTACATACTACATACATTTGCTTGCACAACATGTCTAGCTACATGTTTTGTCATATAAGCCACAAAAAACCCACATTTTTTATTCAAGTTTTTTCCAACTTCATTAAAACGACTTAAAAAAAGGGAAGTATAATTTGTCAAATGTCATTTGATTAGTCCCACAACACTGGAAAGAATTGTTACGCCAAATGTTGGAAATCATGTCATATCATTTGTTCCCTTTTTGACGTGTTACCACAGGGTCAGATGAATGGCACAACGACGGCAAAAGGGGACAACAAACCTAAGGCCAAGGCCAAGATTGATACAAAATTGGTAAGCATTTTAATCTTACTATTTTTTAAAAAGAAAAAAAATGCATGGATGGTTATATTTGTTTATAATGGGGCAGATAGTTGAGATAGTTGGGGGAATTGTGCCTTTGATGATACAAGCATAACATTTGGCACACAGTCAGAGTATGTCTTAAGAAAGATATTTTAACAAGCAATTTTCAAAATTTTCAAAATGGCTGCCATTGCCTGTGTATTTAACTTTTCAGCTATGAAAAAGCCGCAAAAGTAACCTGCCAATTTAGTGTTTTCATAGGGTTAAAGATGGTACTGGTTCTAAACACATTGGCAAATGTTTTTCCGTCTGGCTTGCAGTCATTTAGAAGAAATCAAGAAATGTAGGTGATTTCAACGATGTCGTCGATGACTGGTCGCGTTCCATAAAAAGTAAGTAATTAACAAAAAATTTTTTCTTGATTTGATTTTATTTTTTTTTTTTTTTTTGGGGGCTAAAAGTGTAATTTCTTCTGAGCTGAAACTTCAACAGGTTAGGTTTTGAACATTCTTCTTTGGATTTTGAGTGGTGTTATTATTGGAAACGAACAAAATGCATGACGTGCAAATGTTCTGCCTTTAAAGATATATTTACTGAACTCCCCTCTGAAGAATAAATCCCATACCAATATCCAGTAAAACAACAACTTGCGTTTACTGTGTAATAGGCCTACAATGCAACAAATACAATTGAAAGAACATCATGGAGGTTTTTCATTATTGCTTGGAGACAGGTTTCATAATTTGAGTATTTGAATTGAAAAAGAAATAGCCCAACAATTTGTCAGGTGACGTTCACCTGCATACACGTATATTGCTAAACTCATTTAATAATATTGGGGACAGTTTGTCTCAATTGTAAATGATGAATTGACGTGATATTTCAATTTATCCTGTAAATCCTTTCACATCAGTCTTTTGCCATTTGTCCCTATTTCCAGTGGTGACTTTTTTTGAGTAGGGTAATTTCTTGCTCTTTTTTTTTTTTTTAAATACAAAGTATCTCTTGGCGTATGGCATGTGCGTGTTGGAGTAAACTGCCGGAGGGGTCCTGCATACTAATCCCTCATCCCTCAGTAGCCACTAGCCCAAGGGGCTTTCAAGGAAGCATTCTTGATCCCCTAGATCGCCCAAATTGTCCTGGAGGGGGGTCAGCAGTGACAAGGCGCGAAAGACTGTGAAGACCCCCCAGCCAAATTAGAATTGGTTTCTGTGGACCTTGCCCTGTGGGCACGAGGGAGGAAGGGGGGGGGGGTATTGGGTGCACACCCATCTCAAGTGGGGACTGGATGTGGTTGTTGCTTTACTGAATGGGTTTGCAGTGTTGGCAAGGCGGGTGTACTGGCAAGATAATAGAGAGTTCTCCACGTTTAATATTGGGTTTTGCCCTCTAAGGACGTATGTTACAAGTACTTTTGTGCATTGTTAACTTTCTGAGTCTGCTAAAATCAGACCAGTAAGCTCATGACCTAGGTAGGAATGCAGACTCGGACCCTGGCAAGCTTGGCTGTCTATGGGCCTTAACCTTCCCAACTCCATCAAAATCCATCCCCCCAATTGTGGGGATTTTGGTAGGCAAGCCATGAGTATACCAAGTCTATCAAATTCCACCTATAGCAGTGGTGACTGCTTTATGTTCCGATACCCCTATTTTCCGACTGCACAACATACATTTGTACATGTAGGGTACGTTTGTTCCGACACCCCTATGTTCCGACACGCCTTTGTTCCGGCATCCCGATGTTTCGACACCCATATGTTCCGACTGCTCAACATATCTTCCGACACCCCTATGTTCCGACACCCCTATGTTCTGACAACCCGCACATAATATTGTGTTAGCCCGTTTAGAATGGTGCGTTGGGGCCAGACACCAGCCTATGTTTACGTTTGTAGGGGTCCTAGTTGGAACATAGAGGTGTCGGAACATCCATAGGTTGAGCAGTCGGAACATAGGGGTGTCGGAACATAGGGATGTCAGAACACAGGGGTGTCGGAACATAGGCTGAGTAGTCGGAACATAGGGGTGCCAGAACATAGGTGTGTCGGACGTAGGTGCATAACCATAGCAGTGGTGGATTTGTGATGGATTTCGGCAGATTTGGTCCTAAAGCATAATGCATTGTGTGAAGCAGACTCGGTGATGGATTTTGACAGGCTTGGCACTGTTTGTAGTAAAACCCAATAGAGAGTTAGGATTAAGGCATAGATCTACTCTAGGAGGTCGTGGGTTCGAGTCCCACTCAAGCTGACTCTTGGACTGCAAAATTTGAGTCATGAATACAATAATGATTGCAGTACGTGCAGCTACATACCGGGTATGTACACCAGATTCAAACAGGTACAACTAACACTTTACAAGAGAAATGATTTCCAAATATTTCATAGTCCTACATACTGTACATGCACATGCTGGTAAACCCACGCTTACATTTGTAAAAGGTGTATTTCTAGTACGGCAGATACGTAGGTGATGGGATTGCGCCTTTGATGATACAAGCATGGCATTTGGCACAAAGTCAGAGTATGTCATGAGAAAGATGTTTGGCTATACGGCCATCGCAGATTTGTCTTTTGAAAAAAATATACATGTAGGTAAAATAACAAGCAAAGGCAGCCATTTTGGAAATTTGGAAAATTTCTTGTTATAAGGACAAATCTGCGATGGCCCTATAGCCAAATATCTTTCTCAAGACATCATCTGACTGTGCCAAATGCCGTGCTTGTATCATCATAGGCACAACTCCCCCAAATATCTCCCCCATATCTGCATGCCCTACTATTCTAATGAATAAATTCTATGGCAGTCTTCACAAATTTGCAAAACAAATGACAACGTAAATATATTTGGAAAAATTAACTCATTGTCACCTGACACAAAATTTCGTCACTCATGAAAAAAAAAATAAAAAATTAATAATGGCATCAGGTCGAAGCACCAAGTATCCTCGGAGCCCACTTACTCTAGTGTGGATAGGCAGCCAGAATGATGTTAAGCCTCTCCAGTAAATGTCAAAAGTCTTCAGGGCCCCCCAGCTTGAAAAGGTTCACAAGTTCTTTCCGGCAGATTTGCGTCTGTTGCCACCCTCTCATTTGGAACCTTACACTTAGACCTTCAACTTGGGAAACTGCACGTAATAACCCCCCTGTTTATGTATCAAGTAATTAAAAGAGAAACTGCGTGGGTTGCGTTGTGCGTGAGTCCACGGCACATATTATATACACAATACGATGGTAAGAAAACGAAGGGGCAAAAGAAAAAGCAATTTACTGTGTAACGAGTCCTATTGATTTTAGAGTGGCGTTAATTACGTGGAGGGGGAGGGGGAGTTGTATCCAGTTGCGGGGATACCCTCGCGTTGTGAAGACATAACCTGTTCAAAACCCTGGCCCACGCACCAGATCAGATTTGTCGCACATGTCTCTGATGCCTTGTTGTTTGTAGGGGGGGAGGTTGACTGAAGGCTTGAACGCCTGCGTGCGTAAACCGTGACACTTGAGCGACTAATTTGGGGTATAACTTGCGCAACAGTGATAGGTGTGTGTCGATCCGTGTCACCTTGTTTCCGTATGCGTGGGAAGTGCAAGACGACGTGGAAGGCTACATATTGGGAAATTAAGGGGTGATAACAGTGATGAGGCTCATTCGGAAATTGATTTTCATGTTGTTTGTCCGAACTGCAGACATTTGTACTCACTATTCAAATAGAACACTATATATAGTTTTGGTAAACAACTTATCAACAACATCATGAGGGAAACATATTGCATGTATGTACAATGTTCGTTTGAATTTGTTTGGGTGTCTGATTTTCTTTAGCATGTTCAATGTGCATAGCACACTCAGTGGGGCACCATTGTCATTATTTGGAGTTTGTGGGTTCAGATCCTGCTCTTGTCAATTTCCATTTGCTTGGCACACTCAGCAGAGCACCATTGTCATTATTTGGAGTTTGTGGGTTCAGATCCTGCTCTTGTCAATTTCCATTTGCTTGCCATACTCAGCGGAGCACCATTGTCATAATCTGGAGTTGGGTTCAAATCCTACTCTTGTCAATTTCCATTGGTTTGACACACTCAGCGGAGCACCATTGTCATAATCTGGAGTTGGTGGGTTCAAATCCTGCTCTTGTCAATTTCCATTGGTTTGACACACTCAGTGGAGCACCATTGTCATAATCTGGAGTTTGTGGGTTCAAATCCTGCTCTAGTCAATTTCCATTGGTTTGACACACTCAGTGGAGCACCATTGCCATAATGTGGAGTTTGTGGGTTCAGATCCTGCTCTTGTCAATTTCCATTGGCTTGACACACGCAACATTTTAAGCCTCCTGTCTCGATAAACCAATTTCATAGAAATTACTTCAGGTGGTCTCAAAAAACAAAAAAAACAAAAATACTCGCCAACATCTCTAAGGAGAAATAAAACAATGTGCAATATACAGACGTCGTGAGTCTCAAATTTTAATACATGTCTGATCTAACTTTAGCCCATCATCTGAAACAATGTCGACAATGCACGTGCTGGCTCCGGGAAACAAAGTCGGTAGTTATAAGGTACCACCCATCATTCTCCTAAAAATAGCTATTTTGAACAGCAACATTGGTTCTATTTAAAGCTCTTAAAACAAGCAGAGCATTTGTGTGGCGGGGATGAGACACAAGCATCCTGGATTCCCAGTCCGTACCTGTTGATGATCTTCCCCTACTCCCTTTCCCTCCCCCCCCCCCCTTCCCTTCCCTCCATAACTCTCTTCCTTTCTCTCGTCTCAAGTCGCAAGTCACTGCCGGTTTTCTTCGTCAGGAATTTCCTCCCGTCCAGGTTGACACCCCCCATCTCCCCACTCCATCCCCCACTCCATCCCCCACCCCCATCCCCCACTCTCTGGGGACCTGTCCTCCTCGATGTTTGTCTTTGCTCGAGGATGTTAACTGGAGCAGGGAGCCAAGCCTCTTTTGCCGGCTTGCGCATCATGACGTGAATGCAGCGCTTGTTATTCTTTCAGTGAACAGTTGTTGAGTGTTGTGATGTGTTGTGGCATGAGACATTTTTTTTTTCCACTGGAGAGATGCTACGGCAAAGGGTGCTGTAGATCCTGAAAGGAATGAATGTACCATACAATGTACAACATTTGAAAACATCAAAAAACAAAACTACCAAATTATTGTAAATTAATACCTTACTTGACTGTTAGTGAATAATAGTCTCAAGCATCCTGTGAGATCATGGCACCTGGTGTGCTGTCATTTTCAAGAAAAGTGGAATTTTTGTATCAATTTCAAACAGTGGTTGGCAACCATCATTGGGGACAAAACTGACCTTTTCAAATGCCGCCCCAAATTTACCAAATTTGGTTAGTCTATATTTTGTTTGCAATCTGTTACACATCCGTGAACTTTTCTGTGGTTGGTCTGTACACCTATGTGCAGCAGGAACAGTGCACGTATCTTTGAAAAGCCCGATAAAGCGGAGTGCATTACAGACGGTAGTATACAGGATAATGTAGCACTGTTTGTTGCCATGGATCGACCAATCAGGATTGAGGATTAAAGTTTGCTTGACAAATAAATGTTGAAGTACCGGAGACTCTGACCAATTCTTTATTTTATTCTTTTTGTCATGACAGGTAAAAGGCAAGGGTAAAAAGAAAGTACTCGCATTGGATGAAATCAAGGGAAAACTTCAAGAGGTAAGTTGTTACTAACAGTCTACAAATTTTGCACGAAAAAAAATGGCAAAAAAAAGAGTCCATATCAAGACCAGGGGACTGATTTCCAGGACCTAAGTGTGAAAAGTTGGTAAGCACAGAACATATATTTGTCGAGAAATATTGGTTGCCAGCAAGAATGCCCCGTAACGTGTATTACAATTGACTGATTTCCAGATGACGTTTTTATAGCACGTCGATTTGCAAAGCACTATTTTCAGCTGTTTAAATTTGGCCCGGTAGGTATTCCTTTTGCTGCTTTCATGATTGAAGAAATATGGAAATAGCTTCTCAACTGTTTCTGTAATAATAACAAAAATGTATGCACCATTCTTACTTACAATGTACATGTGTACTGTACATGTACAGTGTATGTATTGTACGTGTATATGTACAGTTTGTTCCTCCACAGAAACTTTCGGTACAGGCATGTATCGGTATTGTATTCAATAACATTTGTTAAATTTCTTACATATGGCATCTCTTACAAAATTATGGATCTGTGGCTTTGTTCTGAATGTATCGATGTGGGAAGGTGTATACGTATGTGTAGCCTACACATTGTAAAACTTACTCCTCATTTGGGTCGCAAACAATCGGCCACTGATATGTTCCCGACCGTTGTAGCTCAGGCACAGCTTGATCCTGAAAAGTCAGTCGCCGACTGATCTGTGTCATCGCAAGGTCAACCTGAGGGCGGCATAAAGCTTACGCTGGGTTTGGTGGGAACAAGGCATTGCATATAATGGACCAATCAGAAGATGGGAATCCCAAACCTCACGGGGAAAGAAAAATGCCAACTCCAATTCCCACCTACCCACCAATATATCTGAGGCACAAGACCAAAATGCCCATATCACGATAATGACGATATCAGTTGGGGCGTTTTCCTTTCCTTTAATACCAGAACTGTTATCACATTAGGCTGCGTAATTAGCTGGTATTACATGTCCATGACTCACACGAATATACCGCTCCCTTTCCCCCTTTTAGCTGATAAGATTGGGGCTACAAATGTAGGGGGATAGGGAAGGTCCCATTTGATTTTGAAAAGAAAATATATATGTGTACTCGTAAATAGAGTAATATACATTTGTACCCTTTCTTGGTCGTCATAGAGGGCGTTGTGGGCGTGGTTTGGACTAGTTGGTCAACTGTACCTCTCCTGAAGAGTTAGGGCCTACATGTATAAACAATGGAAAACTAGAAATGTGTTTGTGGACAAACACCAGCTGTTTTGGCTGTTTTAAATGACTCTGTGGCATGCTGATGACAAGAACGTGTACAAAAGCTATGGAGAAAAGAAGGTGTGCAAAACCTATTGAGAATAAAGGCGCATTCAATGTGACGTAACTTGACACCTGATGACGTCATCGTGACGAAAATCTTCGGCATACGTCTTCGGGTGGTGGTCTAAGCATCTACCAAGTTTGAAGTTGATCAGACTTACCAAAGTGCCAAAGTGTATCCATGGGTAGAAGAAAAACGTGTACAAATCCTGTGGATCTTCTCCACAGGATTTGTACGTCTAAAAAAGAAAAGGAAAAAAAAGAATTAACGAAAACAACAGCTGTTTCTGCTGAATTGCTGAAACCAACCAGCTTCAAGATTAAAACTGCGCTCTGTGCTGTACGTGTACATAATTTGAAGATCGGCCAGTCACTTCAATGCATGAACTTTGAAAAGAAATGGGTTTATGAGGAAGATGTAATGTGGCTGGCTCTGTTTGTGATTATCCAAGAATGACGGTGTCGGATGGGCCGGGAGAATTGATTGATTTGCCTGGTGTTTATGAATCAATGGTCGTATCAATGTTTATGTCTGTGGAAAGCTCTTGTAATTGACCGTGCATTTATCAGCTTCCTGTCCCGTCCCCTGTCAAACTGAAGAAGACCTCTCAAATGTAAGAGGTTTTTTTCTTCCCCGGTCCTTTTGTAAGACAGATTGAAGGAAATAGGTGACGGTTCTTGGGCAGACACCAAGGCGCAGAATGTTAACAGATTTAACAGGCCTTGATTTTTTTATTTCTCCCTTTTTCTTCTTCGTTTTGATTCTTTTTTTTTCCTTTTAGGAGGCTATAAAAGCTTGCCAGCAGATTCTGTAATGTGCCGCCCAGAGATCCACTTTGCTTTTAAGGGAAATTTGGAAGGGAATGGAAAAGTGGATGTCATTTACACACAACTAAGCTGTAAAAAAAAAACCTGTCTAGTTGTACAAATCTAAATGTACTTTGCATCATCATCCTGGTACATTCTTTGAACCCTTCATCTCCTGCTGTCTGAACAGTCACAGACAGTCAAAAAAGTAAATCCTCTTCCCTGCCATGTCTGTGGCATAGTCACAAACAGTCAGAGTATATTTGAAGGAAGTACTGTGACTAGTCACATTCAGTCAACAGACAAAAGCAGGCAAGTGGTAGGCACAGCTGGCTTATCAATCACCTACATGTACACAGTCAAAGCATAACTGTATCAAGTTACATAAACAGTCACAGCCAGTCAATCCTGCTTTATGTACCGGAAGGCTGGGAGCTCTTGCCTGTTAAAAACAGTCACTTGATTGATTTTGACTAGAAGGACAACTGTGCCCAGAATGTATGTTTGTTTGCACAGAATGTATGTAAAGTTTCAAGGACCATCAAGTCCAATGTACATGTGTTAATTGGGATCTACCTTCCTCAATCCTGCAATATCCTCCAAAACCTCAGTGAGGAATTTGAAGGATTTGGGAGGTTTATAGTTTTATTGATCTTGTAATCTACCGGTAGGTTACTGTGACATCACCGTTAAACCCCTGCCCTCTGTTTCTATCTTCATATAATGTACATACAGGTACATGTCTGTGCTTTGCAGCAATGCTGCCACTCATGTCTTTATTTGTCTAAACATTTGTGGTCACTTTATAAAAAAAAACACATTAGTTTCTTTCTCCCTTTTGTCCTTGTGTTTTAAATTGTCTTTCTTCTAGAGCTTCCCTTAAAAGACAATTGCTTCTCTCAGTGTCTTCTTACCTTTCGTAGGGCTTTTCCTCTTCGCATTGACTTACCCGAGGGTCAAATCCCGGGGTTTTTCTCCAATCAATCTCTCTAAAAAACCTCAATTTCCTGTCGCCTTCCTCCCCCGGCCCTGCCTTGTCCTCGCGGCTCCAGGACTCTGGCACTCAAATCGAGGGAAACAGTGGCTTTCAAGTCTTGCCTAGGGGGAGGGGGGGGGGGGGGATGGGATGTGATGGTCCTATCAAACGATGGATTGTAGTGGGGGGGGGGATAGGAGTCAAAGGCAGTTGAAAACAGAGAAAGGAGGGGACAAGTTAGGGGAAGGAGAATCTTGAAAGTCTTTGGTTTTGATCCTTACGGAAGCTAGGCGGGTCCACCATTTCTTGAAAGTAGTGTAAGGGTTTGCCTTGCTTTTGGGGTTTTGCCTTCATTGATGGCTAGCTAATCTTGGTCCGGTAGAAAGGCGGGGGAATTTCAGCAAACAGCTGTTTTCTTCTTGTCAACTTGACAGTGGTTAGCATAGGCGACCGCAGTCCCTGCGCGTTAATAAATGTTCATTTGAGGGGCTCCTTCCAGAGCCTTAATGCATGAAAAGGGCTTGCTGCTGGAACGTTGAAACATTATTAGGTGGAGCATTAGTTAGTTTTTCTTAAAGGTAGAGTACATGTAGATCATTTGCAGCTATCCAAAAAGTAACCGACAAAATAATTGTTGAAAAGCATACTTGGTTTAAAGATAGTAATGGCACTAAACTCCCTGTGAAATTATTCCTTCTGGCATGCTGTCATTTTGAAGAAAACAATCAAGTGACGCATTTTTTAGAAATTGCAGTTAGTAGTTGGTTTTTAATTTAGCGAATTTGGTTTTTGTTGTACATGCACTGCATACTGTAGTTTGGGCTTCCCCCATAATGACTAAATAACCTAAAATAAATAGACCATATCAAGCATGCCACTAGTCACTAGTGTACAAGCAACGGCCCACAGAGTATTGTCATAAATCAGATAATCTGTCAAATCGCGGCGTATGGAAATGACTCGTTCTGGCTCTTCTCTCCCCCTTCTCCCCATCACTGTCTTTCAAGAGAAGTGGAGAGGTACAGGGGGATCAATTTAGATCTGGGTGTTGACCACACGATGGGAATCTTGAAGGAAATTCAATTTTGGTCGTGCTGCCGCAACAGCCCGCCACTCGGAAGGGAGGTATTTAGCAAGCACTATGGTTTCATTGTTGCGTTCGGTAATATCCCAAGCTAAATTTGAAACTAGATCACCCAGAAAAATGATTTATTTGTCTAAAAAAAAAAAAAAATTGGGTCTTTGGAAACACCCTCTTTCACGGTCGGCCCAGATATTTTTCCGGCAAAAGTGTGTCTTGAAATGGACTAAACCATCACAAGTTCACACCAGTTATGTACTCTTGACTTTCCTTTGCCACGCCTGACACCTGTTTTTGGGGTGTATACATTTATGACCCACCCCCCACTTGTAGCTTAGCCTTCCCTTTTTTATTTAATTGTATTTAATTTATTATTATTATTTTTTGTTGTTGTGGTGATGAGGGGTGCAAAGCATATTACACATATATGTATTAAATTCTAAATACCTGAGGCAGTTCCCATTGGTCAAGATCAAGAGCCTGTCATGTGGGTGGTTTTAAACTGCCGGTAAAACACCGCTGCATTCTGCACCACATCGCTCAGTATGCGCCGTACGCATGCCAATTTCCATATAAGGAGATTTTAAGCGCCATGCGCTCAAGGCACATATCATAGACATGGCCAGAGGGGTATTTCACAAGACATGAAGCATTCCCTTATGAAAGGTAGGACAGGTATTTGGAGAGAAGAATCAACAAAAAAATTGTCATAATGTGTAGTTTTGTACTCTTTACTTCTTTTCGTACCGGTAGTAGACACCTGCACTTTAAAAATTTTACAAAATGATAAATGTTACTTGTTTAATGAACGTGCACAACCGCTGTGCGACGTGTTTTTTGTTGCCTCAAGGCCTCAGTGGTAAAAATAACACATTTGAGACAAATATCCGTAATCGTAACATGTTCATCAAGACCACCTGTTTCTTGTATGGAAATCGGGATTAAAGACATTAGCCAAGAGTTCAATGCCGCAGTTACTGATACAAAGTTCGTTGTAGGCCCCAGCCTACCACAGCACTCAAAATACTCTAATAATAATTTGTTTTGTTTTTTTCTTCTTAAGAAATTCTGAATATTTTTTGTTCCCTGGGAGAAAAAAAAAATGGCCCCGCCCTTCGTCACCGACAGGCAGAGATCCCAGCTTAAATTCTTCATCCTGTTTGGCAAATTGCTCTGGAAGTGTTTTCCCGCTGTGTATCCGCCCAGAAAATTGATCAAGATTTAGTTCTTGGAGGGGAAAAGTGCAGATAACTCTTAACTTTTGCCCTCCGTTCCCCTCCTCTCCTCTCCTTCAACCCCTAGCAAAGAAACACACAAAAAAAGGACAAGGAGGAAGAGCATATTTGACCCGCTGTGGTCCTCCTCTGACATGCAAGGATGTTGTGGCTAGACAAGGTGGACTCAAAAGTTCACGCTAAGAGGGACAGGGAAGGGAAAAACATATTGAGATTGGTGAGGGAGACTTGATTGGTTGCCTCCTCTTGGCGAATCCTTTTGGCAACGTGGCGAGTGGACATCGCCCTTCTGACTGACCCACTTACCGTACGCTGCGACATGCAGTGGCACATTGAGGTACAAGGCACAATGTACAATATTTTGCCCCTGCTATTGCCAAATCAGAACCAAATTTTCTGAACCATTCAGTGTTTTGGAGGGTCCACGAAGAGCCTTTGTTGTCCTTGGTGGTGCAAATTTTGAAAGGTTTTGAAGTACAATGTTGGGTTTCCCCCTTCACCAATATAATTTAACACTGTATACTCACACTGTAAAATGTATACTCAGTGTTGTCTGAGATCTTGCAAGAAACAATTCACAAACCTACGACCTCCTGCTTACTAGTGCAGACGTCTTACCACTTGACCAGTGAACTTGCTGGGGTGCCCTAGCTGGTTCGAATCTGATATGTAGCAGTGGCCGGGTACTGCAACCAATCTTTGTTAACTGAATTAAAGGGAAAATACAACATTTGCAAGGTATTTCAAAAAATAAAACTACCTAATCATTTTGAAATACCTTGCTGGACTGTTAGTGAATGACAGTGTAAAGCATCCTGTTAAATCATCGGCTGACCAGCATTGGAAAAAACTGTTTTTTTTTCAAATACTGGTCCCAATTGACCTTCGCACTTGTTTGCAATCGATTACACACCTATGAACGGGTACAAGCCAGCTAGACTGGTTCACTGACCTTACAATTCCCCAATGTATGTAAACTGCTCTGTTTCTTCTTATATGGAGTCAGGGAACCAGACTACAGGAAAATGATTGTTTTTCTTGGTTTTTATAGCATTTTCGAACCCAAAACCTCAAAAAAGTCAGTGTAACTATATTTGCTATATATTTCCAACCCCCCAATTTCATCCATTTCTGAAAATTACAGCAAAAGCAAATGATGTATATTCCCTTTAAGGAATGTTGCATGTATAACGGAGATTCGTTTTCAATATTTGGTGTTTGCCCTGCACCGATGGAAATTCATAAACACTGTATACTCAGAGGGCTCTAGAGTTAGTTCTATCCCTTGCAAGCCCAAATGAGTTGCAGTCTAAATCTTCACTGCCTGTTTTGATAGGAAAAGCCAAAGAGGAAATTGAGTGACGAGCCCCCAGTTGCCGCACTGGATCACAACAATGATTGAATTATATCAAATCCTGCACTGCATCGAACCAAATGTTTCGGATGCAGTTGAACTTGCAGAAATGGAAAACAGGGCAGCAAGGAGGGAGCACTTATTAACTGAGCATTGAGACAGTTAACCCATTCCTATTGGTCAGGAGTCTGTCATGTGGGTGGTTTTGAACCCCCGATAAAACACTGCTGCATTCTGCGCCACATCACGCAGTACGCACCACGTGCACACCAATTTCCAAACAAGGATGTTTAGCACTACGAGGGGTGTTTCACAAAACCTGAAGTAAAACAAAATAGTTGGAAATCTGTGAATTTCCGACTTGTTTTGACTTTTTGACCGAAAGGTATTTATGAATGGGAATAAATATGTGCCTTGCCGGTTTTTAAACAAGTACGTTGAAGACCGGCTAGGGCGTGGATGCAGATAATGACCCTTGCCTTCAGCTTGGGCCATTATCCGTGTCCAGGCCCCTAGCCGTGTCCAGGCCCTAGTGGTGTCCAGGCCCCTAGCCGTGTCCAGGCCCTAGTGGTGTTTAGGTCCCTAGCCGTGTCCAGGCCCTAGTGGTGTTTAGGCCCCTAGCCGTGTCCAGGCCCTAGTGGTGTTTAGGCCCCTAGCCGTGTCCAGGCTCTAGTGGTGTCCAGGCCCCTAGCCGGCTCTATACGTACTTGTTTAACACCGGCCAAGGACATATTTATTTCCTTATTGACAGAAACCCAAATCCCCTCGGCCTTTTTACGGTAGATGAGTGTTGAGACGTACCGGTACATGTAGTTGTTGTCCATTATACTGGTACATAAGTCCTCAGAAGTCCAATACAAGTCGTTCACACGTCATCCATTCCCAAGTCAAGTCCAGACAAGTAACCATCTGAATTAATTGCATGACAAAGGCATTCTTCTAGTTCTTTCTCATCCTTGCTTGCTTTTGAATTGATTTGTCAATTCAAGAGGATTATAGTGCAACCTTACATGTTATTCTAATTTGGAAGCTTGCCACTTTGAAGAAAATCATTACTTGTATTAGCACGCGTACCTATATACTATGAACCAAAATAGATATGTACGGCATCGATCGGTTTGTGATGTTATTACTATGTACAGGATGCAGATCATTACTGTTTTTGTTTTTTGATGTCTGTTTTTAGGAGCAGTTTTTTTATCGTCTCTTTCCCTTCCTTGCTGATGTTGATGTTTTCTCCCTGTTGACGAGGAAAAAACCCATAAAAATTAAAATCTGACATTTTCTGTTTGTGCGCTTCGCTGAACAACACCCCGCTCCGCCCGTTTTGATTTGTACTGGCTCTTAACAAACGGCAGCTTGGCTTGGGTGTAGCACGAGGTCCGCATTGGGAGCAATGGATCCAATTTCCTGATGTGTGCAATTGGGCAAGGTCATTGTAACCTCTAATACGTACCACGGCTGGCGTTTCTGTGAAGGGCGTGTTGAAACAATCTAAGTATGTATTTGTGTGGCGTGTGCACCTGGCTGACGCGGTAGCACGCGTGGAGACCTGTCTCGTGTGAAGAGAGAGCGGATGGTACCGGGACGCACGCGGTGTTGACTGTGAGTGATTGATCACGCATAGGACATGCTGTGTAACGCCTTGTGGTGAAAACGGGGCAAAACCTCAATCCGTTGGGTTGGTTTCAGGTGGCTCCGCCCAGCAGCTCCACCCATAAACTGAAAGTGACCAATCAGGTGTCGGTTGTGTGACATCATGGCTCGAAATATTCATCTATTTGGAGCGTATACATGATTACACTGTACGGTAGGAAGGTTGAGATTCAGATGTGATAGAATGGTTAAAGAAAGTGCAGGGTGAGTAAACTTTTCAGTAAGGTTTGGTATAGGTTATCTGCACCTGTTTGAACATTAGCTGTGTACCTGTGTAAAGCTTTGCGTTGCTTGCACATGTGTGTGCGCCAGCCAAGATCAAATGTACTTGACAAGGTTTTTTTTCCATTGGATACATAAAGCATGTGTTTTGATGAGCCATTTTGTTAGAGGATTTTTTTAATTTGAGTGATGAACCGGGGTCTGCTCATAAGTCCGACGCCTCATAGGTCCGACGCCTCATAAGTCCGACAAAATCGCATCCCCTAACCAAATAAAGGCCCATAAGTCCGATGCCTCATACACGTAGGTGCGACGCCTCATAAGTCCGACGCCTCATAGCTCCGACGCCTCATAGCTCCGACGCCTCATAGCTCCGACGCCCTCATAGCTCCGACGCCTCGTAATCCGACAAATTAAATGCCTCGTTTTTCCGTTGTCGGACTTTTGAGGCGTCGGACTTATGAGGCGTCGGACCTATGAGGCGTCGGACCTATGAGGCGGAATAAATAAATGTTATGCCTCACAAGTCCGACGCCTCATAAATCCGAAATTTCGGACTTATCAGGAGTCGGACCTATGAGGCGTCGGACTTATGATACGGCCCCGATGAACCATCAAAGAAAATATAAATAATTTGGGAGGCTAATCATCCTTACTCGCAGCTGAGATGCTGAACTGCAAAGGACGCGGCTACAACCGGGTCGAGCCGCTGGCATGTAAAGGCGCCTTTGGCAGTTAGCCACATCGACCCATATATGACCACGGGGAAAAAAGCCTGAGATCAGAAGTGTTTGATTTTTCCGGAGGGAGGAAAACCGGAGGGCTCGGAGAAAAACCCTTATGGCACAGGAGAGAACCAACGCACAGCTCTACTCAAATATGGTCCGCAGCCAGGAATCGAACCAGGGCCACAGTGGTGTGAGGCGAGCACACTAGCCACCCATGCCACTGAGCTCAGAAATTCCCACCGTGCCACAAGAAAGCATTGGTACGCATTTCCCCCTTCCCCCAAAGTATAGTCCTATTAGTATACATTGTAGCAGTTGAATTTTAATTTTTCTAATTTGTGAAATAAAAAAATTAGGAGATTAAAAATTGTTTTTCCTTTCAAGCCCTGCTGTTTTGTCCCTCAATAATTATTCAGTCTTTCCATAAATCAATCATTGTGTCCGGTTATTTGGGTTTACATTTTTCAGTTGGATTATCTGGAGACCACTTTGTTTATAGAATGAAGGCTCCCTTTCAGAAGGCGTAGAATAGAGAGCAGACCGCAGAAAAAAAACTCACACTGAAAAATCTATAAAAAAAAACACTTTTTGTAAAGAACGCTGTCAAGACAAAACTTCCATTTTCTGCATCAATTATATTTACATGTACTGTCTTATTGACACAAAATCAATCAGCCTCTTTATTTATCAAAGACATTATCGTAAACTTGCTTGCCTAGTAGAGATGCTGCAGTTGGAAGCTCTGCGGTAAACCGTCAAGCACTTGAAATCCAGATGAATCAGTTGCGGTTAAGCCACCTGCCTCCCGTTTCTCCATATCGGAAATAATCAGTAAAGTCATTGGCACAGAAGTCACAACCGCCCTCTTTAATGACAGAGGAAAAAAACCCCAACAACTGGCCTGATTTCTTCACTCGACATCCCCTGCTCCGAGAGGTGTGGCACGACTTTAAAACTGCCTTTTCCTGAGCTACCCCCTTATCAACTGCCCCATCGCAAGTCGATAAGAAATGATTTGCTTCCTCGAGACCGGGGAGAGAGCCCTCCGACTTCCCAAGAAAGAGAAAAAAAAAATAATAATAAAAATAATTCTGTCAATCAGTTGGACGTTCGAGTTCAGAGGGGGGAGAGAAAAAAAATCTCTGCGAATGTTCCGTCGGTCATCCTTTGGGAGCACTGTAGAGGGTTTATCAGAATTATTACAAATTAAATGCTAAACGTGGCCTTCCTGTTAGACGTGTATCTGGACCTGTAGGGAGAAGGTTGTTATCACGACGTGGCCGACTATTACAAACCGCCCAGGAAGTTGGAATATGGGAGTGCCCAGACAGGACGAGAAAACATGGTAGATGGGTAAACACTCCAGGATAATACTGGGAACTTTTTTTTTTATAGGACTGTGTTAATTGACGAGTTGGGGGGGGGGGATTGAATGGAGTCTTGGGTTGATTTATTTGGCTGCGATACATGTCTATTAATTTTGCCTTTGATGGAAAGAGGGAATAATACAATTTAGAATACAGCTTTTTTTAAAGGCACGACCCTCCTATGCAAACATACATTCTGTGCCAAGCTGTCCTTTCAGTCAAAATCAATCAAGTGACTGTTTTCAACACTTAAGAGCTCCCAGCCTATAAAGCAGGATTGACCGACTGTTACTGTTTGTGTCACTTGATACAGCTATGCTTTGACTGTAGGTGATTGATAAGCCAGCTGTGCCTACCACTTGCCTGTTGACTGAATTTCATTATAGTCACAGTGCTTGCTTGAAATATGATCTGACTGTTGGTGACTAGCCTGTGTAAAAGGCATGGCAGGGGAAACGGATTGACTGTCTGTGACTGTTCAGATAGCAGGAGGGTAATATTAAAATAGAAATTTAAAACTGTTGATATTGGACTTTCAGAGGGGCATCTTAAGTTAATATGAATAGCTCATCTGTTTATATTACCATTACGAAAGGAAGGCATTCGTCTGGAACCAAATGATTTGCATAAAATAGTGGCCGCATGAGGTCGCTGTCCGCACTGTATTTTTAATGCACTGCATAGCGAGGATATCCCGCCGATTGTTTACTGCGTACGGACGAATACTGACGAACGCCTTGACCAAGGCTAGCCACCCTACCACTAACTTTGATATTGCCTTCCATATTCCAGACTTACATGTACATTTTCACCCGCAATCAACAACTCCACCCTGGTCCACTGTTTCCCCTTTTCCCTCAGCCACCCTTCGGGGACCACAGTTGACAACTTCCCCAACTTCAAAGAAAAGAGAGACCCAGCCTCCCCAATGTCTATTCAACTTTATAAGCAACGCCCTGCATATATACCGGTACATGTACCAGCTGTTCAAGGATTTTAAAGAAATAAAGAATGCAACCAAGAATCGCCAAAGTACATTTCAGGACCCTAATTCCCCTAAAAGTCCTCCCTCTCCTTATCTGTAACCAGCACCGTTTGGTTACTGTTTCAACCTGTTCCTAATTGTGAGTGAGTTGATAGATGAGCAGGATCAAGTAAAAAGTTTTGGCCTTCTTTTTTTTGGGGGGGGGGGTGGAGGGGGGTGGGGGAGATGTCGTGAGAGATGTGCCAAGAGGGGGAAGTATTAAGTCTATCTTCCTGATTTCCAAAAGCAGGTGGTACGGTGGAAATGGAATTAGGTGATACCTTCCACCCAGTCTTTAGGCCCTTCCATGCTATCCAAAATCTCCATGTTGGACCCGAGTCAAGCCCAACATTCTGGAAACGCCTTTCACACTAGCGAGAATCCAACACAGGTTTTACCGGTACACACTAAAAAGTTTTACCGGTACATGTACATGTACATGTACACAGATCCGGCGCTCTATACATGGGTACAATCAACCCTGGTCTAGTCTAGGGGCTAGACGTTGCATGGTTTGATATGTTTGACAACCCACCGCCGCAATAACCCGCTGCCGCAAGAGGGCGCTATCACGACCTACCAACATCGCCCTCGGACTTATCAGTGGAAACGTCTAGGCCAATTCCTAGGCTAATTGTGAAATGCGTGCACCAGTGTGGCCTAATATATGCAGCGCGCAATTCAAAAAAATTATAGTAGTTCCGAAGCAACTCTCAAATTTCTTAAAGTACAATAAAAGATGCAGCAAGACCTTTGTGCAACTTCACTGGTCAGCTCTTTTGTTGTGAGTAGTGTGAATTAAACGAGCCACCCTAGAACTCAGGATCCCCACCCATTTATCCAGAAGAGAAATCCAGTTATCTGTTATCAGAACTATTTTTGCTGTAGCAGTTTTTCCTGTGAATCACACGCTTTCTTTTTCTGTCTCACTGATTAATTATCTTTTGTGTATTTCACTTTGATTTTGTGTGTCCCCCTCGGCCCCCAGCGTCTAATGAGAAGGATGTGGGGCACACCCGAACTTAATTTTGTCGTCCCAACCACAGAGTCCCCATGGAAATCCAGTATTTTCTAGCGATTATCTCTTAAATCCCTGGGTTATCGGCGACAATCTAAATAGTAAGGAAACTCCAAGCTTGACATCCCTGATTGAATTTTTTTTTTTTCTTTTTAAATTTAATTCAAGTCATTGACGGACATTTGTACTTGAACATGTATCCTCCAATTTGGATCCCCTAAAGATGTGCAGGAGTAAAAACACATTTTATTCCCTTATTAAATAATAACAACATGTATTGTGTGTGACAAGTTTCTCTGATTTTTTTAAATAATAAAAAAACAACTTTAGAATCATTACAGGTTTATAGATCTACATCACCACTTTAAAAGAAAATGAATATTTTCAGTACACAGACCTGTTTAAGAGCCCAGCGCATCAATTCACACAAACCAATGCGAGATGCTGTGACGTCTCAAGACCCGTAACCATGCCGACCAAATTCCATTAGTCTCCTCCTTATGAGGACATTCTTCACATAATCGCTCAAAATCTGGCCACATTTTCTAAATCATATTCCAGAAAAAAAAACCCACCAAGAGTTGAACATAGTGCTTCGCGGCTCCAACCCCCCACCCTCCCACCGACACTCCCAAATATCACACAGTCGAGACTTGATTGGGGGTTCGTTAGGAGGAATACCAATAGCCAGGAGTCTGAAAATTGAGGCAAAACTATCAGCCCCGCAGGTTACAGATTGGCAATCATTGGCATAATGGGTCCCCGGTGGTGCTACCAATAAACTGTTTTGACACATTGAACTTGCCGCCGATGTCTCCGATAGTACACATGTAGGTGCGTACATACAGGTAGTGCAGACGCAGAATGTGGTCAACTTTTTACTTGGTTGCAACATGGTACCAGAACCAATATTTTGACATGAAAATGTTGTTTTCTCGCTCTATTTCTCTCTAGAGCTTAAATATCTTCATTTTCTGAGCAAACTTGTTAAGGCGTTCTGGCAAAATAGACGGAACTGGGCACAGGCCGTTGAAGGGAAAGATGCACACAAAAAATTAATGGGGGTGATTTTTGTCCTAATTTTCAAGCTTTGATATGTATACATATTTTATAGAATTGGTTTTAAAAAAGTAGAATAAAGTGTTTTTTAGGAAAAAACTATTGGCATCTTTCATTTTGATGACTACAAAACTTGAAACTGTAAATGCCTTTTTCTCAGTATTTTACTTTTTTGGCAAATGTGAACTTTAAAAAGCCATAACTTGTCAACGTAATGCCCGATTGAAGTGCAACAAACAGTGTTGTAAGGATCATTTTTTTTCTGAATCCTGTTTTTAAAAGATATGGGAGGGTGAGGATGAACCCTAATCCTTCAAAATCAACTAGGTGGTTTTTGAGGATTTTGGAGGATTGAGGGCACATGACATGGTACATGTGTAATTTAGTTCCGGCTGAGCTTGGAGGATTGAGGCTGAATGTCTGTATGAACAAGAGGAGGATTTTGAAAGATTGAGGCAGTGTGCATCCTTCATTTGAAAATAAGTGCAACGTTGTGAAGAATTTTGGAGGGTTGAGGATGGTTCCTAGCAAAAAGGGCCAGGGTGAGGATTAAGTTCTTCAACATTTTATAAGAACCATCTTATTTTGTCTTTCAAAAATTGTACAGTGTTCAAATACATCTACCTTAAATTCCAACAGGAATATCTTCAAATTTGATTTTAACATAGGGTATATGTAGCGTGTACAGCATATTTTGGTTTTGGTGTAAGGAATATCTGTCAATAATACCTGATCTATTTGGGGACGCACTAACCCCTGTTTAACTTGTTTGGATGCCCTCATCTATACATAGCTCCAGGGCAACTCCCAGCCATCAGTATTTGTGGACAAATCAGGCCGCAGTGTGTCTAATTGTCGGCCCGCTTTGTATCCAAGCGAGGCACTACAAGCGCTCAGTGGGTCTTTCAAGTGTTGATACAGAAAACACTGAAACAATTGCCCGGCAATTGTGGCCTTGTCCCCGCGCTGCACTTAAGACCTTTCCAAAAGCAAAACTAATCAAAAACTAAGCGAGTCTTAATCGGGCTCACCGTAGGTTCAATCAAGGGTAGTTCTTAGGGGCCCGGGGCAGTCAGAGTGGTGTGAAACCACCACCAATAGTGCCCCTATCTGGTACCCTAGCTCCATGGGGGGATTGCCCTTTTGTAATGGGGGTTAATACGGCCCAGGCTGGGGACCGTTGATCCGATTAGTGCCGGCTATTATTTTTAGCAGGGAGCTATGCGGCGGTTTGGCTGTAACGCTCTGCCAGGAATGCGGCGACAATGTCGGGCCGTCCACACAAGTTGGGAGACACGCAATTGGGAAGAATTTGTGTCACGCTTGGAACAATTGTTTCCTTATTTGGCAGCCACATACCTTAAATTTCCCAGAATTACAGGATGGGTCTAGGAAAATTGTTTCTTAATCCCCTGACTGCATGAATGATTTTAATATAATTTTAGATCCAATTTCAAAGTATGTTTTTTTTTTTATTTGGCTAAGGGTCAACTTTGAACAATGAAATATTTGGGGACAAGCCTAGCACAGACTTTAAAAATAAAAAAAGATGCTTTGTTTGTTTTTCATGGAAGCTGTAAGCTGTAAAAAATAATAAACATGGAAACAGCTCAATCAGCAATGTTTTGGCGCTGAATAGAAAAAATGCAGGCGGTCTCCAGTGAATTGAGCTTTGAAATTTGTGTTTAGCACAATGGGTTTTTTTTCTATTTAAGTTAGCACTGATTGCTAAATTTGCCATGAAGTGTATGACAAGGTCAAAAAATATTTTGGGTTTTAAGTTCCCAAAGATCTGATGGAGATATCGAATGTGGGTTAAGACCTAACCCCCACCCCGACAATATTAAAGTTGACTAAAGATTCAGCAGGATTTGAGCCTGCCTCCTCCAATATATAGGCAGATAAAACAGACATAGAGATGATTTGTTTAATACAGTTGGCTTGGTCGTCACGTTTAGGTGGATTAATCAAAAGGCTACCCCCCCCCCTTGCAAAACACTTGGCCAACTTCCTATGGCCAAGGTGCCAGAAGTTGGGGCTTCTAATCTCCAACGATTGCCCTCACCTGTGGCAATCAATTTAGAGGCGAATTAATTGCCCAGTTCCCCTGTCCACCTCCCCTCCCCCCCTATCATGACCCCAGAACTTAACGACACAAGTATAGGAGACAGAATCATAGCTGACGACACTCCAAGCCTTTAGCAGTGTGATAAGATTTGATGTGGCGTCAGCATGTTCCTTCCTCCTAACTGTGACTCAGACCCTGCACTCTGGAGATGCGCTCCTACATCCATGTATCTTAATTAAACAGCATCCTCTGCCTACTTTCTATCCACTTGCACATCCCCTTAAAAAGTTCTAAAATAAAAGCCAGGATTAAAATAACAAACAAGAAGAGAGAGATTTTCTTATTTCTGAATTGTCTGCTTAAATAGTTGTACCACTGAATTGACTCTACAGAAGGTAGACCTCTGTTTCATTTGCTGTGGCTTTTTCAGAGGTACCTGTAGTTTGCTTGTCTCGAGACATTGAACGAATTGCGCAAATGCAACTTCTGTGTGAATGGCTTGCACTTTGATTGTCAACACTGTGAATTTGCGGTGAAGTTGAGCACTGGAAATATAGTCCGGGGGATCAAGGTTTGAATCTTGGTCCAATTAACTTTTCCTGACTTAAAAAATAAATAATATTATTTGCCTGATGAAGCTGATTATAATTCTTGTTTACTGACGTCTGTTCTTCTTCCTTTCTCTTGTTATTTGTTAAAATCTTCCGTCGGTACCTTATATGCTGCGTTCCAGTCGCGTCGTGTTTATCGTGTTCACCGTGAATTACTCCTGGTTCACGGTGGGTTGTATTCCAATGCAACTCACCAGCACTCATCGCACAGGCCGTCATGCATGCCCTGCACATTGCCGCAGCCGTGCAAGCTTTTTTTGTCAAGTCGTGAACTACATGTAGTCTGGTTCCCAGACAAAAAGATTCTGACTATTTCTGATGAATTTAGACGTCTGGGCATCTGGGGAAATTGTCAGGTCAGGGAACCAGACTAGTGGTGAACTCGAGAAGAAAATTCCGCCTCCAGTTCACCACTGGTGAATACGAGTTACCAGGTGATAAGAACTAGTGAACTGGTGAACATGATAAACACGACGCAGTTGGAATGCAGCATTATATTGTTGTTGTGCCCCATTAACTCCAGTGATGAGGCATCACTTATCTGTGAACTTTTGACCCAGCTAATGACCTCTGCCCTTTATGTGTCTGTTTGTTTGTGGCTTTCATCTGATTCAGGCAGTCAGACAGACAAAAACAAATTCCCTGCAATCGGTATCACCCTGTTTTTTTTTTTATATATGTGGGAGGTATTCCTCATCAGGTCATGGTTAGGTCGCACTCCAGAGAGGGAGAGGGAAAGAAAGGCATTCCCCTCCTACCGTCAAACTCCGCAAACAATCGCCAGTGACACGTCATTGTGGGGCAGTATGGAAGCCCCAGACAATGACCAAATACTTGGGGACAATTGCAGTTGATACAGGCCCCTAAAGATTGACGTATGTCATACTTTTGTGGGAGTACGCGCAGCCACAACAGGGGACAAGCGACATTCTGTGCATTCCAGTCTGTATTGTGTCCCACCCGAACTTTTGTCCGACCTCCTTTTTGTCTGTTTTGTGTTAGAAAAAATTTACGGCAATATATAGTTAAAGTGATACCATTAAATAAAAGTTGTTCCTTTATGCTGAGAAGTTCCCTCTCATATTTTTTTCTTCTCAAAATGCCAGGCATAATTTTGGGTCATAAATCAAACTTGAGTAAGTCCTTTTCAGAAATCCTTTGTGGAAATTCCTTTTATAAAGTTACAGTTGCATGTATTGAGCTGGGGTTGTTAACCCATTTTGCTTGTTAGAGCTTCCAAACTTTTCTTTTTCAAGGCGAAATATATGTCAAGTAGAATGAAAAGTACATACGCATTGAGTCTGACTTTTACAGACTTTTACATGTTTCATGTACAACAAATGTATGTGTGTATTCTGACCGTAATCTTGGGAAAAAAAGTGTTTACAATGTCATGTTTATACTGAAGGCAATCAGGTTGGTGTAGTGGTACTTTCCTCGCCTTCCGCCGCTGTGACCCGGGTTCGAATCCTGCCTGGGCCAACATGTAGATTGTATTTTCAGTCCCTGCCTGATTCCGTGGGTTTTCTCCAGAATATTCTTCTGGGCTTTTCATCCCACCTCTAAAACTGTAATTGCTTCTCATTGTCTGTTATCTACAAGTTTCTTCAAGCTTGCAAGCTACAGTGCCTAGGGCGCATTTCCGTCTGTCGCATCATCTGTCGCACTTTAAAATGCTCGTAAACCTGAACTTTTTTTTTGGTTTTCCATGTAGCCTAGTTTTCATTTTGAAAATTCTCACAAATGGCACTCAAAACCTTTCACTGTCAACTTTTCCTCGGATTAGCTGATTTCCTCTTTTTCTACTCCCCATGTGTGCCATTGAAAATAGAAAAACACTGTACAAAGTCTGGGAAACTTTGAATTTCCTCTTTTTTTGTGATTCCCCAGTTGCATGCCTGTGAGAAGTTACATGTACTAAGTAATTTGTAAAGTTAATTGGTTACGGGAACCTGATCCCATAATCTGGAACCGGTTCCTGACAACAGCGGTTGGGTACTCAGGTACCCGGTTCCGATGCACACCCTTATGCATCATATTGTTTGCCTTAGACCAGTTCTACCAAAGCCACAAGGAAAATTACTTATCATGCAAGTTGAAAATGTTCGAAGTGACAGCAGACTTAGTGACATCGTCTGAAAAGATCAGCAGACACAATATAAATGACAGCAAAATAAAAACAACAGCAATACAGTAACAATTACAATTTTATTTTAATATGAATTACCAGAAAGAAGGTCTAAAACACAGCTACATGTATGGATGCACAGCACATTTTTATAATGGACTGGACCCCCCCCCCCTTATGTCAAACAAGGTCCAAACCTCCTCTTCTCAAATTTGCCATCCGTGCAGCTGGTCAGTCGGTCAGCCCCTTTCAGTGACATGTCCTGGGTTTGCCCCTGGGCAAAGTCCCAACATACTGCGTGAGTAAACCCACTCACTCAAACCCCAATTTCTCCTTTTAATTCAAAGCAGTCCCTGATTTGTCGATTGTCGTTTTCTCCGACAGCCAATCACTGCAAGCCTCCTTCAATCTGCTTGGCCCGGAGCCAAAAACTGTGCATGGAAACCCAAGTGACAATCATTTGGCTCTGAACAGGTGATAGAGGGGCGAGGACCCAATCGATTTCCCGCAGTTTTTACATGTACTATTAGGTTGTCGTTTCCCCCCTTTTTATCAGCCTTACCCTGGGCACTAGGCCTTCACTTCTGTAAAAATTATGTCTTTCCTTTCTTTTTGTCAGTCTGCTACATTGCATAATACAAAAGGTACATGCAAACATACATACGTTGATTTGAAATATCGAATATTCAGTGTTGTTTTCTAATTCATTCTTATGTTTAGCTTATATATACTGGACGGCCTGATGCTGCAAATTAAAAATCCCGGGGGGGGGGGGGCTGGACCTCTTTTGACGTTAGAGGCCATTCTTTTTCATAATGAATTTATTACGATTTCATAAATCCCAAGGGTTACGGGTATTAGAATCAAGACACAAAATACTCATCTACTTTCCTTTTCAAAGAATTTTTGGCTGTATTCTCTATCCACACTGTGTATCTTTGGTGTGTCTTCTAGGACCCTGTGTATTTCTTGAAAGTCAAGAAATTGCTAAAAAATAAATCACTTTGAAAATGAGAGCATTTCACTAACCCCCATAGTCCCTTGGCATTTTTGCCGGGAACCTCCAAGAATCCAGCAAATTCCTTAACTCTGAAGGAAATGTACATCACCTTCCTGTACTTACATGTAAACTATAAACGGGCTTCAAGACCGGACCTGTCTAGTGTTGAGTTAATGTGGCAGGGCTGATCTTCCTGCATCCTGCCATTTCCTCCAAAAACCCACCTCGAGTTTGAAGGATTTTGGAGGGTTAGTGAACTTACAAAATGAAATGACAGAAATCGATTTCACTAACTGGAAATATCAAGTCTGTATTATGAGGATGTGAGAAAAGTGGCTATACGTGTACTTGACACACAGAACTTGGCCTAATGCCAAAATGGCACTCAAGCAGTTTTGTCCACTTAGCAATTATCCATTATCCCACAGCACACAAGTACAAGTAGCTGTTTGCTTAAATTTGCAATCCTGAAAGCCCCCCCCCCCCAAACAGTCTCTGTCGGTTCCGGTGGCGGGTGTCCGAAAATAACGATGGACCCAGGATGTAAACAGTACAGAGGCCAAGAGAAATGACTTAATCTCTCTCCTTTGCTCATTTGGGTCTCCGTTTTTGTCTCGGTGGTGGAGCCTGAGCACATACACTGCACCATCCATCTTTGCGGGCCCGGGCGCGGTGAGAGCGTTCGATATCCAGGGATGCCTTGTTCACTGGGCGTCTGGCAACAACATCGGATGCTTTTCAATTTGTCTTCTGGCTGCCGATGGTCATCCTTCAGACCTGTTTTTTTTTTTCCCCGTCTTCTGTTTTAATTCACTCACTTGTGCTCAAGATTTGGTGAAACATTTAAAGGGATCTTTGTTATTCCTGTTAATGATGGGGTGATCATTAAGTTTATACATTAACAGTGGCGACACTGAAAGTTAAACATGGTTTTTATTGTTTCCAAAGAAAAACATGAAGACAGATTTACAAGTGATTGTTTCACTCCTAAACTCTTTGAGATGGGGGCAAAATGCCAGTTCGTTGTACACTGCTGGTCAGTAAGGACTTTTTCCTTAGCTTCATGTAAAATAAAGCTTTGAACTGTTTATGGATCTTTGTTTCTTTTCCTTACAAAACAGCTGCAAAAATGTACACATACATTGGACAAGGCTGCAAAGGATCTTCCAGATAGTCTCTATGATAGGGAAAAAACAGCTTACTCTAACTATCTGAATAATAGGGACCCACCTGCGTCTGAGATAATTAATAACCCATCTGATTGCAGCGATTCGTGACCACTTTACAAAAGCCGGAAAAACAGGAAATCTCTGGCATTTATTATATAGGTCATCAATAATTTATCTCCCAAGTAACTGACCTTTTTCCGTTCACTCGAACAGTCTTGAGTAAGAACAAGTCTTGTATAAAAAAAAATTGCTACAAGTGTGCATTCTGTTTTTGTTTCTAACTGTTGGTTCTTGTGGCCAGCCACAACATTAAATGGGTAAACCCACCCTGATACAGCACATTCCATCTTGTCAGCTAGGTAGGGACTATATTTACCTGAGCGGATTCTCGACATACATGTATAACGGTACTACCTGATCTTCGTTTAAAGACTAATGAAAAAATCTAGTCATGCCTGTGCTGTGGCGACCTCATCAGGGCTTGTCAAATTTTGACTGACTGCATCGGTGCGTGGGACTGCTGAGTTGCGGTTCTTTTTATAAAGTTGATGGATGTTTTTGCTGGCTACTACCACCTGGTCTGAGGAAATCCCATCCGCTGTGTTTATTTAAAACGGACACTGAGTAATGTCTTCCATATATTGATCTTCACAATGTCATGACAGTGCTAAGCTAGTACAAGTGTAGAAAGACCATGCAGCAAGGTAAAATCCAGAAAGAAACCATTTGGCACAGAAAAAGTATTCCCAGCAAGAATTTTGAAGTAGATTATTTTTTTTACCAAAGGATATGAGTGGTATCTGTAAGAGGCATCTGGTTTTATTGTTTTCCTTTCTTAAAACCTTTCTTAAAAAATATTGTTTGTTTTTATGGAAGGCTCAGGATGGCATAGCCTTCATATTGTCAGTTGAGCGGTGCGCTTTGTGCATTAAACTTGACCAGCTCTCTCCCAAAGGTCAGTTTATCTAATGTGTCAGTCCCCTGAGCTTCTGAAAGAAAGCATAATTGACATCATTATATGGCCCCTGCTAAGACAGACCAGTCAGCCAGCCAGCCAGAAAACAAGACATACAGCTAATAAGACAGTCGGATTGCTGGCCAGCCAGCTAGCAGGTGCAGCCAGCAGGCAGGCCACCCAGTCAGCTGACCAGCAAGCAGACTACCCATTTAGCCGACCAGCAAGCAGGCCAACCAGCCAGCCAGCCATCTAGACAGCACCAGCTGGCCACTCAGCCACCCAACCAAACTTGCCATCTAGCCAGCCATCTATTGTTCAACGTCCCTTATTGCATGCAGAAACAAACTCACCCACCCAGCAACCCATCTAACCATCCAGTCAGACATCCATTCCGCCCTACCTGAGTCTCACTGAAATACCTCCACACAGATGATGGAAAATCTCACTGCATCACTCCACATATAGCTCATCCACCTCTCCCTCTCTTTCATCCCTCTTCCCGCCTCCCGCGTTGCTAAGTACCGCCAAGGTGTCTGCAATTGATTTCCTGTGGCATCAAAGTCCGATGTAAAAACGGAACACCACAGCACCTGAAAATTTAATACCGGCAACAACTCTGGCCAGGTTTCTCGCCGTAGCGTCCCTGATCGATCGCAACAACGCTTCTTTTTACTCTTTCTTCCTCCTCTCTTTCATGATTGAGAAATAAAGGAAGCAAACTTTAATAAGACTTTATTGGAGAACCTCAGGTGATGTCTTTAAAGCCTTGTGCTGCACTCGAGCGGACAGCAGAGCCGAGCTATTCTGAAGGCGGGTTGGTTTTATTAAGAATGGAGTGAAACATTAACCGGTTGAATTTGAGTTGACAGCGCTGGCTAGAGCAGAATCTGTGTCATTGCTCTCATCAACACCATTTATGCGGCTCTGGTTTGGGAATTTTTTTTCTTGAGAGTTTTTTTTCTGGTTGAGTTTTATTAGCTCTTGAGCTCGAATGTTAACCCCTGTGCTGGAATGCGACATCCAGGGTTGCATTTTCTTTTCAGTTTGGTCTAGATAAATCGGCTTTCAATTTGATTGGTTGGAATTTCTGTAGTCCTCTCTTTTCTTTTCATTGGGTGTAAGTTAAGACGAAGACTTTGTGTTCAGTTGCAAATTTGGTGTGTGGCATAAATAGTCGGTGTCTTATCCACTTGTGAACTGGGGTACGAACCGGTTCATAAAATATTCGGTGTACATGTACACATTGTAAATTGTATGCAAATGTATGCAAATACGGATGAATATCCAAATTGTGCTCATCAACCTTTTTCTTTTTTTTTCCTTGGCTATTTTTTTTTTTTTTTTTGTTGCTTAGTCTGGATTCGTTTTGCCCCTCATACACAGAATCATTTTTGTCCCCTGATGCAAAAAATTCCATCAAGGTTGGAATTTCATTTGGAACTTCTGATTTGATTTTACCTTTTTTTGCAAGGTTTTTCTTGCAAGTTTGTTGTAAAAGAAAATGCTTAAGATTTCAAAATTGAAACTGGAAACACTTTTAGAATACTTCACTGCAAGTTCGATTGATTTCAGTCAGCTTGGAATCAGTTCTGGTTTTCTACAAATGCAAATCAAAAAGTAAAGTATATTTGGACATCAAAGAGAAATCTGTTTGAATTAACATGAACACCTCTGTTCTCCTTTTCCCTGTTTTTTTTTCTTTCTGCAGAGCTCAAACGTGCCCAAGAAGGAGGAAAAATTCAAGAATTATGTCCGTTCAGCATTCCACATTTCAGAAGCAAAGGTTTGTAGTAAAATAGAGAGGGTAATGTTCATTCTGTGTGCACTTCACATAGCTATCTCATTTGCTAAGACTTCCAGATGATGTATGTTCATTCCCATCAAGATCTTTTATCTGTTCTGCTCACTGTCCATTGAGGGCGGTCATTCTCATCAGGTTGCAGACCAGTAAATAAACTTCCATAGACCCCAATGGTAAATGCTCCCACTTCAGAAATTCGGGAAAAATACTCACAACTCTCCAAGGTGTTCGAGACACACATCAAATTAAAGCTTATTTCATCATCTTTCATTTTCTTTTCAATTTTTGGGGGTCAACTGATGACTTTTAGGAGAAATTTCCATCCGAAGATGATCACCCCTGAAAATAGTCCTGAAGCCCATCGCCATTTTGAAAAACGATGCCTACACTCCATTGCAAAATAGAGCGCTTTAAGCGCCCCAATTTAATCCAAATTGAATGGAACTACAAGCTCACAGTCCTGTGCACGGCTTCCACCCATATTTTTTTACAAACCCTCCAGTTCATGGTCCACATCATGCTCAAATACTGAAGATTTTGAGGGCATGCAAAGCGTGATTTGGCCGGCGTAGGCAATTTCGGACCGATTTACTGGTCTGCAACCATCATGATCGTTTATCTGTTCTGCTCAATATCCAGGACACTCTTCTCATAAAATTGGTGTAAAATTAATATTCCACTGGTTTCCTGCCTCATGGACTGTTTACCTATAAGAGTTCATCCATGCACCAGGGAAAGGTTAGGTTTAGATATGGGTCAAATCACTAAGCACAGTTAGTACCTAGCAAGAGGTAGTACGATGTATGCACAAGTAATGACTAAGTGAATACATGCAGACTTTCAAGTATTCATACTTTTTCTACTTTTCCTAGTTTGTTTTTTTTACCTTGCTCTTTCTTTTCCTACTTTTTTTTTAAATTCCTGATTTTTCCTACTTTTTGTCCCACAACTCCGAAGAAAAGGAAATCTCATTGAACGTTTTTCATAACAGTGTTAAACACTGTCATAGGCCTATGTAAATCACACAATGAAAAATGAACAAACGAAATCTCATTGACTGTTTTTCATAACAGTGTTGTACACAGTCATAGGCCTATGTAAATCACACACAATGCAAAATGAACAAACAAATTCTCATTGAATGGTTTTCATAACAGTGTTACACACTGTCATATGTAAATCACACAATGAAAGGCTTGGGCGCAGGAGTACTGCAACTGTACTTCCAAGAGCTTAGCTGAGGATGGAGCACAAGTGTTGTGAGTACAGAACATGCCAAAATGAAGCTTATGATGCTGTGGACATGGGGGAGTATCAACGAAAACTACTCCTAACCGCAAAGGTCCTACTTTTATCCTGATTTTGTCATCCCAAGTCCTATGTTTGTCCTGGTTTTGGGGTTTTTTGTTTGTTTGTTTTTAGTCCTAGGCCAACTGTTCGATTTTTTTCACCTGGGTGTGCTTGCAAGCCTATACATGTCATTGGCCATTAAAACCAGCTCATACACAGGCTAATGGAATGCAAATACATTATTAACCAACTGTAGGTTTTAATTATGTATTTAACAAAAAACAAATGTCTGCACACGTAGTGTGGTTGTCAAGAGAATCCTTGTTGTTCTAGATCTACATTTCAAAGGCCAACCGTATGTATCATTGACATTTCATGTGGGATTATGCACACTTTGCAGCTGTTCATTTCAAAGCCAAAACCACTTCGGTCAATACACATACACCCACTGCGTAGTTAACCGTTCTTATTGAAATTAATAACTAGCTACTGGCTTCCATTTCCAAGAGTGGTAAGGACAAGCCAGGCCATAAATTACAATTAGATCGGTAACTGTTTGATGTGCCGAACGCTGCAATCTTGAGTCACACATTTACGCGGAAATTGATGACGACGATGTTATTACGATGCTAGTCAAGAGAGAGGGGATGTAAATCGCTTTATTTTTCTTCATATTTTGGTTGTTCCGTTTACTTTTCTTTCTCTTTTTTATTTATCCAGAAGTGATGTCTTTACTTCTTCTTCTTTTTTTTAAGTAAAGGCCTTTGGTAGTCCCTCTTTTCAGAATTTATGTTCTGTTTGCAACAAAACTCTGGGCTGGAAAAAAGGCCTTATTATTATTATTTTTTTTTTTTATATTCCTGCAAGATTCTGTTTTATCTTTGCAACCCCTGCAACATCACACCTCCCCCCTTTTTACTGGCAGTACGGGGACCGGGTACCCTATTCAAGTAAAACCCGGGTACCCGGTTACCCATAAAAGACGGTCTTATCAAAACTGAGGTGGTCAGAAGGGCTTTATAGCTTTTGCAGTGTATATAACTGCAACTTTCGCGAGCATCATCTGTTGCACGTTAAAGTGCACATAAGCTTAAAATCTATTTCAGTTTTCCATGTGGATCTGTTTTCATTTGAAAATTCCCCACAAGTGTCATTCAGAATGTTTCTTTTTCATCGTCCGAAAAGTAACTAAGTGATTTGTAAAGTTGGTTGCGTGTACCCGATTCAGTAATCGAGAGCCGGACCCTGACATCAGTGGTCAGGTACCTGTACTTGAGTACCTGGTTCCAATGCACACCTCTAGGTACAAATTTAAAGTTGCATCTCAGTTCTGGTTGGTAGTATACATCTAGGGAGAGGGTAGTCCCTGAAATCAGGGCCTGAGTATGTGTTCAGTGTCATCTCTCAATTTTAGCTGTGGTTATGAGTTCAAGGTTGTTCACTAGTTTTGGCCCCGAGTTTCGGTAAAAGATATTCCCTTAAGTCTAGTCCTTAGTACATGTATGTGTAAAATGATGTCTGTGGGTTCTTGCGATAAGTATGGGCACACGGTTGTCTCCCAGTTCTGGTTCGAGTATGAGTTCAGGGTAGTCTGAACACGGACTCAAAAAGGTGGGCCATATGGCGGGCCATGTACAGTCTGATAACAGCCAGCGCATGGATCGTTAGATTGACCTATGACGTAGGGGTCAAACTAGTTTATATATCTACATGCGTACCAATAGGGCTCTGCATTAAGCATGCATCCATGACGTATGATTGTGCAGGCGAAGTAGGCCAGTCAAACTAGGGCTCTGCGTTAAGCATGACGTATGATTGTACAGGCAAAGTAGGCCAGTCAAACTAAAGGGGAGGCAACACAGCCGAGGCGTGTAGCAACCAGTAAGATATCAGAAACTTAAGGCCATTGCCTGTCCACATATCCTACCTTTGTTATGAGATCGGGTGTCTGGTCTAGAGTTCGAGGATGTAACTTCTAGAGAGTGTGTATACATACAACTTCACATTTGTGAGTTCCAAATGGCATTTTTGTCGTTGAGCATGTGTTAGTATGTTTGTGAGTAAAATGAGAAATTCTAAAAACTGAATGCTTGGCGGGAAAAAAAACATGCATTTTACTTTTTTTCAGTCTGATGGATGATTGTGACCAATCATACACCCACAAATAGCTACAGGCAGTTATGAATTATGCAACAGAAATGTGACTTTTTCTTTTTTTTTCTAGAAAAGAATAAAAGTGACAGTCACATCTATCAATGAATCCAAGCTGGCCATCACTCACCGAGGTCAACATTTGTTTTTACTTTTCTCAGAAGCTGCAAGATCTCTGGGGCTGGTTCCGAGCTTCCCTCCAGAAGTGAATCAAGCTGACTTGCTCCACCTGGGTCCCCCATGTTTCGATCCATCTTCAAGCACTCAGCCGCTAACAACACTCACGGTTAGTCACGGCAAGAATGCTTCCTCCCTTGTCAAAACTCCTTAAGCCCGCAACCCCCCGAACGAAGAACATTTTTTTCTGTATGTGTTATTTTTTTGTCGTCTTCATCTTCTTTTTATACAACTTGATTTTGCAAACGAGAAAACCAAAAGTTTGAGGAAATTATTTGCTTTGGTTTAGGAGCCCCAAAATGTGAGAAACATTTTTGGTTTGTTTCAAACTGTAATGGGGATTTAAAGGCAAGTAATTATTATACTAAACAGATTATCAAGAATATGAGAAATTGTCAGAAGAGCGGATATTTTTTTAATACTACTTAAAGATCGAGATAACCTATTTACCACAGATCTTTATTGTGATAGTGCCTTTAAGCAATTTTGTATGTATTGATGATAAATTCAAAGAAGTGATAAACTTCTGTTTACGAGTTCATAGGTTGAAAAAGAAGAAAATAATGACTGTCAGAAATTTTGGCTGAGCAGCATACTGAAAATATTGTTCAATATTATCTCCTCACATAAACTTTGAACTTAAGCGACTACTATGACATTCGATCTACAACTTTGTACGGTTAAAAGAATATATGGGCTGGTTGACATCTCCTAAAAGTTATATAACAGTCTCATGTTTTGTATTCATACGCATCAGTAACATGAATTATGTTCCTATAAAGCCTCAGTTTATCGATTTCTTTCCATAACTGAATGTTTAAAAAACTGCCAAGATATTTTAAGTGTTGAAATGTCAGTAAAAGTACCAGAAAAGTACATGTATTGTCCGTTGAAATAAACCATTATCATTTTGCATTGAAATCGATACTGGTGTATCCTTTGTCTTTATTTCTACCGACAAAAAGTTCCTCATTCCAAATGTAAAAGATTGGTTAATTATAACTAAAACAAACCCTGCAATTGTGAATGTTTGTGAGGTTTTTGTTGTTGAAGGGAAAACTATAGAGAAATGTTAGTTTGAATGATGGAGTCAGATGTTTGACTATTTTATCAGACTGGTTGTTTAAACGATTGATTGATAAATAGATTAATCAACTGCTTGCTTTGATTTCAATTGATTTTATTGATTTTCTTTGGAGTTATAGAATGAATAATTAATTGAACAATCGACTTCATGATAACTTGAGTGATTGTGAATAATTGATTGATTGAAACAGACCATTGGAAGATGAGGAGTAACATTTGTTAGATGGTCGATAGATTGATCATGATCAGCACATTGAGTAGATGTTCAGTATATTAATCACGATTAATCGGTTGATAAGATATAAATTGATTGATCATGATAAATCAGTTGATTAGATATTAATTGATTGATCATGTTAATTAGTTGATTAGATGTTCAACTGATTGATCATGATTAATCAGTTGATTAGATATTAATGGATTGATCATGATTAATCAGTTGATTAGATATTAATGATATTAATTGATAGATCATGATTAATCAGTTGATTATATGTTCAATTGATTGATCATTATATATCAGTTTATTAGATTAAATTGATTGATCATGATCTATCAGTTCATTAGATATTGATTGATCATGATAAATCAGTTGATTAGATGTTCAACTGATGTTCAACTGATCAATCGTGATTAATCAATTGATGAGATGTTCAACCGATTGCTCACATTGATAATAATGATCAATAAGTCACTCATACTGATACGTATCAGTTGATAAGATATTAATTGATTGATCATGATAAATCAGTTTCCTCGATATAAATTGATTGATCATGATTAATTGATTGATAAGATATTAATTGATTGGTCATGATTGATGAGTTGATTAGATATTGATTTATCATTAGTAATCAGTTCATTATAAAAATATTGATCAATCATGATTAATCAGTTGATTAGATGTTCAACTGATGTTCAACTTGATCGTGATTAATCATTTGATGAGATGTTCAACTGATTGGTCAAATTGATAAACGATCAATAAGCCACTCATACTGATACGTATACAACACATGTCAGCAACCTGGTTAGTTGGCATCGACCTTCAGTGCTGTAGTCAAGCCCATCTCAAGTTAACAGAAGCCCGCACAAGTCCATCACAAGTCATCAAGTCTGGAGTCATGTCACAAGATACAGAAATGAACAGTGACAAAATCATTCCCTCTTTTTAATGGTACATCCCCTCGGGACTTGTATCATCTTTCCTCAAGATGATACCAAAGACCCCCATTACCCACAAAATGCAATTTCTGTTGCCACCTGATCGTGGGGCGAATTTAGGACATGGACCTTTCGGTGAAGGTAAGTTGTATTGTCATCTTAATATATTCCCCATGTGCCCGTCGGACGGTCGCCGTGTCACAACTAATCTTCCTCACAGGAAGAACTCCCCTCAACAGTTCAAAGAAGAAGAAAAAATGTAACAACTGTGAGGACAATAACAGGTTATTGCTGCGGTTTATGCGCGAGACAGAAATCAGACGGCTGAAAGGAGATCAGTCAAAGTATCCATTGTCATCGCTCTTGTCTGTCTGCCGTGTTCTGTTTTGTTAGTCGTGTCGTTACTCCCCCATACCACCTTGGCTTAGTTCAAGGTTCATATTTGTCTCAAGATCACTAAAAAAATGTGATTGTTTACTAATTATATTTCGAAGGTCCGGGTCACAGGAAACCAACAAAATGTCATGCATTTTGCGGAGAAACCTTTTGGAAAATGTCCAGTTTGTTGGCATCTGAAGCGGCAGGCTTGGTTTTTTTGTCCTGCCTATACGTATTTCCAGCAGTGTATAAAGTGTTCAAATTATGAGCCAAAGCTCTCAACATGTAGAAGTGACAATACACTGAAAGAGTATGGTTCCACAAAAGTGGTAGCACAGCAGCAGTGTGCGTTTGCAGCAACGTTTGCAACGTTTGCGAAAGGAAACGTGTCACCGGATTAAAGACTAGCACAAGCACTCCATTGGCTCAATTTTTTTATTAATTTGATTAGGGGGGGACTAAAATGTTGTACCCCAAAATTCCTGCACATCATAAACTTCATGAAACCGCGAACTTTCAGGGTATTTTGTGTGGACGTTTATGTTCTAGTTGTTCATGATTTTTTTCGAGCCCGAAATGGCGCATTCTCTCGAAAGTCTCCTTAACCTTATTCGAACCACCTGGTCTTTTTAGTCTTGTCATGATATGCTTATTTTATAGACGAGAGTGTGGTGTCCATTGTTATGCAGCCTTATTTTAACCCCAATCCCACCCCTAAAATAACGTTATTATGATAGACAGTCTAATTGAAACAAATCGGTGAGGTTAACCTGTGTAATTCAGACGTCGACGTGAATGACAGCTTCGGATGAAGAGCCAGCCCATATTCCCGTTATCATGTCCACCCTGTCGTGACAGGTAACGGTCGTCGTCTTCGAAGTGCTTCACGCACCATGCGCGTTATAATTGGCTACAAGTTGCCTCGGCGTAATAACACGGCTGTTTACAGTGTCCAGTCCATGCATGTCCACCTTGGATATGTCAATTTGCGATGACAAATTGTAGTCTTTGCTTTGACGCTTTGTTGAGTCGGGTCCTGTGCACCTTGGGAGAGGCTCCACCGTTTGTCTCAACTGTCACGTTAGCTCTTGCCGCTGGCAAACTTGACCGTAAGACGTCTGTTTACGATAGAAGTAAGCCAAATACGTGTCGCTTGGCAGAGTAGGCCTTAAGCGCAAGCTTTTAAAGGCTAGTAAAATGTGTAAAGCTTTAATTTTACCCCCTGTAGTATAAAATACTTTAGATCTGTGGGCTACTTTGTGAAAGAAAGAGTGATACAGCCATGGACTTTGCTGCTTCTTTTGTTTTATAACATACATGTACTTAACAAGAGATGACTTTGCACATTTCTTATTGTGAATGATGTATGACCGTGTTCTTTCTTCTTTTCTACCGAAGCATTCGTTGGGGTACCATAATTGCGCTTCGACCAATGAGATTTTGTATGCAGTATAATGCATACACGGATGTGAGATTTCTATTTTCGAACCGAAATCCACCCCTCCCATAACAAAGTAAAAGGCGTGAAGTTAATTTATGAAACTTCGGTCGTCACCCTCCCACCAATGCGCCCACCAATTAGCGGTTTCGTACCCTAACGGGCCCCGTTGAGACAAGAACGGAAACCCAAATAAGAACCGGTGGCGGGTCTGGTTGTCCCATGTTCGTCTACGCCACACAGCAGCGCTCACCTGCCGACGATAATTGAGATAAACCAGTGTCATTTTCCCCTACTGATGAACATCATTAAAGTCCTACAAAAAAATAGTCAGTTAAAACAGCATGTAGTGTAAATGGAGTGCTTTCGCTGGTACTGTTTCTAGGCTCGTTCTAATAAGACTTTATTCACGCATTGAAAGCGAGGTAAACTTTTCATTTTTGTAACTTGGGATTAGAAATGAAAGCAATGAAATAAGTCAATTACAAATTGATTAATTATATTTGAAACGCCACATTTTAAAAAATATAAACATTTTGAAAGTGATACTTGGAACGCACCCAAATCATAAAATAGTCTGGCACCATCCCATTCAACAGTTCACAATTTATAAAATAGATTCAGGGAACGCGATCGAAAATGGCTTCCTCGTGAATCGGTGGACTAACCTAGTTCCCAGGGTGTACTTTCAACCTCGAGACAATAGTACGACCCTCTGAGTGAGTGTTGCTTTCTATATTCTGATTCGATACCGCAATACAATAAGTAATAGATTTACATCGTGTATTTATGCAGTTTATTTCCAACGTGTGTTGTGTGTTTTAATGTGCGTGCCAGATGATTGAACATTCAAATCATGGGGACGAGGTTGTAGTTTGGGCCTTCGAGGCATTTTGCCGTATACTTTATTGTGGTTATCTTTGTTGTCTTTAAAACATTGCTGCAGACCTTACTGCATGTAGTGCTTTTAGTTTTAGTGGGGCAGACGGGGGGAATATTTGGGGGAAATTGTGCCTTTGATGATACAAGCATGGCATTTGGCACACAGTCAGAGTATGTCTTAAGAAAGATATTTGGCCATAGGGCCATCGGAGATTTGTCCTTTAAAAAAAAATGTAGGCCTAGGTAGAATAACAAGCAATTTTCAACGTTTTCAACATGGCTGCCATTGCTTGTTATTCTACCTATAATTTTTTTTCAATAGGCAAATCTGCGGAGGCCCTATAGCCATATATCCTTCTCGTGACATACTCTGTGTGCCAGATGCCATGCTTATGCTTGTATCATCAAAGGCACAATCGCTTATGTGCCGTACTATCTTTTGTGGATGGGGTTTTGTACTTTTGTATAGCTTCTTTGTGGTTTCGGTTCAAAATTATATCTTTAGCATTACTATAAGGGTTTGAGTCTCGAGAGTGAAAATCCATGTAAGGGAGCATTGACTGAGTTAGATACAAGTCCCCGTTTTGCATGACACATGTACCGAGTTCCAACTGACCAACTAGCTTCTTATGAAGTAAAGTGAACCAGCACTGGACGGTGTGTTAGATGTCTGCATATTGTCACAGCAGTGCCCTTTTTTCCCCTCGTTCCATGGGCTATTCCGGTGGAAGGTGCTAGCTGCCAACGCGGCCAATAAAACGCGCCCTTCGGCAAGTCCGCACATCGGCCAATCTCGGCTACTCCCAAACAGGTGGCCTAATCGCTCATATCCGTGTTTGTTCAATCTATTCTCGTTTCTTATTTCTCTCTTGTTGCAATCATCCACAGACCTATATATCCCATTCCAGGTTCAAGATCAATAATGGAAATTAGGACGCTGGGTTGGCTCGGGGTTAGCGGGCAAACCGCCCTGGACGTTACCGGGGACTGTCCTCGCTTCATACGAAGCAGGCAGAAGTCTGACAAGCGTTCTTTCGTCCCCGTAGGGATCACCTGGTGACCCGGTCGTCTGTCTGAGATTACGGGCTTGGAATTCCCCCGACCGGAACCTAGAAATCCCCCTGCCCCTCGTGCTGGGCCGGGACACAAGTAGTCAGGGGGTTCATTATCAATACTAGCTAGGAGTTCAGTACAATTCCGGCGATTGGAATCCAACATGATTTCCTTGACTAAAATACGAGGAGTGTTTTCCTGCTCTAAATAATGCGGAACAGAAATTCGTTGGCCGAAAGTTAAAAAACAACCTACTTGTTGGCTAAGTGACAGCGTACCGAGGGAGACAGGTTTGGAACGGGGACAGAAAATCGATCTGGATACTTTGACTTTCATCGTCTGGCATTAAAAGGAGGGCGCTGTTATCGCCAATTAAATTATGAGGCACCACAAAATGTAGACAGATTGATGATACAGCTAACTGTGGTTTACCGAAGCTGGGCAAACAACCAGACACAAAACAGATTTTTTTTGTCCAGTTGTAATATAATTTCTTTATTATTGAAGAAATTATTTTCCAACGTATACAGCTTTTTAAGCCGGCAGTTTGGCCTCAGGCTGCCATCAGAATATTTACCCGCGTATCTCAACAGGTATTTTTTATGAGTCCTATTACTGATAATTATGTATACCTCGCAGCCTTTACGACACCTGGCGCCTACGTGGAGTCAATACAACCACTTCACTTTATGCCATACTTCGCAAGTATCAATTGTAGCGATAAAAAAGAGGGTGTTTACTGCCCACGGATTGCCAATAGAGAGGAGGTGAAGTCATCACTTTGAGAAATCAGAACACCAAAAAATTTGGCTCCTTTCAATTTTTTACAGCCGTTGTGTCGGTCCTTTTACAGGCCGACCACCAAACGCAGCAACCTCACGAACCTGACATAAACGCTTCGCGATAAACTCTATCATGTCTGCGTGTTATGGCCGGGCTTCTGTCCCCAGTCAAAAGAGGCGTCTTTCTTAGCTTAGGGGAGCCCGGCTGGCTGCTCTTTTCAGTGAGATTTCATTTTTTTGGCGACCCCACACCAATATTGATTGGAATCGCATTGTTGTCTGGTGTATGTACACAAGAAGATAGCATATCTTGAATTCCTGATGCGGCCACTTCCAAGTTCACGGAAAGTTGGGGCCGAAAGCGGCGCTGTATTTAGCCATGTTGTGGAGGGATCCTTTTTCAAAATGGCTACCTTTTCGGTTTTGGAAGCATCATTGGTTTTAGGGGTGGTCTTCTTTGGGTGAGTATTTCTCCAAAAAGTAAATGGCCAACCCACCATATCGAAAAGAAAATGAAAGATGACTTTTTTTTTTCTGTGCAGTGCAGCCTGAACACCTGTGAGAGTTCTGATTATTTTTAAAAGAATGTTGAAGTATGGGGATTTAACGGTGTCTATGGGGATGTTTATACCAAGGTGCACTCTGAAGATGCTAGGGCCGGGCAGTGCTATCGTATATAGACCATTCCGAGCACGCTGTCACCGTACATTCACGTAGCCCCCTTCAATGGCGAAAGCATTGTGCCAGCCATGCTCAGATACTCCGTCATGGGGCAGTGCTCTCGCCATTGGCGGGGGCCCCGTGAATTTACATTGTGAGCTTACTCGGAATGCTCTGGAGGTGACCCCGTATAGCCATTGATTGGGCCAAATCCAGCCCACTGCGGGTAGACCAGATGCATGACAAGACTTCCAGGGAATAGCCATTTCGAATCAGTTGAATAGAATTATGTGTAGTCTGGGACCGGCTATAAGTCTTGCCTTAACAGAATTCATCTTATTTGTCTGCTTGCAGGTCAGTGCTGGCCTGTCAGCCCTCTGAAGCACATACTACAATCCCCGTCGTAAGTGTACCAAACTAGGTCTCAGGATTGCATGATCTGACACCCTACCGCTCCAGTATTTTTTTTCTCCCTCAGATCATGTGAGGAACACTCCAGATTCCCCCACCATCCCCTCCTCTCGCTGCTCCCCTTTCAAGAATGTTCTCGTTTTCTCTCGACAGCCAATTCTAAATTAATCTTCCCTGGGTTCATCTATCACCCCCATCTGACAATAATTCTGTCTCTTCTAGTCCACGTCTTGAGAAGCAAAGAGGTCGATCAGGGGAAAAAAAGACCTGGATGGAGTTTCGTTTGCGTGGATGGGTTGAGTATGCGCTGTACACTAACCGCAATTTGACAGCCTATCCCGGCCCTTCGCGCGCGAAAAAAACCCAAGTGTGTCAGGTTCGCCTGTCCATAAATAGAACAGTTGAGAAATCAATTTTGAAATCCGTTCAGCCTGTAAAGCGTAGCCTACATGTGTCTTTCTCTGTGCGGGAAAAAGTCTATAGAGTAAATTCAAGAGAGCATTTTGTGTACATTTTTAAATGGGGAAAGGGCCAACATGGCCAGTTATTTTTAACTCGTCTTTGTTGAGAAAGATATGCGGTAGACTCCAACGTGTTGCTTATTGTACAGTAAAAAGTATGCCATGAGTTTCAGTTATTAATACGTGTTCGTTTCAGCGCAATGTTCTCGTAGTGCGTGCTCTGCGCGTATGTGCAACTTAGACAGCTTACGAGCTGTAGTCTATTCAAGTTGTGTCTTAGCTGATGAGATTCTGTACTTTATCGAGTTTTTTTATTGATAGACTTGAGGAATGACATTTTGGAGTGATTTGCAGCTTGACGTCGAGTGAGTCACAGTGTATTATCGGTAGATTATTAACGGATCGATTTTGATCGGTAAATTCCTATAAAAATGCTCCCGTCAATCGGTTTAAAGATAAATTGATTGTTAGCTTGTCGTCAGTTGATTGATGAGGTGACAGAAAAACAACTTGTTTTTCCTGACTGCATTCCAAAGATAACGAAATCTGGACTTCCCCCTTTTTTTTAGTGTATCACTATCATATGCATTCGAAATTTGTGATACGATTCGAAACCACATTGTTAGGCTTTATCACAACTATCCAGCTGCAGATTTATCATATACTTCTCATTGTCATTTTCTGTGAATCACGATTTCTCCTTTTTTTCTGCCACGTTCGTTTGGAGAGGGGGAAGCAAGTGGGTGTCGACTGCTAGTTAACCATGTAAATGCCACACATACCCGTTTCCCGGTCCCTGTTTCAGGGGCCCACTCGTTGAAGCCCTACGGGCCTGTGTGACTGCAGCCCTTTGCACGCGATTCACGATCTGAATATTTCTCGACAGTTTCATAGTTTCTCCCTTTCTCTCTCTCCCCCCTCTTTCGTTCTGTGGCCAGCAGTCACACCTAGAGAGGTTTCCTCCGTGTCGGGCCTAGCCCACGGAGTCACCTGGAAACCCCGCCCTCGAGGGAGGCCCGAGAGGGAGACCTAGAGAGGAGCCGAGTCCCCCCAAAAGGGGGTTAGATTTGATAAACTCGGGAAGCCGCGCCCAAGCGCTTTAATCCCGATAAGATGGCTCGATTTCGAGGACAGAGTTTTCTTGTGCTTTACTTTCCTTTTGAGATGGGCGGTGCTCATTCTGCCTGACGGAACTCGAGGGCTTGCCCTTTGCTTTCTGGATTATACCGCCCTCTGTGATAATGGTGGTGTTATTTAATTAAATCTTAAGTCTCATTTGAATCTCTTCTTATTGGTGCTGCTGCTGATGCTGCTGGTGATATTATAGTTGCTGTTGCTGGCTCTACTGGTTTTGCTGATGCTGCTGTTGATGATGCAGCAGAAGAAGCGGAAACAACTTAGTCGGAGGAATTGTTGTTCCCGCTTCTTCTGCTGCTGTTTGTCTAGCGCTGTTGATTCTTCTGCTGCTGTCGATACTGCTTCTGCTTATGTTACTGAAGTGCTGATGATACTGACACTGCAGCTTCTGTTGCTGCTTTTGCTACTGCTGCTTCTTCTTCTGTTACTGCTATTGCTGATGGCCCAGTTGCTGCTGCCTGTGTCTTCTTCTGCTGCTGCTGTAGCTGTACCTGATGGTTATACTAATGATCTTCCTCCTGGTATTGCTGATGATCCTGCTGCTTATGCTATGATGCTTTTAATGCGATGACGTAAATGCTGTTGCTGTTGTTGCTGTTGTTGCAGCTGCAGCTGATGCTAGAGGAAGATTATACGTTGGTGATGGAAGCTGCTGGTGGTATAGCTGCTGCTGCTGCTGCTGCTGCTGCTGCTGTCAGGCTGCTGTGCTCGGCGCCGATGATGCTGCCAGGCTGCTAATGCCGATGATGCAGTCAGGTTGCTGCTGCTGCCGATGATGCTGTCACGTGCTGCTGCCGATGATGCAGTCATGTTGCTGCTGCTGCCGATGATGCTGTTGGGCTGCTGTTGCTGAAGATGATGTTGTCAGGCTCCTGCTGCTGCCGATGATGCTGTCAGGCTGCTGCTGCCGATGATACTGTCAGGCTGCTATGGGTGATGCTGTCAGGCTGCTGTTGCGGACGATGATGCTATCAGTCTGCTGCTGCTGCCGATCATGTCAGGCTGCTGCTGCCGATGAAGCAGTCAGGCTGCTGCTGCCGATCATGCTGTCAGGCTGCTGCTGCCGATGATGCTGTCAGACTGTTGCTGCTGCCGATGATGCTGTCAGGCTGCTGCTGCTGCTGCCGATGATACTGTCAGGCTGCATAGTTACTGTATGCTTATGCTGATTTCGCAATCCCTAAGCATGCCCGGTTCTCGCTCTCGCAACACTACCCGACATTACCCCCACGTTTGTGTCATATGGAGTGAGTCACCCACTATTTACCGGGACAACCCTGGTGATTCCCCCCACTTTGAAGGTCAAGACGGTATCCCGGATCATGAGCTGATATCACGGGCTCCCTGGGACTCCTAGAAGCAAAGCCCAACCAGCTACAGAATTGGTGTTCTTGGGCTCTTGCCAAACTCTCTTGCGCGTGGTGTATAATGAGCGCACCCTAGCGGTGCAGAAAAAAAAATGATCCCCTAAATCTTTGAGGCAGACAATAGGAAATGAAGGGATATCAACAGTTTTTCGTTCAGATGACTTAGAACATGAATCATAGCAGCTGTTGATATGAAAAAGAATGCAATCATTTTCATGGATAAAATACTTGTTGAATGTTGACCCTTGCGATTGAACTTTGTCAGTTTTTGATGCAAACTGATTTTTGGGGACGAAAAAGATCAGGAGTGCACTGGGAAATTTTGAAAACCTACATGTCGGAAAGTGACAAAGAACCTTTCTCAATGGGTGTAATGTTTAGCCTAAAGTCGAGAACAATTTTGTTTCTCAGAAAGTGACAAGACAAAAATTAGTAGGGAGACAAAGCTGTCGAAAACATTCCGGAGATTACTCGTTTTACCGGGAAATGTTTTTCAGCCGTCCAGTCGGTCGAATGCAGGTCGGAATTTGGTATTCTGCGAGAGAGCAGCGTTCGGCACTTGTTGCGTTGTGCCCAGCGTTGCGGAATAAACGTGTTTATTTTCTTTTCCCCGTGTTTCTTCGCTCAAAACTCCACAAAACATGATACATCCATTGTCGGTGCTCGACCCGGGAAGCGGAGGGGGGGGGGGTGAAGGAGGTTGTTTGTGTTTGTGAATGCTTCGAACTGTCAACAAACAAGTTCAACAATGGCCCTCGCGATTGACTGATAGGCGGTAGGTTTTATGGAAATATTACCGCCAAAGCAAACTCGGCGAAGTGAAAGCATTTACACGCGGGCACAGGTGAAAGAGCACAATACCCGGACGTCACTCACTGAACAAACCTTCTCTTTTCGACCGTCTCGTACCAGTTACTGTCAACAATATTCGGCATTTTTTACCCTTTTTGGAGAGGAGAGGGAACTGGTAATAATGTGGGCGTCAGGCCTTGGCGGGTCTTAGGGAATAAATTGAGGGACAAATATTTGACTTGTTAACGGCGATTTGTTGTTGTTTTTAAACCCTGAATACAAGAGAAAGTGCACCTGGGTTCGACTGTGGGACTGTGATTTCTTTGCTGGAATATTACGAAACATCAGCGCTGTATACAAAGATCAAAAAGGCCCGCGCTTATTGTCGCTTCACTGGATTTTGTTTTTTTCGGTTCGTGAAATTTTGGCAAATAATTCTTTTTATGTCCTCAGTTCGAAAACATTTCATTTCGTTCCGTAAATTCCCATGGTGTATTACTTGTCCATATTCACTTAGACCTACATGGCCTCGAAACGTCAAGAAGATTGTCGCGGGCGGAGCGTAATTTGGGAGAAGGGTGGTTTTGTTTCTTTTCCTTTTTAGAGATCATAAGACCGTTCTTTAATTAAGCAGGTGTTTTTAGAAATGCACTGAGGAGAATTTAATAATGCGTCGTCCTATAATTAGCCCTGATAATTCGGGTGTTAGAAAGTACGGAAGCCACTATAGGCCACCGAGGCCTCAGCTCTTCAAAATGCGACAGGTTAATCATTAATTCTCCTCGCACGTAGACTATCAATACGGGCAAGTTTGGTCTTTGGAACACAATTTTGGTCGCTCTTTTCCCCCATGGGCCTTATTCACGAGTCGGCCATTTTAAATTGAACTTGAGGTAAAATCTTCATTTTTGGAGCTTGTGAAAAGAAATTAAAGCAATAACATAAAATTAATAAATACCAGTCTGCCCTGATGAATATTTAAAAATTTGTGATTAACCATGCCCTAATGTTTTAAACCACATAAAAAAAAAAAAATTAAAGTGAGGTTAGAATGAATAAAGAGACTGGCACCATCCTTTTCAACAGTTCACAAACAATATATTCCGGGAACACGACCAAAAATGGCCTCCTCGTGAAAATGGTCCATTGTCGACATGTCCTGTATATTCACTTCAATTGGTGTACGGAAGCCATTTTTGGCCATCGAGGCCTCAGTTCGTTAAATATTCGACAGGCTATAAGACCGCTTGCACGATGCACCCTTACTGAGGTCAAGTTTTGTTAATTACATCCATTGATTATGAAAGTATGATTGTCTATACTCATGCGCATTCCAGAGGAACAAAGACCTGCCCTAGTGTGACGTCAGACGCAAAGGGGTCTATAATGGGACACATTTGGTCTTTTGAACAAAATTAAGGTTTCTACTTTTCCCCGAAAGGATTCTCTGCAAATCGGTTTAACAAGACCAAGCATGAAACGTGGTGATGGCCAGCGGCCAAAGGCCAAATGCTTGCATTTCTTCCGTGATGTCAACTGACAATTAACAGTCTTCTTGCTTGGCGATAAATACTTACCAGAATGGGCTTCCCGTCCCCAAAATCATGATTAAAGATTCTTGTGGGTCGGGACTATAATGAGAAGAGCTTCGATCATTTTCCTGTTCCAAGGATCCGCCCAAGGCGCGTTTGTTTGGCGGTGGCGGTATGGTCGAACTAATTGCCATGTAAAGCAGGACAGTTTGTCCTGGTAAACTGTCCACATAAAGCCCGGTGTTTAGCTCGATTGCTCGTGTTTTGTTAGAGTGATACAAAGAGGCCACCATTGCACTTTTGAGAGGCTTAATTGCTACAAAAACATTCGGCTTATTTCTGTTTTTATTGTAATTTGTAGCGCCACAAGGCCACTTTTTGCTGTTGTCTTTTTTTTCTTTATTTGTGCCAATATTGTTAAATTCCAAGCGGTGGTTAAAGCAGAATGTATTGATAAACGCTGATTATGATCGTGTGTTGAGCGACATGTCTCCAACTCTGAAAACACCTGTCGGCCGAACAAGTGTACGATTTGCATGTGGAAAGATGTAATTCCAAATTAAGAAACATCACAACATTTAATGACACTGATCCCACTTCTCGAGGAGCTATAGAAAATGTATTGAGAAGAGATTAGGCCACGAAGGGGAAAAATGTGTTCTCGCATCGCGTGTCTTAACAAGTATTTCTGTTTTACTTGGGACAGATTTCGAGGAGCACGTTCCTTTTCATTTTCAACTTTTTTACGGCAAAACAACAAATTTCAGGTGAAAAACAACAATGAAAGCGTATCACTTTTCGTTCTTAATCGGCCGATCTGTTGGCTGAAATCGTTTAAATCCCAACTGAAAAGGAACCACATCATTTTCTCGTTTCGTTGGCTTCTTCTTCTTCTTGTTGCTGTTTTTGTTGCTGTTCGGAATTCGTCTTTCACTTTATTCAGCGTTGATCTCAAGGGAAAAGGGTCATTTAAAAAAATCATTATGTACGTATATTTTTTTTCTGAAAATAGCTTTAATACCCACCATCAAAGCAATCATACTTGTACCCACCTATTATTATTTTTTTTAATTTTGCTCTAGGTCGTCACCATAAAAGAAAGAAGTAAATTTAAATTTATAAAACAGCTGCCAATCCTACTTGTATACACACCACGAAACATAACTTTTCTCAGTGCCTTGTCACCACCTAAACGGCCTCTCGCAAAAAAAACCTCAACTCCGAAAAGAGCTGCCGAAACCTTCAAGAGCGAAGGCGTGCCGAGCCTGAAAACCCCATCATCCTTGGAGTAGCTACTGAGAGGATTGTCAGATGTATTGTCGTGCCTCTCAAGAGGCCCGCCCGGAGAGACGTCTACAAGATATGACATACCAATTAACGTGCTTTCTATTCAACCCGAGACGAATTCAAGTACTTGTAGGTTTTATCCCCGTCGACAATTAACCCATAGATATACTCGGCCTTCCTCCATACTTTGTTGGCACCAAAGTCCAATTTTTTATTCAACAGCTTATTTTAATCTGTAGGTTTTTTATCTCCTGTTATGTAGTAAGACCTTCCTTACATTATGTGGCTTTGTCATCAGTAAGGGCGACCATCATCGACACCATGCTCTACAATTTTGTTTATGAAACCGAAACAAACTTTAAAATCAAAAACTTTTCATCTTCAAACCAAGATTGTAAGTCCGAGTAGAAATAAACGGAAAACAAGTTCAGGCCAATTTGACTCGCTCTTCGGGTAAGAACATTTTTCAAAAGATTTCCATAAGGCAGAGACGAGGTCCCTGGTATTTCACCAGTCATGTTTGAGGTCTCAATACTTGCAAGGAGGGCTTTTTCCAACATGTAGAGCAAGAAGTTAAGTGATTTCAATTTCGAGCCCAAGACAAGACAGGTATGTCCGATGCATAAAAAAAAGGCTGACAAGTTAAATAGTCTGGTGTCATGAATGTGGCAGGGAAAGTCCAGAAACAGAGACAAGGTACCAGATGTTATCTTGACATGCTTGTCTCGTGCTATGTGTTAAAGAGGTACTTGGCCTGGTCGTTTCATGCTTAAGTCTGTTTCTTATTTTTCATGCAGGTTGGCGGGGACATCCAGGATCTTCTGAAATCTCCATATCTCGTTCCCAGACCCATTTTCATCATAACTGAATGGTTCTTGAGTCTGGAGTGCTGAATGGTAACACATAGCAACCAATGAAAATGCAAGTTTTCATCATATGACGTGGACGTAATGCGGCGCTGCCATACATCATGTTTAAGTTATGAGCTTATAGCCTATTTCAAACCTTTACTCCATTCCAGTCCATCGGACGTGATTCGCGCCACCAGATGAAGTTGGTTGACCAAGACCGACTGGTCAAACTGACAGTCAATTTTATATGTTTGCTGTACAAAATGGTGTCATTGTATTTGTCGGACTCTTGAAATGGCCTGCCGCAAGGAAAAGTTGAAGATCAACAAGCAGAAAAGGCGGATGGAACATCCTGGTAAAGTTGGGGAATGATCAGTCGGAAAAATACGGGGCTAACATTTATGACGTTACCTTTCGGAAACTATTCAGTAACTCTTTTCCATCACCAAATATCCGCCGATATAATGAGGCACTTGTCCTGATTATTAGGGCAGTGCCTTTCAGGTTTCCTGCTAGTCAGATTTCATGTGCTCAAAGGGGATTTTTTTTGGGGGGGGGGGGAACTAAGGGGGTCCGCTCATAAGTCCGACGCCTCATAGGTCCGACGCCTCATAGGTCCGACAGAATCGCATCCCCTAACCAAATAAAGGCCCATATGTCCGACGCCTCAAAGGTCCGACGCTTCATAAGTCCGACGCCTCATAGCTCCGACGCCTCATAGCTCCGACGCTTCGTAAGTCCGACAAATTAAACGCCTCGTTTTTCCGTTGTCGGACTTGTGAGGCGTCGGACTTATGAGGCGTCGGACTTATGAGGCGTCGGACTTATGAGGCGTCGGACCTATGAGGCGGAATAAACAAATTGTATGCCTCATAAGTCCGACGCCTCAAAAGTCCGAAATTTCGGACTTATGAGGCGTCGGACCTATGAGGCGTCGGACTTATGATACGGCCCCGAATTAAGAAGGGTTTAGTGGAAACATGACAACTGGTTCCATACAACAGGTCAATCGTCGTACGTGTAGTCAACTCATTCTAGAGCCGCAATCTCCCTCATTAAATAACGACAGCAATGCGGCTTCTTTCTGGAACGAGCCCTCGACCCTATATATATACCACTTATTTTCTTCAGAACCTAGTCCACTTTGTTCAGTGTGTGAACATTCAAATGATAATAAATTGGCAGGTAACGTCACTGTGTGCATGTCATACCAGTTGAACATTTTCTTTGTTGTGGTGGCGACTGTTTATACTGTTGCCTCTTTTGGTGCGGTTTCTTTCGTTCTTTCTTGCTTTCAATTTTGTAGCGTCGCTACGTGTTTGCCGCATTCCGTCACCGATTGCCGGTCCTTTGTCGCGCATACTTTAGGACACCGCAACTTTCTATCGCTTGCCTCCGACAACCAATAGTGGGCCTGGACATTCGATATCCCATTGGAATTCCATTAGAGAAAAGACCCCAAAAATCGCTTCTTTTGGTAAATTTGATATTATTGTGGTTTTTGCCCCGTTTGTCAAGTCGGTTTTGTTGGGTAGGGGAGGGGGCCTACAAACCTAAGTTAATTGGTGTCACTTTGGGTACAGAACTGGTCCGCGTGATTTCACCTCGCCGTTAGGTATCACCGCGGCACTTCTGTCATGTTTGCCAGAAAGTTTGAATCTATCGGCCTCTTGAGAACAAAATACAGGGGCAAAAACGGTGCTTTAGGTGGCCGTAATAAACACAAAAGTCATAGGGCAAATATTAAGGTCGCGACAGAGAACGAGAATAAAGAGCGAGCCGAAAGTATGGAAACCATCGCTGGGGCCTGTGATCTTTAGCGGTGTCGCCCTGTTTATACGCTCTTCTCAACTCTCGATAAATATTGACTCCCTGTGTTTGGTGTGAGTGGGGCTAGAGGCTTCTGTCAGAGAGCCGACCGTGCTGTGTCACGTTTCGCCCGCCCCCAGGGCCCCCTTGACTCTCCTGTGATGCACGACGGCTACTTATTTGGTGGGGGTGTAAGGGTGGTCCCCAGGGGGCGATTTTTGTGTACCCCTTGTCCTCACGAAGAGGTTACCAAAAGGGCTGCGTAGATGGAATAATCAACGATAATAGCACTAGGAGGAAAACTGGATTTTCAGGAATGGTCAGTGGGTATAAACTCGCAAACAAATTCACCCCTCCCTTAACTGATCTGAAGGTTCTTCCAGGGTGGAGTGCTATTATTTGACACATCTTTAGCTTTTGTTTCTATCTCGGTGAGCTCTGATCGATACTGCTGTTGTTGGAAGTTTAACAGTTAAAAAAAACCCACAAAATTTCACAATTTCCTTTGATTTATTTAAACGCATTTATTTGTGTATAATCGTTTCAGTGACTAAGTAAGGGTGCCCACATGGCCCCGCTCATATTTTGGGAAAGGCAAAATGAGAGGTTTGGGGTTTTAAAAGCCAATGAGCACCCCCCCCCCCCCAAGAAAAGAGGCCCCTAACTACCCCCTGTAATTCGACTCCAGCTATGCCACTAATCGTTTGATGTAAGCGAAGCAAATTCGCCTGTTGTTAGCGGAGTATAGTTCGCACGATACCAATGACCGTATGGCAGCTCGCTTCCTGTTTTCGACAATCTGTGTTTATTTTTCCATATTTGTGTTATTCTTTTCGCGTCGTCGCATCCTCAAACAACTCGCGGGGGAAAGCGAAACAAACACGAGGGTGTCTCACACATGAAAAAAAAAGATACTTGCAGCCCCTGAGAGGCACAACTTTATTATTATTTTGCATTGCCGGTCTTTCGTTAGGTTACCGCTAAACGGTCCTACCGCAGTACCGAGACCGCAACAAACCGGGGCGGATTAAGGCTGCCGGCTGCATCGGCTTCCTGTTTGCCGGGCCCCGGAGTTTCCGCGTTTTTCATTCGGATCCATTGCAGCATGATGAGAAGGAGAATTAAGAAAAAGTTTGGGGCAAAGGCAAAACTTCCGTCGTAGGCCAGGGCATACGGGTTGACAGATTGGTGCCCTCTGGCCCTAAACGGGCGCACCGGACAGTATAGAACTGTGTAAAAAAAACCCACTTCGAAACTAATTGACAGTTTGAATTTTTCTGTCGAGACTTGACCGACATCAACTTAAATGTTGATTATTGCACGTCCAATAGTTTTGCCTGTTGTATTGACTGAGATATACGGCCTACGTTTTCTGGCCCTCTGCCCACACTGTGGCCACTAGCCAAAGAATCAGTCACGATATAATGTACTTTCTCTTAATGTCTGACTTCCTTTTAAGAAGTTTAATTCTATAATAGCTTTTAACAACTAAAGCTACACCTATACTCAAACGTCCAGTTGTGTTTGTTCTTTGGCCGTTCTCCAGAATACTCAATTGCATCCTTTGTCCGAAGCACACGCGTATAATTATGGGAAGTGAATTCAATCGGCCGTAGCCAAGTAATTCGGGCGCGACCTTCCCTGTATAAGGCCGTGTTCAAAACTAACTGCATGGCTTCCAGAGCAGCGGTTGCGCCCTAGCTATTGCCAGCATGCTCCTACATGTTGCAGCCCTAGAATTAGAATTAGGGCATTAGAAGGGGGGGGACAGTACCAGCTAGCGGGGATCACACCACAAGAAAATCACAAATACATAAAATGATGGTGACTGCTCTATGTTCCGACACCCCTATGTTCCGACAACCTAGATTGTGTTACTCCCGGTTAGAGGGTTAGAGTTAGGGTAAGGGTTAGGAATAGGAATATGTGCAGTCGGAACATAGGGGTGTCGGAACATAGAGGTGTAACCAAAATGATGATGTTTATGGTTTTTGCCGAGGGGGCTTGGGAGGAAGGGGCCAATTGCTTGCCAGTGGGGTTCCGGCCCCTCAGCCCCCCCCCCCTCCCCGCCTGCGTAGTTGTAATGGATGCAGACCTAGACAGTACCTCTTTCCCTCATAAAAAAAACCCAAGCAGCACCGTATCTTTCTTTGAGGGCCCAGCTATACCCATGGATATGGGACTCAGAGGGTTACCCCCCCCATACCCTATGCACACCCTAGACTGTTTGCTACCTAACACATCCCCCTAGATATGTCAAAAGAGTTCCTGAGATTTTGGTAACAAGTTCCCTCTGTCCCATATCGCGCTACAAATGGGACCAGCCGTGAATCCAAAGTTAATGGTACCCATCAACTCTAACAATTAGGAATGGTCTGTTAATTTGATTTTTGCTCGTATGTGTGTGTTTGTTGTGAATGTGAGGGGGCGGTAGAGACACAATGTTGCCTAGTCTCCACACAGGATCTACCCTTGAAAGTAAGTAGTTGTGACAAGTCATGATCTGTAGATCAGTGCATCAGGTCATCTGGATCACGTAATAAGGAGATAAGGCTTAAGCGCCAATTTACTCGAGGACACCGTACTTTATTCATGCCACTATGCTGTATAGCGTTGAGCTACCGCATGTGTCCCAGCTGGCGCGCAACAACCGGCACAGGTGCATTGAAGAGTCCCAATAATTGGGAACGCTGACAAACTGACAGCTATGCCATTTCTATCATAACCTGATCTCCTTAGATCGTATGGAATTAACTATTTGGCACCGTGTAGGGGATGGATTCGTGGTAAATTCCCAAGATTCGCACTTGGGCGATTCCATCTGAATCACGCTTCATGCGGGAGATTGTTGCGAGGTGTGGTACACGCAACTTATGCCTGCCAACTGAACATTTCCGGTGAAAAGTTGGACTCGTATTTTTCCCCATCGATGTGATGTCTCATTTGGCGCTATTTAGAGGTTTCAAAGCCTAGGCTTTGTCTGTGACGTTGGCTTTCGGGTGATTTTCGGCTCCTCGGATTTGGGGGAACTCGTGCTACATATAGATTCACGTTCTGCTCCAAGAATCTCATAGTATGAGGCCAGAGGTTGGAGTATTCATTTGTTTTAAACACTTAAGACTTGGTTCTACACGCCAGCGATGCAGCTGCAGCCGGAGATGATGCCGATGTTTCGAAACATCCCCACCCCACCGGTTTGCGGTTTTCAGGGGCGGATCCAGGTCTGGGAGTTAAGCTGCCAAGAGCAGGCATTTGTTGTCTGCATGATTTTTGAAACATTCCCACCCCACCGGTTGGCGGATTTCAGGGGCGGATCCAGGTCTGGACCAAGATGGGAGTTAAGCTGCCAAGAGCAGGCATTGTTGTGTTTGTCTGCATGATTTTTGAAACATTCCCACCCCAACGCTTGGCGGATTTCAGGGGTGGATTCAGGTCTGGATCAAGATGGGAGATAGGCTGCCAAGCCAGCAGGCATTTGCTGTGTTTTTCTGCAGGATTTTCGAAACATCCCCACCCCACCGATTTGTGGTTTTCATGGGCGGATCCAGGTCTGGATCGAGATGGGAGTTAAGCTGCCAAGAGCAGGCGGTCCAAGAGGAGGGGGTTTAGACGACCCCCCCCCCAGCACCACCACACCAACCACTGGTTTTATCACCAGTTAGCTGTGAATTTACGACGGGGTCTGAAATCTCAAGACTCATGTTGCTTTTAATTAGGGGGCCTACGCTGTGGTGAGTTTGATATGAAGGTGGTGAAGGTAATTATGAAGGCCATAATGATCACCAAGACATTGACAACTGCGGTGACAGATTCGACGACATTGACGCAACAATAGTAATAGTTGTCTAGTGAGGTTGACAATATTGCACCGCGTGCATTTTAAGTCTCCATTCAAGGTTAATAAAGAAGTCTCTTCATTTAAGATAAAGTGTCATTTCAATGCTCTTCAATCACGAAGGATGGTTGCACGCATAACGAGCAAACAAAACAGCCGAAATCGAATCTCGCAATTAAATCCTGTGCAATGACCACCATAGAGAACAAAGTGCCGCCGACTATTCAACTCATGTCTTCTTTTTCTGTGGAAAAAAACATATGGCTCGTAATCGTTAGAGATAATTGCGGGGCCTGGAACACGATTTTTGGGGCCGGGTTTATCTGCAGCGGTGGTCCTGGGATAATGAAGGGGGGGGGGGGTCGGAGGGGTTCTGTGTGGGTCTGTTTGAGGGGTAATACCGGTGGCATTCAGCCCAATAAGGATTCACCGTACAACCCCTGGGGCCGATGATAATTGTCTATTTTGTAAGCAAGGTCAATGTGCTATACATTTCCCACTTCATCACTGACGGCGATTTCAGCGGGCAAAATTTCCCCAACAATTGTTGTTTATATTTCGCCCATTGTCCACACACTCCCCATCTCCTCCGTATAAAATTTTTCATCGGTGACTAGACCTATTCTTAAAAAATTCCAGAACTCGCAATTTGCAATTACAGGTCCGGTATAAGCAACAGTCAAGTGAAGTATTTGATTCTTTACAAAGAAATCTACGTTTAGACATTTAAGAGCCATGGACGACAAAAACACGGATATTATTCATCAACCACAAAAAGGAAAATAAACATACAAGAATTAGACAACTTGACAGGCCCTGAGGAATAGCTGGACAGATTAGAGTTGTCTGGTTTTCTCCTTTTTGCCCTCTTGGTAAAACGTAATATAATCTGCGTTTCGAATTTCTTTTTCTTTCAGACCAACTGTCGTATAACTCCACAAACACTTTGTCAGTCTTCCAGACAGAACAATCGATTCTCTTGAACATTTCCTGGGTCTCAAACAGACACGGGCGCGACAACTAAAAGAAAAGGGGGAAAATCATCCGTACATGAAAGTCGATATTTTGTCTCTCTGTTATTATTCGAATGGAATGTTTTATTATTTCATGCTCTACATTACGGTAACCGAATACGTCCTGGGCTCTGGGCATTACCCCCTCCAGATTTGGAATCGATTTTCTTTGATGCCCGTGTTATTTTACATGACTTGGGGGAGACGGAAGACGGCGAACAACAATGTCCTGGAATGATGGACATTTCCCCCTTTTAAGATACACTCGAAAGCACAGTCGGAATGTAGGAATCGATCGTAATATAAGGGGGAGGTTTTCGTGCGGTCATCGGCATAGCTGGATGCTCTACGTTTGATGTATTGGGCCAACATATGGGACTGGATGGACGGTTGTGTGTGGAGAGTGAAGTTAGAGAAGTGAATGAATGTGAAGTCATCTTCAGTTGGGTGACTGTTTCATGTTCCGATATCCGTATGTTCCGACAACCCGCACATAAAATTGTGTTACGGTGTTAAGGTTAGGGTTAGAGTTGGGGTTAGTTAGGGTTAGGGCTAGTTATAAGGGTTAAGAGCATATGCAGTCGGAGCATAAGCAGTCGGAACATAAGGGTGTCGGAACATAGAGGTGTCGGAACATTGATGCATGTATAATCCATAAGTGACTTGCAGTTATTATTGTTGAGGTTCAAAATCGGCCCTAACATGCATGGATATTTGTTGATGGTTTAAGAGTTGTTAAAACCGGGCGGTTTGTTTACGTCTTCTATCTCCAGCTTGCTTTTTGAATATTTGTCGTCAGGGGACTGAAAATGAACTGAGTATAGCCAAGAGTAAATACACAAAATTCCTCCGAACTTAATCCTGGCCGATCAGGTTCAACAGTGTTGGAATGGCTTGGGGGTATTTATTTACCTATCACCAACTGAGGCCGATTCCAATTGTTCTATTCTGGTGCAAAGGATGAGTGGAAAAGTTGCCGTTGTCATATGAAATTCGGACTCCTTTGAAATGTGGTCTCTTTTGCCTGATATGGATTCTAACCCTCACACGTGACCCGTCACTGTCCTTATGCATCTTCAGTTAGACATGCGCAGTACAACCAAGGAGTCCGTATTTCATTGAGTCCACATTTTACACCACACCGGCTATTGGCACCGGTCCTGAGCCGGTCGTTTCCCGGGGGATAGCACGGCGCTGGTCGGTTGTCAGTGCGCGCCGCCCCGGGGCAGGAACCGTACCCAAAGGACACATCACGGGCCCGCCGTAGCTACAAACATCCCGATACCATGACGCGGTTTAACACGCAGATGTAATGCAACCCGGTAAATACTCTTGTCCCTGCTGAGAGGACATTTTACGGAGAAAGCTGGAAGACCGCAGACCCCACAAGTAGACTGCGCCGACGACATACACGAGTCCTGGTGATAATAGGCCTAACGGTCCATCCTATATGATCCCCCCCCCCACCTCAGCGGCGACGCTTGGTGTCCTCAGAATGAGGTAAAGTAATGAAATGGGAGAACCCGCGAAAAGATTGCGCGATCGTTATCCAATTAACTTGTTTGTCTGTTGGCGCACAGTTTATAGACCGTGCAGCGAACTGTAAGCCAGGGCCAGGGCAGGGGTCTTTTCACTTCATGATTGACTTAAAGATGTCACTGCGTTTATAAACAGAGGTTGAAGTCTGTGCAGTCATGGAAGTCTGTGCAGTCATCATGGAGCAGTCCCATTTACTCAGCGATTCGACCAACTCCGTGGCAGCTGGGAAAAAGATTGGTTTCTAGATACCGTGTCGTAACATCTCTTTAAAATTTTGTACAAGTCCTGTTGGAAAATCTGTTATCCCCTCACTCACTTACTGCGTACTATACACACTGCTTGCATTGTTGATTTGGTTGGCTGTTGATACTTGTGATAGGTATACGCTAAACTTTTTTCTTAGTTGGTGTTACAAGACTCAACTATTTCTGACCGTTCTACGATCAGTACATCTTCACCATCAACTTCGATTCAGGTTATCGCCAGGCCTGTGTACAAAGTGACAGTTTACAATAATGCATGCACGAATGTAAATCGCCATAAACGCATACCGATTTTATCAACCACCCGAAATACCCCCAGAGGGACTGCAGTTAGGCGGAGAGACTGTCGGGGAGAATTGACTCAGGAGCCGGGCGAGACACGTCCCGTTGACCGCTAAGCCTCGGCGATTCCCCCCGGCAATAAGCACCCCACAAAATGATCCCCATCCTGAGTGCGATATGAGAACCATTTAATGGACAGACGACAGAGTTACGAGGTAAACTGGTGTAAACATTGTCTGCCCATCAACTCTAGCGATCCGACTCGGAAAGTCGAGGGAAGTGGCAAAGGAAGTCTCTCGGAGTTGAGACGGGACCGCAACACACCCGGCCGTGATTTAGGACTCGCCGGCTCTCCGCGCCGTTTCTGCCAAATGCGACAGCTTACGCTGCCGACACGATTTTCCAATATGAGTATGGGACGATAAAAGATTCCCGACCGTTGATTTCTACCGCCCCAAACTTGCTGATATGAGCGGCATGCTTTGTGTAACCTGAGCCTCCGAATCTGTCCCAGGTGTGAGAGTATTGGCAAAGAGAAGTGGTATAACCAACAACCTTTGCATTAGGCATTCTGCCTGATACTTGGCAGATCGTGTTTTTTTTATGGTGGATTACTGTGCAAAATTCTAGCTTGGTACCATGCGACCACCAGTTAGTCCCATAGCAAGGCCTCAGTTTTGAAAATACAGTAAGAGACTCAGACATATATTATTTGAGTCTCACTAATCAGACAACAGACAAGGACGGAAAGTTATGCCAATGGGCCGAGTGTCTTTGCCTGTCCTCATCAAATGAAGTCAGGTTACCAGTCTAACAATCGGTTTGACGTCTTTAGCCAATAAAATGCCGCAAATGTATTTACCAATAATTAGGTCATACGGTGGTTTCTTTACCAAAGTGGGTCAGTCAATTTTAATCTTCATTTAATATTCTTGATGTTTATTGAAGGTGCAGCGGAAAAGCTTAGGCCTAAATTAGAATTGCGAAAGTCCATGGGTAGTTCCTTGCTGTTTTTGAACTGGAATATTTGACACAATATTGAAATAGCGACCGTTTTTCATGGCTCTGTTTTATCAAGACATTCTGCGGTTACAGTCGTTAGTCTGTTTTAACGGCTCAGAAATTCTGCTCTAACGCTATAGGTCTCAAGTTTACAGAATCCTTAGTAACGGAATGTCTGCATGCGCACAAGCAAAAATCCTGGCCTATATAGCCCTGAATTATGGAATGTCTGCTATACGGCAGTTACTTGCGATCGTCACTCACTGGAGGCAGAGCAAAGAAATTGGAGCAAGATGACGTGGACTTATTCCAAGAAGCCATAAGCCTTCTCGGATGTAAATTGGAGGTAATATAAACTCATTGCTCCCTAGTATTAATATTCAAACCATTGTTCTTATTTGGGTACTCATCAGAACCATCGCCAGACAATCTCCCCAAGGCGCAGGATTACACCATCCCCATCCTTCAGAACAATTGTAAAAAAAAGTCAGCCGTAAAACAATCCTCTTCTTAACTCACACGTACGCACTTAGCATCCGGAGGCAGAACATAGCAGCGCTTAGTCATCACCCTCTTTCCCCCCGAGCCAGCGAGGCATCTTGGCGCTTGGTGAGCTATACCTCCGGACACGGTGCCTAGTCTGTCCTTTTTATCCTCTCCGAGTACCGTAGACCACACGGAGCCTAGCCCGGGCTATCTCGGTCTCCATTCACCGGTTTGTTGCCGAGGCATCGCCCCTGCAGCCAACTCTTGACTCTCTGACTCAGCTCTGCAGATCGCATCCTTCTTACATACAGACCCCCCCCCTCCATTCTACGAGTTCATCACCCTTGAATGTATTGCAGCGAGGCTTGTCTATTTTCGTAAGCACTGCGCACTCCCCTCTACTTTCTACAGAATTTCGAGATGTCATCAAGTTCTTGTCGTCGCCGTGTGCATAATGGATCTGTTCACTCTCGCTTGCGATTGACACAAATGCGTCTTGACAACTTACACGTCATGTGGTTTTCTACCAATTCTGCTGTTTCATAGAATTCAAAGCACGTTTCAATTCTTGCACTTTTCAGAACGAAGTCAGTTTGTATAATGTATGATTATTTTCTATAACAAAACTAGGCAATAGGCAAGCCTAAACTAGGCAATAGGCAAGCCTGAAGTCAAAAGTGACAGTCAGTCAGTGAGAACAGTGCTAAGGGGACACTTAGCTGTGCATAGCACACAAATTCTATTTAATTGATTCAGGATGGTTATTTACTGGAAATGTTATGCATCTGGGCTACACTGTGGTTGGATTTAGCCCATTCATTGGCGTTATACGGGGTTATCCTATATGCACCGATAGCACTGCCCAGGCCTTTTTACTAGTCTACAGGCAGTCCAACAAATGACAGTCTGTCGTCAGCTGCACAGACCTTAGTCCATGACCCTGCCCCTGTCTATCCCTCGGTCAGTCAGCCTGTCCGTTTGTCATTTGTTATTTTTGTCTCGGGTTGCTAGTCCGTCTGTTGGTCTTCCGTGCCCCTACGTTCACACCCCGCCTTGCGTGCCGACAATTTATACCGTCCCCACCCCTTTAAGGACGCGGTTGAGACCTATCCGCAATTCTGGAGACAGCTCATTAGATGCCACTAAGCACCCCTATGCCTTACAGGCTGTGGCGTATTAGGAAGGGGTGTAAAAATGGCAGCCATGGCACACATCCGGATAACATTGCCAGTTCGGAGGAACGGGTGTGGCTGAATTTTGTCCCGGTTACTTATATTCTTACAAGGATGGATTATACGAGTGAATTTTTTTTTTATCTTGCTCCTTGTTTTCATGCATGATGGTTGGTTCATAGACAGCATTTCACAGCATATCCATGCACGGGGAGAATGAAATGGTTGTCACCTTTGGCTGTAAGTAGGCCTGTAGCTGCAGGATGGCCACAAAGATGGACTGCAAAGATGTATGCCAAGATGGCTGCAAAGATGACTGCCAAGATGGCTGCCATCTTGGTAACCATAGATGTCTGCCAAGAGGGCTGCAAAGATGACCGCCAAGATGGCTGCCAAAAAGGCCGTCAAGATGGCTGCCAATATGGCTGCCAAGATGGCTGTCAAGAGGGTTGATTAGAAAGGATGTTTCCAAGATGGCTGAAAGATGCCTAAAAGGTTGCCAAAATTACTGTAAAAGTGTCGCTAAGTTGACAGCCAACATGGCTGTCAAGATGGCTGCCGAAATGGCCGTCGAGATGGCTGTCTATTTCGGCTGCCCAGCCGGCTGTCGATTGTAGTATGGGTCACTAAACTCCGCGCTTGATACGGCCATTGAAGAGAACATACAGTTGTCTATCGTGATAGCTGTCAAGATTTCTTGCAAATGGATCGCCAAAAATGGCTTTCAGAACACTGATTAGCATTCATGTCATCATGTTGACAAAAAAAGGTAGCAGTAAATATTGCTTCATGTCTATGTAATTTGTCAGCCTCTGACGCGCTCCTTGCGTGCGCATATTAGCTCATGTTTTCGCCTGCGTGGAATTCTAAACACCGTCCTGAGTGATACCGAGTTGTTTTCGCTTTGTCGATGCACGTACTGGCGCCTGTTTGCAATTCCACTCAGGTATCTCCGCAGCCTCTCAAGAACAACAAGGCACAGTGGTTCCCAGATAGGAAGTATGTTGTCTGGTTTATTTTCAGCTCGAATTAACCTGTGTCGACATTTTGCGGCCACTCCTTTTTGCGCTGCCCCAATTCTATTCCCGAAGTGTCGCAGTTTTGTAGGTTCGCTCAATAATGCCAATTTCTCTTTTGTATTTCTCTGCCACACGAAAATAAGCTAATTTTACGTTCAATTTCAGATTTTCTGGGCAGCTCTCGGGCTCCCGTAGTTCTCGCTGATTTGCATCGGAGATAATGATCGAGATGTCTTCTCGAGATCTATAAATACACCCCCGCCAGAAAAAAAGAAGGGAGAACAAAATGCGAATCACGTAAGTTTGAAATCAGCCGTCAAATTGGGCCAGCGATCCGGAACGTCAAATAACTTCCCCATCCGTAAAAAATGTTGACGCGCGTCTAGTAGTAGTACCGGCCTTGCAAACACCGGTGGCTGTTTCATGTCTTGCTTCCCTCGGGATCCTATGGGATGCTCTACATTTGTGACTTCCCGCGCTGTGTTTCCCTCAGTTATGTCAAGGTGGGAGGACTCAAATACAATGGTCGTCTGTTTGTTAAATGATCTACTGGACGGATAGTCATCTTTTTGATCTTATATAGGGCTGAGGAGATGGGGGTGACGAAATCATTCGGCTTAAGAACCAAGCAGTGTATGTGAATTGTACATATTGATAAAGAAGATGGCGATGCTATCACCATCTTAACCCAACAGACAACATGAACTTCATCTTTTTTCGTTACTTTTTGAACGCTTGGTCCAATCAACATGTTCAAAATTCAGAACTATCCAAATGTTTGCGAAATCATCAGCAAATCAGAATGCAGATACGATTGTTGGCTTTAGATTGATGACATTTCCATTGGCCGGTCGTTGGGCACTCATTGTTGATATTGGACACCTCGTGCTAAACAAAATGTTAGAACACAAATAGCCGAAATGGCGAAGTCCGATGTCGGATATGTCAGAAATGTTCCTGTGATTATATTATTTCCAAAAGGAGTTATTTCCAGACCTGACGTCAAACACTGAATGTCCCTGCCTGAAAAAAAATATCATTTAAAAAATGTTTACAGTCTATATAGGTTTGCTTCTTGATCCGAATTTTGTTTGATACAGTTACACTATCGACAGCAGAACCGTTTTCGTGTTCACTTCAATACACTTGACCTATTTGAATTGATATTCCACTTTGCTATACATCAGCGAGACTGTAATTGGATTGAGTATTGTAGTGACTTTGAAATTGAAGCATGCCCATGTGGCATTGACCAGCAGGTCAGACGATTGAAGAAAAAAAAACCACACGCTCGCCAGCGGTTCCCGCTTTTAATAAAACTTCTAATCCCTTCTGCTATTATTACAGTATTTTTGTCAAAATATGTCAGGCTATTCAAGACAAACCTCTAAGAAAAACCTCCTGCCTTGCTAGCTCACCACACAATGCAATGTCAAATCTAGGGCACGGGAAACAGCTGTTTTGATCGTTTGTATGAGCCGGGGGGAGCGGGGGAAGGGAAGCGAACGGCAGGCCATTGGCCAGACGGGGAGGAGGTCAGTATACTCCCCGGTAGCTGTGCCCTGAAGTCCCCGCTATACTTCATGCAAGAGGGAGAATGGTGCTTTGGAGGTGTCGATGGATCAACACGGGAACAAAACTATAAGTTGTGGAGGTGTTGCAACTATTGGGAGCAATGATTGTGCTGAAAATGGCGAAGATGGATTGTGGTTAACTGAAATGATTGGTTGAATCTTGTTGGTGTGTTCAAAGCTATAGTCAGCATTTCATGTTACTCATGAGACCAATGACATTGGTTGGTGAGTTGATATATCTGTGATGCTGGTTCAGCACTATTTTTCTCATTTTGTTGGCTGCTGTCCGAGTAGTTACATATGAGGTTATCCGTAAACATTTTCTTTTAATTTGTGATGCCTGTTGTCGGCGATGTCAGGATACCGGTGATTTTCTTGGTGGGTTTGATCGCACGCAAACTCTCCAAAGTAGGGCGTCAAGTTCTCTTCTCTCTGACTTAAAAAAAGGTTAATAATACTTGCGTTTTCGACGCTGCATTCTTGGGGGGTCATTTGATCATTGACATGATGTACACTAAAAAACCGACCAATTGTTGCTTTGGTCGAAACAACGACTGCCTATTTTCTTCCCGAAAGTTGGTAACAAACCAACAATCGGGTAAATGCCTTACCAATTATCGGGAATAATGAAATTGCATTTTATCTCTTTTGACACTGCTTTTTTTGCTTTTTGTTTAGCTTGCCAACCTTTTTTTCAGGCGAATCTGCGTTCTGAAGACAAACCCTTAATTCAGATTCGGGTGCAGAACATGTAAACAACTTTCTTGAAAACATAGCTATATCTCTGTTGAATGACAAATCATTCCCGTGTACTCGTGTAGCCTTTATAAGAACTATTTTGGCCCAACCACTATACCTCACTGCGCAACACAACCGCAAAATGGTCTGAGTGTTTCTCCCCAATTAGTGAAGAGAAGTTTTGACGAGACGGGCCCTTGAACTTCACTTGGTTCGCAGCGGCTCGGGTAAATAGCGTGACTGCAGCTTTCCTCGGTCGGGTTTATGGTAGGATGTTGTTGGTTCCGCGGCTGGCTCGATGATCAGAACTATTTAAGTTCCCATTAAGACGCGCCGGAGGAAAACATTGGCAGAAGTTCAAGTCGGCATTTCGGGAGGAAGACAAAAATCTTACTTGTTTGTTCAAAGGCATGAAGTGAAGTGGTTTTATAAGAAGTCTTCAAACTACATTGATTTTCATCTATCGTGTTCAATTAATTTCCATCATGGTAAGAGTGTAACATATTAAAAAAGACAGTGTGCAATAACCTTGGTAAAACACTGTTGGGCAATGTTATTTGGCCATCGTTAGTATGAAATCAGTTATTGGGTAAAGCGGGTACAGATTGACCAAAAATGTTCGGAAAATTTGCCCGAGAATGTGGTCAGTTGGTATGTCGACCAACACTGGGCAAAATAACAACCCAGTTCCCCAACACTTTTTGAGAAATTGTGTACTTATGACAACTCAAAGGTGTGGGTCGTTATAAAACCCATATAATTTATCACGGTTTCGGAGAAAACGTTGAAAAAAACTCTGTTTCTTTGCATCTGACGTGCCCAGTTTGTTTTTTCCTCCCTTAATGTATGCCATTTTAAGCTCTGGCAGGAGCTTCTACGTGTCACTTGGTGGTCGGTCGGTCAGATGGTCTGTCTGTCTGTCCCCGAAAATTGACCAAAAGTATGGTGTTCCATATGTGTAATCGGCGTCGCATTTTTCGGCGTCGCAATTTAAGCTCTGGCAGGGATCATTTTGATCGATTTAATACAAGACATTCACGTAAGACTTCTTGCAACATGGCCAGAGCTTATTGTGCACTCGCACTTGTTTTCTTTTGGGCTCGTCCGGGATGTATTTTGCATCGTCATGTCGTCGTGCCATCACCACTCTCTGTCGCAAACATCCCAAATCCCAAGAGTCGCACAATTATATTTGAAACAGATCCTATGTAAGTCGCCCTTTGTTTCGTTTGTATTTCAGCTCCAAATAATGATATCACAGCGGTCTTTCCTGAAATGTGGTTTTTATCCAAGTCGTCTCCTGTGCCCCGCCAAACAATTAAGACCCATCGATCTGTCAGTGTTTTTGAGGCTTTCAGGTATTATTCTATGCCTTTCCTCTTCATTCCCCGCCCGATGTGACAACAAATGGACTGACTGACTGGGACGCGTTTCCGTTCTTTGATTCTCCAACTTCCGCTGTTATCACCATGAGGGGTTCAACAACTTGGCAAACCAAAAACTTAATCGCTTTCTGGAAGCATATTAATCGCTTTCTAGAAGCATTCCGTGGACACGCTGTCCTACATTTGACGTCGCTGAACTTACCGATCGATGACTTGGTTTCATAAATTAATTCTCCCATTTTGTTTTTAACGAGAAGCTATTTTCTTTAAAAAAAAAACACCCCAATATTTCTAGCCACTCTTCAAATGTTTGAAATTAGCCAATATGTTAATTCTGTTTAAGACAACTGCAGTTAAATTAATTATAGAGCATTTTATACTTAAATAATGCGAGTTCAATAGAATTAAAAAGTGACGGAAATCTCGTTTATGTTCCATACCTTTTTGAACTTATCGTTCGCATCCTTTAAATTTATCGTTAAAGGATTTCAAAATCAAATTTCTGTGAGAGAGGTGGCTAAATGATATGAGGGTGGGGCTAAACGTAGCCGGAGGGGGGTCCGTACCTAGTGCCTTGTTACCTTGTTATTTTGCCTGCCTAAACACCAATACCTCATACAAATTTTACATTTCTTTTTCAACCTTATGTTAAATGTGTATAAACCGACTCGATAAAAATGTACAAGTATACAAATAACAAACATTATGTAAATGCGAACTGCAACTAAGGTTTGTCAAAAACGCAAAATCTAACAAACAATCAAAAAATACAAAACATCCCCAACCTACCTAAACATGACCGCATGCAGTATTGCCGGAAAACGATCATTCGCTTTAGTCTGCGTCATGTCGAACGTGACACTGGTACATCCTGGTATTTATGTTTCAACTACTTTTTTCCCCTATTAAAGACACGGATGTCAGTCCCACTGATATCAAACCCGTCCCATCCACCCTCTATCATCCAATGTTATTCTCGTGCGGATGTTGTGCGAATATCAGACAAATAACAACAGATAGGCCTAATCCAAAATGTGCAATCATAGACAAAAACTAAGAATAATAGTCCGCGCCCACTCTTTTTGGCAGGATGTCTTGCCGCGTCGGTGGGCGGGATCCCCGCGGTGCAGCGCGGGCGAGTGGTCAGCTGGGCCGGCTTCGGTGTCAAATGACCGACTAGTGCAGTGAACCTCATGGTGCCGGAACTTGAGGGTTTCAAGTAAACAAAGGGGTATTGTTATTGTGACGGAGGCACTGATTGACAAAGTGACAATGAACTTGAAAATAGCGTGCTTCCTCTTTCATCACGGGGAATAATTATGACGTGTCATAGCTATTGTGCAATCCAACACTGCTCTGGTATAGTTTCATTATTTGGATCCACTGCAGCAATGCTTTACGCACGAAATTGGTTGCTAATTATACCTCCGCCAAGGAGGTTATGTTTTCATCGGATTGGGTTTGTTGGTTGGTTGGTTTGTCTGTTTTACAAGATAACTCAGACAGTTATGGACGGATTTACATGAACATTTTTTGTTGGGGTGGTCCTTGGTACAAGTACAAATTGATTAGATTTTGGAATTGATCTGGATCTGGGTCTGGATCCAGTATTTTTTTAAAGGATTCTTCGCCATTAATGCGAGTATTTCTTTTGGGCATACTGACAATTGTACTGGGAACTGTTTAGCCTTGGCGGAGGTTTGCGCTCTCTGAGTGCTTTCTGGTTGTTGGTTCGGTAAAAAAAAATAAACCACCCAGAATCGTCATTTCAGGCTGTCTGGCGTAAGAACGATGTTTAATAAATTCACAAAATTCTAGAACATAACTTGCAAACCTTGAAAGTTGGTTTACAATAAATTTCATGTATCATATTACATGCTCTGAACATATTCCAGACAGCGCTTTGTAGTACCCTTTTTCCTTTTGTATCAACCTCGTTATATATGTAGCTCACGTAGACCCTAAATGTATGCATTTAATCGAGTAAATTGTTTAGAGGTCTGTTAGCTGGTGGGCAGACCAATAATCGTCGGCATTTTCTGCCGTTCTGCTCCATCAAGTTCGCCACTGTCAACCCTGGGCAAACGGTAATCGATGCCCGTGCTCGTGGAGAGTACACGGGACTTGAATCCTTGGAAGAGAAAAAAAGTGCCCGAAAAATTGGGCATTTTGGAGCACTCAACAAATCAAGTGATGGAGGGGTATAGGTGTCCATGGCTCCAGGACTTCTGAAACAGTATCCGGCGAAAAACAAGATCGATGAATAAAAAGGTCGAGTAGGAATTGATGCTCATCCTAAAAGGTACGAATTAGTAGGGAGGACTGGTGTTGCTAAGTTCCATCAAGAATGAGCAGGCACGTAGGCGCGTATCAATATGCATTAAAATGTGAATCACTGCACAGCCTTCTAGCTATATAGACTCGTCATCGTGGAAGTACAGATGGCTAACCCAAAAGAATATGATCCGATGCTCATTGCCTTGTAAATCGCATGAGTGTATGTTTGGTCATCGCTGACATTACCACTTGTGGAGGAGACTAGTTGCCTTGAGGGTGTATACACATTTTAGGATGGGGATTGTTGAGTTTTGATAAAGTTTATGAGAAAGAGAGTGAAATGTCTGACGTCTATAAGGACTTTTTTGCAGGGATGTGGTTTTGAAGGTTAGGCCTAACTGCAACTGATGAAATGAAGGACCAAAAAGTTCTCCTAAAGATGAATGTTATTATTTAAGATCGTCCGCACCTGCGCTGATGAAAAGGGGGACATGATTTCTCAAGTGGGCGTTAACTAGGCACGAACTCTCTGTGTCCACCGGTAAATAGGAATCGTCACAGAATGTATTCACGAGTCGGCCATAATAAATTGAAAGAGAGGTAAACTCTTCATTTGTGGAACTTGCGAGTAGAAGTGAAGGCAATGAAATAAAAGTTCATTAATACCAGTCTGCTCTGATGAATATTTTTAAATGTGTGATTAAACATACCCTAATGTTTTAAAGGGAAAATACAACATTTGCAAACATCAAAAAATAAAACTACTAAATTCTTTTGAAAAACCTCGCTGGACTGTTAGTAAATGACAGTCTAACGCTGCGCATCCTGTAAAATCATGGCACCTGGTAAACTGTCATTTTCAAGAAAAGTGGTATTTTCGTATCAATTTCCGGCTGGTCGGCCTACCAGCGCTGGTAAAAAACTGGCTTTTTTTCAAATACTGGCCCCAATTGACCATATTTAGTTAGTCCGCATTTGTTTGCAATCGATTACACATCTACGAACGGGAACAAGCCAGCTAGACTGGTTCCCTGGCCTTACAATTTCCCAACGTCTATAAATTGCCCCGTTTCATCTTAAATGGAGTCAGGGAACCAGACTACAGGAAAATGATTGTTTTTCTTGGTTTTTATAGCATGTACGACCCAAAACGTCAAAAAAAGTCAGTGTAACAATATTTGCTATATATTACCAACCCCCAAATTCATCCATTTCTAAAAAATAAAACAAAAGCAAATGATGTATATTCCCTTTAATCCACATTTAAAAAAAAATGAAAATGAGGCTTGGAACGCCTTCCAATCATAAATAGTCTGGCACCATCCCATTCAACAGTTTACAATTTATAAAAAAAACATTCGGGGTACTCGATCAAAAATGACTTCCTCGTGGATAAGGTCTATTGACTTCAAATCTTGGAGGTGGTGGAAGAGCCACTCCTTTCTACTCCTTCTTCAAAAAAGCCTTCAACAAAGACTGGATAACAACATAATAATTAGACCAAAAAAACTTCAAAACTTCGCTTTGCTTTTAAATTGACAGGTTTTTCGTTTGTTTTCATATTTTATTCAGCACCATCGGCGTATAACCACCCACCAACTAATTTTTTAAAATAATTATAATGAAACAATGTTGATCATAATAGCTTCAATTGATTATTTTGACTACTTTATGTTTTTTCCCCCAAGATTTTGGAATTACCTTTATACCAAACAGCAACAACATTGGTCCCGCGGCATGTCAATTTCAAAACACTGTTATGAAAACATTTATACCAACATTATACATTTGATTGATTTGGCTATTACAAAACACTCTGCCCCGCCAGGCCACGAAAACGACTCGTCATATCCTGGACACACCCGAAAATCATCTGTTTTAATTCATGAAAATGACAACTGGAAATTCATTGCAAAAAGTGGGTCCGTTTTGTTTTTTGCAAAAAGGATACCCTTTTTTCATGGCCCGGCAGTGGTCAAGGAAGAAATTTTGGCTTGTCAGTGCCAAATAGCCTTTATGCAACGAACGTTTTTACAAGAATTTTTTTATTGAAACCAGACTCTTTTACAAGAGTCTGGTTTCAATTTTTTGTTAAAGTGAACACCAAAATTTGTGTTTTTGTTTCCGACAAAAATTAAAATACTGAATCAAATTACTCCAGTTTGATGGTACCTTTTTACTCAATGATTATGAGTTCTGTGAGCAGTTACTCTGTGATATCAAACAACAGCAACTCACATTTCTAGTGTTGCAACTCACTTCTAACTGCTAACCATTTATGACCAATCAAGGGCTGTATTATACACGACTTGTGTTTGTTGGATTTCTTACCAGCAATGCTATTGGCCAGCTACCATAAACATGTACATTTTGCGTCCAGCTTGAGTAGCACACATCTGAAAGCATGGCTTTATGATGGTTCCTTATCGTTAGACTGATACATGGTACTAGACTGAGAAATGTCACGAACTGGGAGCTAGCTGTTCACATCGGGATAACAATGTGCTTGAGCGATGTCATCATTTGCCTTAATCAATCAACTTACTTCTAATAGACACACCGTTTCCATTAAGCATAAGTAAGAGCTGTCCGTTATGATGTGGTCCATGGGTTTTGTTACCAATGGGGGGCAAATGGCACCGACACTTTCGTCTCTGTTACCATTCGCTCCGTCTGGCGTACAAAATGTCATGGACTATATCAAAGCGGACAAAAAACATGTTGTAGTCTACCATTTACGTGACGACGTGTGGAAACCCTCCATTCATGTCGTATCAGTCATGCGTAGACCCAACACACAATGGCTTGAATCAAACCCTTGTATGTGTATTCTTTAAATCTATATACAGGAAACACAATGTTTACTTAATAGAATCCTGCAACAATTTGTTTTCTCCATAGTTGATGTCCTGGTCTTGCTGACTAAACGTGGTTTTATTGCACAAAGTATAATTCTGCCACGTACGGCACGTATTCTAAAGGGTAAGAAATGTTCTGACGAGAATGGTAGGTGATGGTACCGGTGACGTCATGCCCAATTCGCAACAAGGGTATCTCGTCAAGCGGGTAGGACATTATAAATAAAACTTTAAATTTCATTTCGTTAATTTGTCACGACAGAACACTAGGCCTACACTTTTGAGAGAGTGACTGGTTCGACTTCAGAGTCGTCAAGTAAGCCACAAGTCGATCATAGGTCAAATCAAACATCATGGGACAGAAACGGGGGAGGGGGAGGGGGATAAATGGTGCACAAACGCTTGATTACACTTCAATTGAAAAGCTTGTTACTGGACCTGAGACTGAATGACTTATGAATGACTTATGATTGACTTGCGATGATTTTGTTGAGAATTTACTGCAAGTTCAACTCGCGTGTTAATCCATAATGCGATAATTATTTGAGGGGCACATTGTAAAATGTCTAAATTTGAGTGGAAACTATGCACACATGTTGATTTAAATCGTTCATTGGCTTGGTTCTCTAATAAACATATGTTGTAAAGAAAACAATGAAATCAACCTATTGCATGAATCACCGTCAGGATGGCAGATGTTTTGTGGCCAAAAAAACACCGCATCCTCCCCTAGATCAATCAAAAAGTATCAGGTCTGAACCCCGGAATACGGAAGACCGAGGAGCACGTTGATTGGAATCAGGACTTGGCTGTACCTTAGGGGGGTCAGTGCAAAAGCAATGTTTCAGGTCATGAACTCACAACCGACCGGGATCTCGGAAATAGGGGTACGTCCGGTGGGAATAGTGGCCCCTTACTTCTTTTCCCCCCGTCGGCCATGCATTGACTACTCGTCGGCTCATGCTCAAGAACCTGACGCGGATGCAGGTTGTCAACGGTGCAGTCACGGTTGGCAACTGTGGACCTCACCCCATTACAACAGAACTGCACAGGCAATTCCAAAAATATAGCTAGTTGGCCTAAAATTAAGACCAAATACTTTAGACCGATTGCAAGATAAGGTCGTCATCCTTCGGGACAATATAGCCCAAATGCATTAATTTCAAAGCTAAGTATATTTCATTCTTCATATTACGATTCCTTGTACTACGCAAACTCTTCTATTCCGAAAAGTTGACCGATGTGACAATGTGCTTTTGCACCGACAATGATGTGTGTGTGTTTTTTGCGTAGATTTATTCCCGTCTTAGTGCAAAAAATCCCAGCTGTCCGATAAAAGTACGTAGGCTATCTGTAGAAAAGATGTTGTCGTGAAAAGTCTTGCAGGTGTGTGAAGCTCAAAGCAATGTAAGCCCATAATAATTAACCAAGATAAATCGCAGAAATGTGACATAGTTACAAACACTCCCGTCTTGTTTTTCCTTCAAATTTTGTCTGCCATTTTGAATTCACAGGCTTTATTAATTTTGTGCATTACAGCTGTACAAAGAGCCCAATGGTGTTAGTGAGTGATTTCAGTTTCTTGCAAGCCATTTTTTTTTTGGTCCAAAGCCCGATTCCGAATGAACCAATCACTGACAATGTTACATAGACCCCGGACGTTCGTGACATATGACCTTTGTGCACATCCTCGTCCAACAAGTATCAATGCCAAACATCGGCCTAGCAACGGTTAGGGGCCTTCAAATCTGTGGAATGAGTACCTGTAGTTGAAATACGTGTTGACATGGGGATACAAACAGGGGGGATCAAAATGCAGGATTAAGAAATGCAACGGCACTCCACTGATCGTATTTTTTTAAATGACCTTAAATACCACTTATAGTGTCTATATTTAATGGAAAGAATGTATTATGAGATATACCTGTTTTTTAATGCTCTTCTTTATACCCGCAACAACGAGCAGTTTCTAATGCAATTTAAACCAATCCACATCCGTCTGTATGTAAACATGAACCGGAATGGCGCCCCAAACGCCTTCATCATTTACGCAGTAAAAATACGAATCTATCGTACACGCGATTTTCACATAGACCAAGTGTGCTCAAAATGCTGAATTTGTTTGCTTATTAAATTGTTGTAAATATGGTAAATATAGATACATTGTACTGATTTTTTTTTTTTAAAGAAGCATACGCACACACATTGTATTTATATCTGTTTCGTCTTCAGACTTTACAACATTGAATGAAAATGCACCACCACTGGTTAGATCATATTTTTACCAAAAACACTTATCTCGAAATTCGTTACGCCTTGAGCCTAGAAGCTTAGGTATGAATTCAATATGTCACTTCTTTCACCCCAAATAATCAGTAATAAAATTTCGAATTTACACATTATTTGGGATACAAAAATTGAGCACATTTATCTTTTTTTCAGATGTAGATTATACCCTAAGGATGATAATCAACGACACATTCATATACAGCTTAATATAACAAGAGTAGATAATATACCATATCATGTTTCAGTAGGAATAAAAGAATGACCGGCTTTTCAGTCACGTGATATACGTGGCTGCACCTGTGCTATATCACCTGGCTACTCCAAAAGACCAGTTGACTGAACCCCATTTCGTTACCAAACAGAGATCAGGCTTATGATTCGCGGCCATCTTGGTTTAGTTACCAGAAGGCAAAGGGAAGGTACTAAGGAGAGATAGGCGAGGTACCAGTCTAACCAGTTATGAATGTATATGTGAAGAAACTCTTTCGCATTTATGCAGTTGGCCCTCCTTTGGTTACATTTCAAAGATTTTTGTAGTCTATGCCTGTTATTGGTGACAAAAATGGAGTGTCAATTAACTGGCCTTTTATGAATGGTAACCAGGGTCGTCTGCAGTCCAATCAAGCGAGCCTTTTAGCGTGGGTACCAGTTTGAGCAGCCTGTAACCCATAATCCACAATCCTATGAACGTTCCGAGTACACATGTGTATAGTTGGAATGCTCCACAATGTTGCGGCGGCCATGTCCTTTGCTGTGCTGGCCATGCATGCCTTGCTATCCGTGGTTTGGCAGTGTTGCGGAAGATGGAAGTCCTAGCATTATTTCACGAACAGAAGACTCAAGATGTGTACTACGGGTGCTTCGGTTTGCGTGGTATGAACTCCGTGACACGAGTGCGTCGCTGTGCACAACAAGATGTCATCACGCGTGCTCAACAGGCCGTTCTCACAAGCATAATTATATGGTCCCACTTCGTCCAATCCGGTGTCGCCACGTGTTTTTCGTCACCAAGCCAGCGTAATAAATAAATACTTCTTCGAAGTCATTTGGTACAATATTAATTTACAATGATATAAATTACCAATCTTCATATAAAAATATCGTTACACTTTATATACATAAACTTACATAAGCTAGTTCTTGAGGGAGGAGGAAGGGGAGAATATTGGTCCGTGGCAAGGCGGACGATTGATGCGTGTGACGTGGTAAAAACATGAATTATTCATCAGCTGGCTGTGTCCTCGTTCCTTGTGGCGTCCACGTTCGTCGCCAGTTGCCGAATCAACTCGTAGAAGCTATAACTGTTTGCCGAGCTCATGGAGGTATCATCGGCGGGATTGTCCTCGGGCAGGGGCCGTTTCAAGAACTGTACGGACTTGACGCCCGGCCGAGTCCGGTGAGCCGGCATGGCTTGTCCGTCCTTATTGAATCCCAGGTACATCTCGGTTTTCTGGACCAGTCTCAACTCCGTGTAGGTGTTCCTTATGGTTTCCGTAAAGACACACGATACACTGCCTTCTCTCTTGATCTTCTTCTGGGAAATGGAAGGGGAAATAAAAGAGGAAAGGTTTGTAATCAAAATCACTGCGTTTTCAGTTTGCAAGTTTTATGTCACTCTTATAGAGGTCCCAGAGTTGTCAAGGTCTCTGGGTCAAAATTACCCGGAAAATGATCAAGGTGAGTGTCGTGTTACCCCGTAAAGTATCAGGTCGAATATGACCCGGATTCCGGGGGTAATCAGACCCGGGACTTTTTTCAGAGTGAACAAATGTTAAAAGGAAGCTCAGCTGACTGGTTGTTCTTTCATTCAAGGAGCCTGAATCTATATAATTACACTTGCCGTAGAGATCATTAGGGGTACGTAAATGTATTCTCTCCGACCACGAATTGGTAACTTCTTCATCTTTGAATCTGATCGGGCTATTGCTGTTATAGTATTCTGCATTTTAAACGCAGTTAAATGTTCACACGTCGCACTGTATAATAGTTTAACAAAGAAAGATAATACAATGTGGTCCCACAACTAAAATAGTTCAAACGACATACCTCTGCAGTTTAATTGTTGAAAGACAATCGTATGCATCTTAAAACAGAAAAAAATACAGTGCAACAAGCGCCAGTGAACGAGTGGCAAGCAGCAACTATGTCTTGAAATGTCTCAAACACTAGATCATTGGCAATCGAAATAAAAGATCGAACTGTTTTGTATTGTGGAAACATCAGTTTACAAGAAATCCTAGTTAAGGTGACCCCATGTAAGTCCTTTATGGTTCAAGTGGTTGTGAGATGAGCTATTGAACATCATTTATCATAAAGGCAAACAGAGATTTTGGAAAGGCATGCAAAACCACGCGATTCCGGAGGTTGTGCATGCCACCGCAAACCTTCTGACCGATTTAACCTCGGCCAAACGGTTTCATTCACTTTTTTCTCTTCAGTTTTACTCCCCAACAAAACGCCGTCACACCGGGGTGGTCAGACCAGACGAAAGCCCGACAAATCCATCTGGACACCTGACCAATTAAACAGGGAGTATCCAGCACGGCCCGTCTGGTGCGAACAAGGGACGTTGATGGCCGACAAGCCCCTCTCAGACCACTGCGCGCTAACACATGTTCGTTTTTATCCCAGAATTACCCGACAAGAGCTGACGATATTATTCGTAACACAGAGTGTCGGGAGACTGATGTTCCTGCCTTAGAAAACTACCTGAAGGACGTTGGATTTAGGAAAGTAAATCGGGCATGGACAACTTTAGAATAACGAGGAGTCTTTTGTGTATGAGGAATGCTACGCTAAACCAGTATACAAAATGGTCTACGTACATGTACATCCAGTGTATATCCTTCTACATTATATAGTCTGCATACAGGGATACCATTCTATACTCATAAGAAAAGTCCTTAGTCATGTCATGAATATGCCTCAACTTTTTTCAGTTGAACCCACTTTAGTGAATACGGAGTTCACGTTTATGTCAAGGCTTCTTCAAAATGTATACAGCATCCGGGTTTCAGTCTCTTTATTTCCCGCTTGTTGTGCCTTGTGGAATATAATCGTGCCACCAAAAAACATGAGAATGTAAGGAAGGAATTCCCTGTTGGTCAAGTCGTGATTAGCTTTCCTTTGTTTTCATTTTGGAATTCAGTGAAACAAATCACTGCCCAAGCAAGTATTTCACTGACCCTTCAACCAGGATATCACCGAAACAGTTGAGTTGTGAGGCTCAGACATCTCTTTCTATTCCGAAAGGAAAAACTAAACCTTGTATCATTATAAGTTGCACTGTATTCAGTGTACATCCCTAGTTGGCCACATGTAACGTAGACTATAGCCCCGTGGGCCAGGGTTTCACTGATCCAAGCCCCTTCACGGTGCAGGCTAAATAGGCCCGAAATTGCCAACGCTGGACAAATCACGATTTGCATGCCCTCACATTCTCCGGTCAATTAGAACATTTTGAGGACCATGAACTTGAGGGTTTGTAAAAAAAAAAGAGGATGGAAGCCGTGCAGAGGACTGCGAGCTCGCATAAATTCAGTTGAAATTAGGCCGTGCAATGGCTCCACATGTTGCAATGGAGCGTGCGTCCCAGTTTCAAAATGGCGATGGGCTTCAGAACTACTTTTAGCGGTGATCATCTTTGGATGGAATTTTCTCCCAAAAGTCATTGGTTAACCACCAAACAATTGAACTGAAAATGAAAGATTGTGAAATAACTTTCAATTTGATGTGTGTCTCAAACACCGTGGTTAGTTGTATTTTTTTTAATAACGTTGGGAAGTGTGCGTAATTATCACTGAGGTTTATGGCAGTCTATTTACTGGTCTCGGCAACCTATAAAATAGCGCAAGTCTTTCAACACTCTCTTGAGTCTAGCTTCCTGTATACCCACCTACCCAGCTATGTGCTTTCCGCGCATTTAACATACTCAATAAAATCAACTGCAATGACACCAGACCAATGTCGTAAAGAGGAGGTTGGGAACTAGACTTCTAAGACTTGAGACTGAATTTGCTTCTGCAACGCCATTAATGCCTGGCCTAGATTTTTTTGGTAAGCAACTAGGAAAGATGTGGTGTCCAAACTTGTTCAGTTACTTTTGTTAAAGTAAAGGCGAACAAAATGACAATGAAATGCTCGCATTGATACCCCTTTCTCAGTTTCTATACCTGAGGGATGACTTAAACTTTCGAGCTAAACATGCAATGGATATGGCACTCTGCTAAATGCGATAGATTTCAAATATTATTGAATCTGAAATAATGTTCCCGGGGTGCTTGGGTATCAGCTTCATCCCGAAGCTACGGCTCCATTTTCATCCACCGATGATCCACTCACAAAAAAAATAGAGGGTGAGCCGCAGTTCATAATGAAAGAAGCCGTAGAAAAACCCGAAGCTCACCCCGGGCCGGGCGGAACCTACCAGACTCAACCAACAAAGTCGCCCTTGTTGTTTTTGCTGGGAGGAACAGGGGAGGTCTGGTTTCACAAAAGGGTTAAAAAAAACCCGTCAATTTTGATAATGGAATTAAAAGTAGAAAGCAAAGAAAAGCACAAGGCTCTGCGGGCCGGAGCGGGACAGTTGGAGCGCGAATTGTCTTTAATTTAGCGCCAGACGACTCTTTGCCCGAGAGCAGATTGGGTTAGAACGGTGAGCTGTAGGAACTTATAAACGTTGGGCAATTAAGCGCACTTCCGTCGTGGTAATCGACACACGTGTATGGCCCAGTGGCATTGATGTATTCAGTGTAACTCCGTGTGTATTACCTTGCGATATAAAAATGAACATGGAGCACAATACGTACTGAATATTTTCTCTGTATAATGGGAAATATCTTTTCAGCTTTTCAAGGGTCTTCCATATTGTGAGGTTTGATTTTTTAGCTCTGCGTTCAAGAAGAAACCCGATAGCGTCTGAAGCTGTTCCCTCAATAAGAATAAAAGAGATCCTTAACGATCGCAACTTGACTTGACAGCATTGTACAGCTGGAAGCTGGAACCAAAATGAATAGTATGGGACCAGCATACCATGCAATAATCAATACGACATGAAAACAGGGGGAAAACATGCAGCCATGGTCAGCAAGGAACAAAGTGGTCTATATGCACAATGCACTTGGTATAGCCACGTTAACAACTACTACAAATTGAATAGCTGCAGTACCAATAATGACCGTTGTGATAGAGTCTACAGACGTCAAACCTTTACCAGACCATAAACTTTGTTAGTAGTTGTTGTCGACTCGCAGGCCGGAAAAAGGACCACCATTTTTTGTCAACTCCGTCACACGAACGAAGACATGTACTCGTACTGAATCCCTTCAAGATCCCACGTAATTCCTCCATGCGTAAACGTAAGAAACCCATGTTTTTGGGCGCATTTTTGTTTTAGTTGAAGGTCCAATGTCATGACTTGTTAGTCCCTTTAAAACGAAGATGAGACAGTGATTTTCGCTACAAGGATGCAACCGTTGATGGTGCGTTGACACTTAACTAAGCACGCCATCAGAGGGGAAGTGATGGGGCAAATTCTCGAGTGAAGCTGTGTAACATGACTGAGTGCAGCAGTTTGAAGCCAAACCTATCATTCCTATACACGCTATGAGCGACAACACAGTGACTTACGACTGAAATAAAGTACCAAAAGCTTAAACAAAATTCTGAGTGTATATGCCCAAACTGTTAAAGGTTTTACACTCGCTATTCCCAATTTCTTTCTCATAGTGCATTTGGATGAACTAATGGTATTAAACTAAAGATGACACAAGTTTTTGACTGTGCAACGTTTGACGGTAAGGGTTTACACCACCCGCCATCTTGCCATTAAAAACCACACAACAGTGAGTATGCAAACGTTGCAGGCGGTCTTTTCTTTCACAAAGGGTAGAAAAAAAAGAAGAGGCGACAATAACGCTTTGGTGTAAAAAAATTCTTTCCCTTTTCATGCGATATAAATACGCAGAAAATACCCACAAAAGATACAATATAAATGTCAGTGTAGGCTATTTCACAATATTTTGATTGATGAACGAGAGAACGACCTCAATACACCCGGAAAAAAAACTACAGAGAGGGGGAATTCCCTTTAAAGGCCAAAGAAAAAGTACTCACCCGTCCTACAACGAGTCCCTTTTTGTTGATGCACAAGAAATATCCCGTGTGTTCCCCTTGAATCGTTATCCGGCCGTCCAGTGAATCCGACCGAATTATTAGTCTTGCTGGAGGAACAAGGAAAAAGACAACAAATATGAATATGCATGAGCCTACAACAATTATTTACATGCATAATGATAAGGTCGCATTCAGCAGATTGAGAATTTGAACACAATACGAAATAAGGCTGGTACCCCGATAGTCAGTGGTGTACTACCCTTTAAAATCAGAATGCCAGTGTCAACTTGGCCCATGCCTCTGCCCATCTATTTATAATTCATCGTATTTTCCCAACATCTCCAAACATAACTGATTATTTAGAACCTGAGTGGTTGCCGTTTGCTGGCTATGATCTGGTGGAGTGGAGAAATTTGCCAAATGTATCTCACAAAATGGACAGTGATATTGAATTGTTTACAGGTTGGCTAGCATTGCGACAAAATGGCGACAAACATTGCTGCTTGTGAGAGTGCATCTTTTTTTTTTTCAATTTGTAGACAAGGGCGAATAAAACGCAGTAGACACACGTACGAATTCTGAAATCTCCCCATGCTTGAAAACAGCACAATACTCTCATATGCACACGAACATGAGACGCCTATCCGACAGACAACTGTTTGGGATTTTTTTTTGGTCACACCTCGATGTTAATGCTGAGAAGAAAAAAATGCGGCAAAATACATTTTCCCCCGTCCACCAACCCCAACAACCTGCACTCCAGCATATGACCTCTGGTTTAATGTAAAAAAAAATCAGACTGTCCTTATAATGGTACTAGCTGCTCGAGGAAAGAACTGAAAAAATATGTCCTATTTCCAGAAAATAGCAGTCTGCAGTTGATTGTGAGAAAGCAAGTGTACAGGAGTCGTCGGCGACGACAGCTCTTATCTGTAATCGCACGCTCTTATCAGCCCAGGAATGTCACAGTTATTGCCCATTATTACCGACTAATAACGAGGAAAGGAGGTCAAGAGAGGTCAACCAGGAGACCGCCATCAAAATACGACAAAAACAAAAATTGGCAGTCAATTGCCCGCCAGCCAGTCCACCAAATACACCCATATGGATCCAACCACTTGAAACGAGTAGAAAGCTTCACACTGCGGAATAGCCCCGGGTCCTAGACCCTATCAGATCGAGCGATCGAGAAGCAAGACCCGGTTTTAAACCCTAACTCTGAACAGAGCTTCCATCAAATTTGGACATCAATAATAGGATAATTTTTTTCAGTTTCTTTTTTTTAACGGGATTCTGACCGCTATGTAGGTCACGATGGAAAGTGAACCACTTGTGTTTATCTGGACCGACTAGTCTCTTCTATTGGGGTTAATGGGGACAGTTTCTGAAGACTTTAGGAGGTTGTGGCGGCGGCAAGACTCGAAAGTGACCTTATAACGCTCGCGATTATCAGGATGTGCGGTGTCAATATGGCGCTGGACAATGACTATCAGTGGTCGACACAAGACTTGTTGACGTCAAACGAAGTCTATACCTTCACTGTAGACTTCAGCCTTTGTCAGAAATACTATTCACTGCCTTGATTGGTTGATACAGAAATCTGTGTTCGGGCTTGTTGGTTCAAAATTGTTGTTCAAGAATGTTTTTATGATCTTGCTTCTGAACAATAATGAACCCCATTTATTAACCACCAGCTCATTGATGCAATCTACAAACAAGTTATCAAAATGTGTGCCAGACCTAGACAGACATGCCTTTGATCAGAAGCATCTGCGATGGTGATCATAGAGGTATGAACACACCATGACACTGTGAATATCTCCATGTTTCTGTCGTAGTTCTCTGTTCGACCCGACTCAACCTTTCCCTAAAATAATCCACGATCGCTCTTTTGGTACAACACTCGACGTTATCTGATCTGAACTATCCAGTGGTTTGTTTCCCCTGAGCCCTTACCACTACCGACCCCCCTACCTGTTGTCACTGATCTGACCCTTCAGCAGGTCACGCGCGCCTCGTTAACTCGCGGCGGCATGCCTCGAGACCCGCCGGTATGTGACACAGGCCAGGTATATGGCATAAAACAACCTGTCAGCGTAAGACCGGTAGCCACCCACCGATAACACTGCAGAGCCATCTGCAGGTTGGCTGTCGTAGTAGTGGTGGTAGAAGAAGGTGTCGTGTTTATCGTCAACAGGTGCAGAGTTAATTGATTGGCAGTAAATGTTGCAACCAGCAACGTGTCGCTGCAGTTTTCAAGATCCCGGCTTTTGACAGTCTCAAACCTCCTAACAAATCCGACATGCAGGGTTAAAAGAATAAATAAAACAGGCTAACAAAAATCATCCAACCTTGAAACAGTCCCTACTAATTTTACAGCGAGCGAAGCGTAAACGATTTTGCGGTACTGTTGAACAACAAAACAAGAAAAAAAAACACTCCGTTTTCAAAGGCAGCACCGCCTGCATGGAAAAACCCTCGTTTCTGTATCCCATGTGATTAGATCGCCCAAATCAAACACCACTGTAATTTGAAAAGCTTGATGAGGTACGCGATCTTATTCTGGCATGTCTCCACTACTAACGAGGTAGGCCTACTACCATCCTCAGGTTGCCTTCCACTGTTTTTGTTGAAACTTGTAAATCGGACAACTGGGATGTTTACGAAGACTTGTAATTAGTTTACTGTAGCCAGTGTATCACAGGCATTGTGGGTTTGAAAGATTTGCGAGGTAGTGTGTCTCTTCTAAAGCAGAATGAAGTGACTCTCTCAAGGCAGTTGCGTCTATTCTCTGTACACAAAGGAAACAACTCAGTTCAATAGCAAATTCATCTCGATGGCGAATTTCATGGCGATCCCTATTTCTCAGATGTCTCTCGCATGCAACATCAATTTTCAGGAGACGCCTGAAACATGGTGGGCGAGAAAGGGGGCGTTAAAGCCTACCACGCCCCCAATGCTAGACCCCTCGACACGCAACATTTCTCTCGGCTACAGATAAGAGACCCAATTAGCAAGATACAATCTGGGTTATCACAAAGCTCTGTCAGCGGTATGGCTGGCAAGCTCAAGCCGTGTTAATTCTAGCTTTCATGTAAATGATTTTTTCCCCGGTCGGTGACGTCAGAGAGACACCTCTGATGGTTGCTATTTCAGAAAAAGCGACGATGTACGCGCGCTAAATTGCCTGCCTCATCCCCGACTGTGAATCGAGATTGCCATCTATGGAGTTTAGAGGAAAAGAATGAGCAAGCGACGAGCACTGATATGACGTCACCAACCTAGAAGTGATGGATTCTGTCATCGTTATCATCCTCCCACTTGTTTGATGTTTGGTTGGGAGATATCAACGGGCGGAAACGTCAGGGGACTATGTTTGTTTTCAAGATGTAAATAAGATGGGCATCGGATGTTCTTGAAAGGGCTTGGTATATTTCCGCTCGCTGGTGTAACATTAACAGTGCATGCTAGTTTTTTTTTTCTGGGGGTGTTGAAATTAGGGACAGAATTGCGAGCCGTGTTCTGTGCAGTATGTTAACACACGCTGAAACCTCTGAAGATTAATTTCGGTACTCTTTACAATTTTTCGTTTTTGTCTGGCATCCTGTTTTCTTCGCGTCTGACCGACTGCAGGGTCTCATTGGGTGGCCTATAATGGAGGTTGATTGCTTGTCCAATACACTTTCCAAGGTTCAACTCTTTGTTGGTGGAAGGGAAGCCCTGCCTTGCCCCAAAACCACAAAAAAAATACAATTTTGTCTTTTGAGTCACGGCGAGATGTTTTCTTTAGGTTGTAAAGGATCTGCTTTTAAAAGACATGCTACACGCGCACAAAGCCAACACACGATGGGAACGTAATTATTTTCTCTTTAACTGTGAGGTCTTAGCCTTCATCTATAACAACAATTCACTGAATAGTCGTCGAGTTTGGTTTAACAGCCATGCGACCATTTAGATGACCGTATTTCTTCCTTCATCTTATGGGTTATGGCATCTATTTCTTCTACAAAACAAGATAATCCATGTCCACAGAAACGATCCTTTGGCATAAAACTATTCTTAATAATAATCATTTAGAGTGAAAAAGCTTTTGGACCGAATTTTTCACTTTTTTAAAAACATGATTCGGCACACTGAGTCAATATTTGCGTCCAGGGGAAGTTGTGGCAACTTGGAAAGTCCCCTAAAGTGTAAATACGCATCCGCCGCCTGTTTCTAAATCCGGCCTTGCCAAACAGTTTAAGTTGGCACACATTATTACGGATTAAGCGCTTAATACAACACAAAAGAGGCCCAAAATCTCGTGAACGTAACACCAACTGTACAGAGGTAGAACTGATTCAAATTCCCTGGCCTTGCAAACAAATAGCCGAGACTGGAGGGCATATAGGGGCTTAAAAGATCTTCGATCACGATATCTGAACCGACTCTCAAAACGTCTATACTACCCGCTGCCTCCACAATAACATGTTTGTAACACTTAAAGCTCAAAGCTGTTTTTCGGGGACTAAACTCTCGGTTCTCACGAAAACTGAAACTTTGAGAATCGCGTCTAATGACAGCTATAGTTCCGTATAAGGTGAATGTAGCAGATATTTGCTTTTGTGTGTTGCACCACGAAGGGGGAAGAGCTAGTTCTTAGAATTGGAGGAGACGATGTGCAGTGCGGCTTTTCAGCTGTCATGCTCAGAAACTCTCCCGCGAACTTTCTAGTGCGGACAAGTGCAGCTAAGTGCTGACTTAAGATGCCATTGAGCTAACTTTAACGAGGCACAATGGCTGCCTGAAAGGGGGTTTGTGACTTTTAGTCTTTTCCCCATGGTAAATAATGACAGTTGATTCGATTTGCTATTCAAAGCTCTTGTTCGAGAACGGGGGAGGATTAAGTTGTGAAAAAAAGGAGCTCATAATAAGCTCACTATGTCTAAGTGGACATGATTGGGGGCTCGATCCACAAAACCTCTTGCGGCTTCAGGAACAATCTGAAAATAAGGCAAACATTTACCCTACTGAAAGCTTGGTTAAGTCACGAAATAACAGACTTCATTGTTGGAGATGGATCCTCTGACTCCTCCCTTAAAAAGTCGGACCTCCGTGCTTGGTGGAAGGTTTCTTCTGACGATAAACGCTTTACATGTTAAGGCGGGACAAGGCATTGCGAAACTCACTATTAATTTATCACATTCCAGAACCAATGTTGGACCAATGCCGGACCTCGTTACGCTCCCAAAGCACAATGCCAAAGAGCGATTTGGGATGAGTTAAAGTCGACAACAAAATAAAGTCGATCAGACCACATGTCATTATGCATTGTCCGGAATAATCAACGGGTCATTATTTTAGAAACACAATATTGATTTGGCCGAGGGTTATTTTGACTTTCTTCGCTGTTGCGTGTGTGGTATTCTGTTGATTGTTGTTCGACAAAAGGTGTGTGAATGAGAAGTCAATTTATGGCAATCGTGTGCAGGTTCGGCAGCCATTTTTCTTCTCGCATTGTCGCGGAAAAGGTCGGCCCCTTCTAGTTTTTTCCTTTAAATTCCTCTCCTTTTTTATTTTGGAAATACAAAGCTCGCGTTTCAAAGTAAGATATTGCACTGGATATACATGCTATTATTAAAAGGGAACAACAGTTTTTTTTGAATGAGTGTGACAGACGATAAATTGCCCGTGTTTTGTGGAGCTTTTTTGGTCGATTATCACTGTATTCGTCGTGGGAAGCCTCTTTGCATGACTGACTCGTGCTCCCGCGTCAGATATGCAAGCAATGTGTGGGATAACCCAATGCGCTTCATAATTCCACTGTTACGTGTATTTTGCATGAAATATGCGACTCGGCGTGAGGCACATTCAGTCATGTACAATCCGGTCAACTCAATCATGTCACACTTCCTCAGTTATATTTAGTTTTAATGAAATTCAATTACAGGACTTATGGCTTTGGGGCTTATAGGCCTACACCTACTATTCCAGATTCAGTTTTGGGGTCGGTGACTGATGAAAAATGTGACTATTAAGGGTTTATTTGCCTCGTCACAATTTCCAGAGTGTTACATAAAATGAGTAAAAATGCTGCTTATTGACGAGCGCAATTGTGGTTGTTATTCAAAAGGTACATGAGTATTCATGCATGGTGGGTAGGCATGTGGCCTTATCAGACAGGTTGCCCTCTTGAGCAGATGGCCGCAATAACGAGGTTAAGTGAATCCTTTCAAGTTCCTGCTTGTCGCCCTCTCGTAATTGAATGCATTTATGCTTGTTACTTGCCTATCATTGTGTATGCAGGAGTCAGTCCTATACTACCGAGACATCATGTACATGTACTGCCTGGATTTCCCCAAACGGAGTCCCGAGTAACATAAACTAGGTCCCTTTAGCGATAAATTATTCAGTACATGATCAGGTTGCCGCCGAACGATTTCAATCAGTGGCATGTAAATCACCGGGCGACGGTCGGCAAGAAAAGAGAAAAAAAAGAACAGAATGGGGAGAGAGAGAAAAAAAAGAGAGAGAAATCATCAGCCGTCACAGTGTATTGCCTTGTTTGTGGAAAGAAAATTGCTCGTGTCCAGGACACCAGATAGCCGTGATTAACAAGGGCTGAGGATGAGGAGGCAGCCAAGAAAATGCGAAGGGTCTGTGCACTTGTGATGGAAGGAGCTGTAGGCTCCGTTTAGTGTCCGTGTATTACTTGCCAAGAATCCCCTGGGGAGGAACGGCGGAATGAAGCAATGGGACATGGACAAGGGAGGAAAAACAACACAAGAGGCCAAAAGGGCAGGCCAAAAAGAGAGAGACAGAAGCAATCGGTTGGGAAAATTACAAACATGCACGTCATTTTCGTTCTTGTAATTCCGAAGGTGGGGGACGGAGCCCGGAGAATAGTTGACAGACAAGATGGCGAGAGATGCGAAGGAGTGTTCAGACTCTGAGAGCAATCTCTGAGGGAAGCAGCCGAGTTCTCAGCAGGGATTGAGACCTTAATCTGAAGGAGGGATTTTACCCCTCCAACGACTCTGCGTAGATATCCTGGAAGGAACGGTGGATTTCGAAAGACTCCGGGGAACAATGTCCTTCATTCATTTAAAGTCATAAAGTATGCCTTATTCTTAGCGGATATCGGGTAGGCCCCTACAAGGAAAGAAAGAATCCAAAAACAAGTTTCACCAACACGACAAGACTTAAAATAAGCACTCTTTGACCAAGTCGCATGACCGTCTCTATATAATAAGGGGATACAACAGCAAATATTTCAGGGTTACTTTGACCATTGGTTCAGTCTAAATTGTCCAGTTCCTTCCTGATTCATTTTTACATCACTGGCCTTATCAAAGAGATGGTGTTCAATATGGTTTGGTCGCGAGATTACTGTGGAATGTACACTAGGAATGAGGCCTCACGGGTGGATGTGTGGGCATGACGCGGGTGAAAGTACAACGGCCCAAGTACAAGGACAAGATGCAAGGACGGCATCATGTCTGCAGTCTGATTTCAAGATGTCACGGCATAAGCGAAGATGCTACCCGAAACCAAGGCCTACCGACCCGTCGTGTTTACGTAACCGGTGCCGGTCACTCTCCCCAGGTCTCCTACATGACCAGACCCCGATCATCAATTCTTGGCCAAAAGAGTCTTGCCCAAACAGTTTCAACAAACACGGTCAGTCTTTCAAACTAGCCGCTACTTCCGGGATAACAGTGGATAGGCCCCATCCCCCTTTCAATAGCAAAAAATAGTTTTGTTCTCGTGTTCATATTTGTCTTTCGGGCAAAGAATTCAGTCTATATGCTCTCTGGATTTCGGATTGGATCATGTCTTTTTGTTGTTGTCCGAGGCACAAACAACTTCTTTATTGCGATATGCAGCGTGTTTCCTCCATTTAGTGGGTAGGAAGTCGGTATAATCCAGACCGTGTAACCGAACAAGGAATTTCCTCGATTCGGGGTCCTTGTTCTATAGACGGTAATTCGGCCTTAATTTTCCTGATGCGGTTGTTGCACGATATTGCTATAAATAATTGACGGTCGTTTCCTGGGTTGGCAGTGCAGTGTCTTCTTCTATGGTCGGGCCTACCTGACTGATTTGAGGAAAACCGGTCTATTAATAATAGCAGCAGGAATTTCACTTGCAAGTCGGCGCTTTATAAAAAAGACTTTGCATAGGCCCACGAGGAAACCGCTGTGCTCTTGAATAATGCATAGGATTGGTACCTTACTAATCACTGAGATATATCCCACAATGCTGCTCACTTCCTGCCTCGTAATTCCCTGTTGTTGTTTTTCAGGCCACGAGTGTAAATAAATTAACTCGGGATACACAATGACTTAATCAGCAAGTAAAAAGTGCATTCAATTTCCACGAATCAACCATTAATTTTCAAGCAATATTATATGACTAAATGACGCCATAGTTCCACGTTAGTTCCTCTAATTAATTGCTATACTCCAAAACAATTATAGCTGTATCTATCGATCTGCAGGTCCTTTTACTAGACAATGACCAACACAACGTGGGGAATTATTATCACAATACGATCAAGGCATTTTTTCAGGGACCTCAATCAACGGGGCAATCCTTATGATCTGAAATTTTCGGAGAATTTTGATAGAATGCATTTGACTTTAACATCTTAAGTTGTGAGAATTTTGGAGAAATATGGAGCCTTTCTGCGTTGAAAAAAACCAACTATTTACGTGTAGTTCGCGCTCTTCAATTCGTGAAGAACGATTAACGATGAAGATCAACGACGGTTAACGATGAAGCAAGCAAGCGGTTTCATAAGTTCAAAACAATTTGAGATCAACACAGGAATCTTCCTGTTCTTCTTTGACTTACCATCCTCGTCCCAAACGCTCCCATTGGCGTCGATGGTTCTCCCCATGATTCGTATGTTTTTGGAACTCGCTCGGCTGTATAACTGCAGGGTATTCGGCTGGGATTTACTTAAGTCCAGCCCGAGCAACCCTTGATCGAAGCTGTTTTCGTTTTCTTGTTGGACTGATTCCTGACGAGGGAAAGAAAAGGAAAAGCGAACATTAGGTGTGAGGTTTTTGCATCTGGTGGTATAGAAACTGGTAAAAACAATGGGAAGCAAGATAACTTCAGCTTTCAACTGAAGAAGGGTAGGAGGATGACAAGCCTCGATATAAAGAAAAGTTGACTAACAACAAAATAAATAAGCATTTCGCAATCAAACATAAGGGCAAGCAAAATTCTGGTGCGCATTTGCGGGCCTTCGTCATGACACACAATCATGTAGCCTGTAGGCCTATGGTCTCCAAATGGTACGGGGTATTGGTTTGAAATATTTCACATGTGCCTATTATTCCCTTAGTATGGAAATCAAAAGCTATATTTATTTGACAAGTGAGAAAAAATGACAGGATGGTTTACAATTGTTTCAAAAATATTTCGAATTCCATTCCTGACCGTTTTGTCTTTCAACGCCCAAGAAATCCATCTAGCTTACACACAATGCCAACATTCTAAATTTACATTGTCAGTGGCGGTCTGATAACGTACACCGTAGTCCCGTGCGCTGCCCACGCAATGTTTGTGGTTTTATTTCGCGTGTTCAGATCATTAGAACACCTAATATAAGATCACATCGTGATAAGGCACTCACTGCATTTTTTTGCCCGAGCGTATAATAAGTCGGCACACGTCATTTGCGCGGCCAAGGCAGGCGGGCAAATTGAACATCGGAGGCGCCACGCGTTGCGTAGGCGCAGGCGACACACCGTCTTCGCCAAACAACACGTGGGTAGGCATCATTATTTGAACTTGAATTTAACCGACTGGCGCTGCAGCTAGCCTGGCCCCGTTACGTTAGTCGCAAGCAAACACCATAACCGATAAAACACACATAACGGGACGTTTGGAGTTGTTTGCGCGTTATTGTGGACACGTTTGGTTCGAATGACAGCAGTGGGAAAGGTGTAACTTAGAAAGTCGGCGAACTTAAAGTTACTTCAAGAAAATGCGGTTTTTTTTAAGTGGGTCATCATCTGAGAATTGTCAAAATGCCATGACCATTACGTCATACATTTATTGAAAACTGAATGTTCAGGTTGGCGTAGCGGTACTTTCCTCGCCTTCCATCCACCGCAATGTCCCGGGTTCGATTCCTGCCTGGGCCAACATGTGGATTGGGTTTCAGTCCCTTCTTGATTTCGTGGGTTTTCCTCAGAATATTCTTCTGGGGTTTTCCTCCCACTTCTAAAAATGTAATTTCTTGACATGGTCAAGAAATTACAATTTCTTTACTGGGCCCAAATGGGAGACCAGTGGATTCCACTGCAGGGGCATGATGACGTCAAACACTGACCAGTCCCACAAACTCAGTGGTCGATGTTTAAGAGTAATGAAGGTTGTGTGAAGACGGCGCAAACTAGATGGGTGCTGTGTGAGAACGGTCGCAGTGCGCACACACAAGAGTGAAAATGTATCAAGGGAGTGTAGCCTACATACAGCAATAGGATTGTATTTCTATCCTTATCCATGCTCAATGGTAAACGGTCATTGTGGTAAATCCATGCAGGACTATTGTCCGCCATTGTGGCTTATCTTCTCTTGTGTCGATTTTTATAAAACCATCTTGCGTGGCCTTGGAAGGGTACGGGGAAAACAGAAGAGCAGACGTACAGCTTAGGGGGGACAACTAAGGCACCCCGCTGGGAGAAAACGGTTATATACATATAGGACTGTGGACAGGAAGAAAACGATGGTTCCAAAAAAAAAACTAGTCTGATTGAAAAAAAAGTAATCCGAAGTCTATGAATACATATGGCAAATTGCCAACAACCTCTAGGTATGGATTTATTGAGGTTGATATGAGCTGGAATTATTTTTAAAATTTGATCGGACTGGTTGGAAAAACATAATAAGGTCTCACATACGCGCGCAGACACATTGGAGAAATTGTTGATAAAAAAACCCTTTGTAAATAATTATTATTGGTCAGCAGTGCAGCGATTGCCGTCTGCTATTTTCTAACCTAATGGTCAGCGTTTATGAGGGAATGAAAAACTCGGACAATTGATCGGAGGCAATTACAATCGGCCAACTGACCCTTGTGACTGACCAGTCGCGCGTCCGTGGATCAAAAAGGCGGCCGGACTCCGGACAATCTCCCCCAGACCATTGAGTCTGACACAGTATACAGTGGCGTGTTAGCTGTTGACCTCGAATTATACAAGGGAAATATCAATGGGGGCCCGAAAATTGGGACATTTACACTGGCCCATTTAATAAAAAAAATAATCAACTAATTTTGTTGGTCGGGCTAATAATAGGTTTGACCTCAAAATTCGGCAGACGATGTCGCGAAAACTGGCTCAAAGGTAAACAAAAATTCATACAGTTTCGACGGATTATGTTGACCTATACCTTATCTTAAACCTCCCCCAGTAAAAGGAAAATCAAAAAACAAAACAAAAAAACCAACAAACAAACATGCAATAAATAAAGAAGGCCTACACATATAAAAGAGAAAAGACTCACCTGTACGCTAAGACACCAGATGATGATGATATGTAACAGTCTGGGGAAGAAGAAAGAAAGAGATATGGTCCAGTTGGTTGATCCGATAGCAAAAAACATTGTTGGTTGCCTGTCTGTGCCCGTCTATTGTGTGCCATGTGATGATATGAACTGCAAGCTATAAAATGAATTTAACTCCTGCTATCCAACGTCTGAATCAGGTGCCGCTAAATACAACGAGCACATACAGGTTTCCGGAAGCAGTACCGTACCCTTTGAGATATAAATATACTGACATTCTTGAACTGAAATTGAACTGACAAAACAACAATATGATTGAATCCCAATTATGAAGTGATTTTGTTATTTTATTTTGATATTGCGCTTACGTAGTAAGTATCCGTTTCACCACAAACATCGCTCTTGTCCCGGATATTAGCACGAAGCATGAGTTGTTATAAAGTGGCGATGACATGGGCTGGAGGGCTAAGACCAAGGGCCTGGGCCGCACTTTCGCCACGACTTGGAGACAAGATGTACCGCCAAGGCGTCCAATTGTGCCCAGCGCGTCAGAGAGAGCCGCCGCTGGTCCGGGGTGAGTCCGCTACCCAAGCAGACGAGATGATGGCCAAGTTCAGAGCACGGACACAAACTTCGGAGGGAAGAATAAACAATCGTCCGAGTATCTACGACATGCGCGCAGCGACGTTGGACTGACATCTCACACTGATCTGGAGAGGGGTTTAAAAAGAGCTGGCAAACTACGGAAAAATCCCGTTCAGTAGAACTACCGGCGACATGTGGGTGTACAAATATCTCTTCCTCAGGAATCGTGGACTTGGTATCGAAAAAAATAATAATAAACACCGAGAACACATCCGTCGGAAGGAGATCTGGACCGTGTATCTATTCCCGATAGGCTCCGGTTGGTAGCATGATGATAGGAAGGAAGCGCTGGTCCGTCTTGGATGGCATGTAGTAGTATTACGCGCGTGGCCCGATTGGGTCACTGGTTATTAATACACGCAACTCGGGGGAAGCGATGCGATCTCTGTGACTGCGAACTGACGAATGAGAAAGCCTGGGTCCTATACGTTGTCCCATCCACCGTGCGTCTGCACTCAGGCATACCCGATAGTACATGAAGGCTATATACATGTACAGCATATTAATATGCTGCTGTATATAGAGCAGGCAAAGGATCGCGAGCCAACTGTACGGAGAGAGGATATGTAGAGACCCATAGACATGTAAATGAGAAGCCAGATCCTGCAGCTTACTCGACCCGCCCCTATGGGAGGGCTTACAGGCCGACCCTGCTGTCCATCATACTATTCATGCTAATTAGCCCATTGATAGAGGAGGAGAAAAGGAGGGAGGGGGGGGGGTATCCAACTCACAATTACAGTTGCACTTGAGAGGAACACAGGACAGCACCCGAGCTACGAAGCCTCGTCCCACGCACTCCCCTACCCCATCCCCCGTCCCTCATATATACGGTAAATTCTCAAGCGCAAAGAAGTTGCAATCTTTACGCGTAATAAAATACCAGCGTGTCTAAAATGCTACCGTTTTTGTTTCAGTCGCAAATGAACTCCCGCAACCATCGCCTAAGATTGAATAACACCCACCTGCAGGGAGAGATGTCAGTCAAATAGTATGACGATAACTCACCGTTTTGATATAAAAAGCGAGTGGAATTCGGAAGACAAATATGTGGGTTTTCTTTCAAACAAATTTTTATTCATGCGGCCTATTTAGTTACAACTGTGATGAGAGTGATAACGATTTTTGTCTAGCGTGGATGTTTGATCTTCTCCCTGTGTGTGGGAGTAGGGGCATGTTTGTATTTGTATCATGAGCTGCAGCATTACGTTCGATGATGCTCATCCAGCGGGATCGCCAGCAACGTGTGGCG